>BLBF01000004.1:2484428-2565088 GCA_015471245.1 Laticauda colubrina | reverse complement strand
TTTTCTTGTTTTAAAATATTGAGTCTATCTTTAGAATGTACTACGCAGAATCCGAATGAAAATTATGTGTTATGTTAAGCTTTAAAACTAGGGGAAGGATAAGTATGACAAGGCATTATACTCCAATCAGTCATTACAGAAGAAATTTTGTGTTAATGAGAAAAGATAATAGACAGCTGAAACAGGACAGACAAAGGATATAAGTATAATGATTTAAATTGAGATGAAATAAATATAATAGAATTAAGAGAGTGAAAAGAGGGAAGAAGTTATATAGAAAATGTAAAATAGTAAATAAGAAATGGAATGCTATATAAAAGTAAGCATGAACTTGAATTTATGTCTGTACAAAAAGATGTAACTCGGGATCAAACTGCCGTCCAAAAAGATATTTTATGTTCTTTATGTTTTGTGTTTTGTTTGTATATGTTTGTTTGTTAAAAATTAATAAAATTCTTTCAAAAAAAAAACAAAACATAAGGGCACACCATGATGTTTCCAAGTTGCATAGTTCTCTGCAGATGCTACCTTTAATGCCATAAAATTTTCATCTAGGGTCATTGCTTCTCAAATCTCTGCCAGGAGATTACTTTGGCTCAGACATTGGCAAGCCGACACCAAACATAAGTGGTGGCTTGCCTCAGCCCCTATTTTGGGGGACGAGTTATTTGGCAGAGCACTTGACCATCTCCTAACTGAAACTAGGAGCAAGAAAAAAATCCTCCCCTGTCTCTTTCGAAGGTCAGAATCCAGGTCTCCTCAACCCTTTTATAGAGGCTCCTTTCGGCCCTCTTATCAGGGAACCTATTATCCAAGGTACCAGAGAACATCAGGATATAGGCAATAGTCTGACAGGTTTGACTTCGGGGATAGAAATAAGTGAGAAGGTCTATCTAAAAGACATTTTTGTGGGTCAGGATCTAGGCCTTTTTGCTGGCCCAAATAGTGACCATAAGGATGTCCGCAGTGGTGGCTGTCTAAAATTGTTTGCCGACCAATGGGATTGCTCTACTTCTGATGTGTGGGTCAGAGACAGCCTGGCCCTGGAATTCTGGTCCCCCCCTCCCTGAATTTTTTTATGAGGTGCCCACTTTCCAGGGACCCTGGAAAAAGGTCCACTCATGCAGACAGCTATAACACATTTATTGGAAATCCGGGCCATCCAACCTGTTCCACCTGACCAATAGGGTCAGGGCTTTTATTCGCACCTCTTCATGGTCCCAAAAAGTTTGGGGGGATGGAGAGCAATTCTGGACCTAAAATGCCTAAACCAATTTCTAGTCTACCACAAATTTAAAATGACCACCCTCCAATCCATCTTGCTTGGCATTAGATGAGGCGATATACTTACATCCAGACCTCACGGAGGCTTATTTACACATACCAATTAGATCTTCCCATACTAAATTTCTGCAGTTCTGTTATAACAACGTACATTATGAGTACACCGCCCTCCCATTCGGCCTAATGTCAGCCCCTAGAACCTTCACCAAGGTCTTGGCTCCCCTGGCCGCATCCCTTAGAGACAGGCCCGTCCGTCTCCAATGTTATTTGGATCACATTTTGTTATTGGCATCATCTGTCCAACAGGCCAACGCAGACACTCACATTACGCTATTGACCCTTCAACAGCATGGTTTCTCTATCAATTGGGCAAAAAGCCACTTATTACCCTCTACCAAATTGATTCACCTAGGCGCCATTCTTGATACTAAGGAAGGCAAGGTTTTATTCTCCCCAGATAGGCAGGAAAGCATCAGGGAACTGGCTCAGGAGATCAGAACCCTTAAAAGGGTAAAACTAGCTCTTCTATCCAAATTACTAGGGAAGATGATTTCTTGTATTTCTGTTGACCCTTGGGCCCACTTTCATGCAAAAACCCTACAATGGTTCCTGTTGCCGTACCAAGGCTCTGGGAGAGACAACGCCAAGATTCGTGTCACCTACCGTCCTCAGATCTCTGTGATGGTAGACATGTCCTACAATTAACAAGGGTTGTCCCTTCAAGGTTCCACACAGATCAATAGTCACCACAGGCGTCCATCTAGTGGGATGGGGAGCCCACTACCATTCACATACGATGCAAGGACTTTGAGCTGGTCCAGAGAAATTGCACAACATCAACTAGTTAGAGCCATTCACCTGACCCTCTGCAAATTTATTCTGCAGCTTCAACACAAACATGTCCTCGTCTTGACAGACAACATAACAAAGGCCCATATAAACAAACAGAGGGGCACTTATTTCAGTCAACTAATGAAAGAATCAGAAAAAATCTTTTTCCTGTGGGCCGAACACAATCTACTCTCCCTCAAAGTGGAACACATATCGGGACTAGCAAACATTCAAGTAGACTGGCTCAGCAGGGCCATGATTGACCAATCCGAGTGGCGTCTGGATCCAAACATTTTTCAGCAGGCAGTCCAGAGGTTGGGCCAACTGGTTATCAATCTGTTTGCCTCCCCCCTCAATGCCCAATTGCCATGGTTCATTTCGCGATACCCATCGCAGGAAGCAGAGGACGTCAATGCCCTCCAATGTCGCTGGCCTCCCGGCCTGCTTTATGGTTTCCACCCCTCCCCATGATTCCCAAGCTGATCCAGAAGCTCCTGGAGAAGAGGGCAGAATTGTTGCTGGTGGCCCGATACCGGCCACGATGAACATGGTTCGCAGACCTGAGGGATCTGTCATTGGAACCACCATGGAGGATCCCATCATTGGTCATCTCACTGCCTCAAGGTCCAGTTCTCCACCCGGACTCACAATGGCTCAACTTAGCCATATGGAAATTGAGCGGCAATGTCTGAGAGGCGAACACATTCCTAATCAGGTCATTCACACAATGCAGGCAGTCAGACGTCCTTTGACGAACTGTCACCTACGATGCTACCTGGTCCATTTTCTGTCATTGGTGCATGAGGGCTTAGGTCAACCCCATTTCGCCATCAGTAGCACAGTTATTGGACTTTTTGCAGGAGGGCCTGGAGGTATTTGGCCTATCACCAAATACCCTCCAGAGACAAGCGGCAGCACTAGCTTCGGTCATCTCTTGGGGGATCTCACATCCATTTCCCATCATCCTCGCATTTGCAGCTTTCTCCATGGTGCTAGGAATTTGAGGCCTTCTGTTCTACACCGTTATCTGACTTGGGATCTCAACAAGGTGTTAACTGCACTTACTACGGGTCCTTTCAAACATCTAAGGACCACAACCCTCCGCTTACTAACTTATAAATTTGTCTTCCTAATTGCAATTATATCAGCAAGGAGAATATCCGAATTGGCAGCCTTATCTATGTGAAAAGTTCTCTGCATTTTCCATCCAGAGTTATCCTTAGACAAGACCCAACGTTTATTCCAAAAATCAATTCGGCATTCCACAGGTCACAAGAGCTGGGTGCTCCCAAATTTTTGTCCAGGCCCATCTCACAGACTCAAACGCCAATGGCACCGTTTGGATGTAAGAAGGGTGCTACGCATATACCTAGATGGCATGGCACCCTCTAGGAAAACAGAGGCCCTCCTTGTGTCCTTTCAACCTAACACACTGGGATGCAAGGTCTCCTCTTCTAACCATAGGCAGATGGTTAAGGGTCACAATCACTAAGTCATATGATTCCAACTCACTACCGGTGCCCTGCAGCATAACAGCTCATTCCACCAGGAGCATGGCAACCTCAGCAGCATGGGCCATGCAGGCCACAATAGAAGACATTTGTCGAGCAGCAACCTGTACTTCACCTTCACCATTTATTTGAAATTGCAAAATCGATGTATTTGCATCCGCTGGAGCTGCATTTGGCAGGAGGGTCTTACAATTAGTTCACTCGGATGGGGAAAGGACTTCAGCCTAGACGAGTCCCTCCCTTAGGACAGTTCCAAGCTTTAGTATGTCCCATTACTGGATGCTCTGAACAGCTGAGGGGAGAAAGGGCGTTGCTACTTACCTGATACACCCGTTCTCCGTGAGCTGTGAAGAGCATCCAGCCCCACCCTTTTTCTGTCTGGTTGGGGCCTATTCCAGCCAAGGGTATTAAATAGGTTGAAGCATGTAGGGTTTCATCACCTCAGCTTCGCAAAACTGGGGACACTAAGGAAGAGTCTCGTGGAGGAGAAGCGTCCACAAAATTAAGCCCAGCCTTTCTAAGAAGAGACTGAAGCACCTCCCATTACTGGATGCTCTTCACAGCTCATGGAGAACGGGCATATCAAGTAATTCCAACTGTCCTTTCCAACTGTGTTTTTCTGTAATTCTGTATTTTTTTTGTGACTGTAATGACCAGGCCCCATTACAGTCACAACTTAAGACCTATCTATAATCAGTTGTTAGAGATACAACGCAGGACTAGAACATTAACTAATAGTTGTCTAAATCTATCCTAGTGCACCATTTTGTAATGAAATCAACACTGCATTCCATATTCCTGGACTGATCTCCTTTGCTATATCTCTTGTAATCTTCTAAGATTTCCAGGTATTGTAAATTTTCCATGGATGGGAATCAACCAAAACAATTACCATAAAAAGACTGGAAAGATATGCACCTAATATGCAATACTGATTTGTTGTTAACATTTTATTTATTTTTTTCAATAAAGGGCAAAGAAAAGATATGGAGGGAGTGGGTTTGAAGTTGTTCTATTTAAAAGGAATCTAATTTTTTATCATTTCAAATTAGTGCTTACACGACACTGTTAATACTGTTGTATATATACTTTTCATTCTCTTAATTAGTTTGATCTAACAAAAATATATTAAAATAACTGTTCAACTTAAGAGACTACAGAATGGAGACTTTAATAATTGTGTTAAAAATAATCAATAGTAATGAGTATTTATGTTAGTTATTTAGGCTGGCTGTATACTGGTGAATAAGAGTTCACATTCTGCACTCCAACTAGGGATCATGCAAATTAGAGGATAAGATTCGATCTTTAAAAATAAGGCATTTATATCTGTCTATAAAGAATAGTCTGTCTGACAGTAGGTGTAGAAAAAAAAACAGAGTATACCTGTGCTATGGAATCTTTCTCTAAGTGAGCACGTGAACCACAGGCAATAGCCATCATTTCCTAGAGGAAAAAACATTAACAGCTTTAAGGGAAGCAGAGTAAGCCTAGAAAATGATGCAATTGCTTTCATTATTCAAAGAAAGATGCTTTGTACTCTCATAAGATGCACATTGTTTGAAAAAATGACTAGCTACCAGTAAATTAAAATTACTTTTTTTAAAAAAAATGGCAACAAGAAATTACATTTAATTATAGTGTTTCCAAAGGGCATGCAAATAGCAACAGATGGAAAAAATAGAGTATCACTAAAGAATGCACATATCACTTTTCCATTATCTCCAAAATTGAATTTGTTGAGCCTAAACTCCCTTGTATGTAGAAAAAAGGAATATTTTGAATTAATCTCAAACTACAGATCTCAAAGTAGGACACAGCATTCCAAAATGTACGCAAACCTGATAAAAGATGTTTGCTCCAATCTTACACAATTTAAGAAATTAAATATGTTCAATTTTCTCTGGATTGTGTCATAAGACTTAAAAAAGGAAACAACATTATATTTATCTTCTTACTAATCCAACAAAAAGGAGAAAAGGTAGCCAATTAGAACCTCACAGGCCAGGGTTGGAGACTCTCAAGACCTTTTTCTACTTTTTCAATATCTTTAAATTTTGTAGCTCCATCAGCATCAGCCATCAATATTCTTTTTCCTCGTGAATAAAATACACCCTGCAGTTAAGAAATATGTAAGGACCTAAATTAGTTGAGCAATTATTATAAAAAGACAAAAAAGTCATATTTTGTTTTGATAGAACTCTCCTCCCAAAATTATAATTTACGTATTAAACTTTATGATCAAAGAACATATTAAACAGCATAAACACAACAAGGTAGTTATGGGGGAGACTGCCTGTTCACAAAATGGATGCTACAATGGACTTGACCAAATTTGCCAGAAAGCAACATGATGAGACTGCTTAACAGAATACTTATTAAGTATTTTGCCAAACAATTTTGGCAAACAACTGCAGTGAGTCACCATTTTAATTCTGTAAGACTGTCTGCATAACCTATGTGAAATCATACTTCAGGAGACTAATGATTTGCTTTGCATCATGCCAGTTTCTCTTTTAATTATGTTTAAAATTGTGAAATTGTTTAAAAACTGTTTAAAAAAACTAAAAACTAACTTGATGCAATAAGCTTTCCATGTACCAATAGTCACATTCATGACTAGGATCAACTTCACAACGCTGTTTGAATTATGCCTACAAACCCTGGCAATCTGTAGTCAAGAACAATTAACAATGGTTTTAGACAAGGGTGCTATTAGGCAGCTCAATCAAAACTAAAATGAGGATGTTTACCAAATCAGCAGGTCTATATTTTATGTAATCATTATTATGATTATATTTTTATAGCTGAACTGGGAAAATATACCTAATTCCTCTCATTTTTGCTTAACAACTTGGGTATAGAGAGAGAATGACTGGTCCAAAGTGCACCACCTGGCTTTCATGCCAAAGTGAGGGCAAGAACTCACAGTCTCCAGGATTCTAGGCCAGCATTTTAATCATTATATAAAACTGGCTCTTTGACTAATTTTAATGTTAAGTAATGTTAGGTTTTTGAAAAGACAAAATTCCAAAACTCCATGTCTCTTGAAGAAGATAAGAGGAATCATGTATTATTCTCTTTTGTATCCCTGTCAAAGAGACAGGCTCACCATATGAGATGGGGGAAATGCAGTATTTTTTCAAATATTGCCATAAAAATGAAATTACTGTTAAATATATCCATTTCAATATTAATTTTATCACATGCCATTATAGGTTGTCCCAAAAGTGCTTTTCCAAGAGGCAACTGGAGTTTTTTGTTTTTCTCTGAAGACGTTTCACTTTTCATCCAAAAATCTTACTGGATGGTAGGAAACGGGAGGATTTATACTCCTTGCAGATAGTTGGTCATTTGCATTCTTTCAGAGAGTCATTGAGGCCACTTAAGAGGTTTATCTATGTCCTCATGATCATTTGAGTAGTGCAAATGGGTGTGAAACCTACTTGGAACTGCTGAAAGGGCTGTGTTGTAGACTGGAGACAGATGTTGTATCCATCCCGCTCTGTTGAGAGGGCTGTTCAATTTTGACATAAATGGCCTCTTTGAACCCTCTTTCAAACCAACAATCCTCAGTCCAAAATGTAGACTTTGCTGTCTTCAAGAGTGGCTGTGTCTTTTAAATGCAGATGGACTACTGAAACTAGTCCTGATGTGTTTGTTCTCATAAGTTGTGCCACGCAGTAAAGTGGTTGTTTTATTTCCCCAAAAGAAACAGATCTGTACATTGCTCAATTTGTGTCTGGGTGTTTTATCCTTGGGGTAGACAAACATCTGCCTTAATACATGATTGGGTTTGAAATGTGCACATATGTTGTGTTGGTATTTAACAGTCAAATGTCACCCTTTTGAAGACAGCAAAGTCCACATTTTGGACAAAGAGGATCACTGGTTTGAAAGAAGGGTCAAAGAGTCCATCTATGTCAAAATTGAGCAGCCCTCTCTCAACATCATCTATCACCAGTCTACAACAGTTTCCAGTCTTTCAAAAGTTCCAAGACTCTATAAAGAATGCAAATGACCACCTGTCTGCAAGGAGTATAAATCCTTCTATTTCCCACCATCCGATCAGAGCTGAAGAAGCTTCTTGGATGAGAAATTAATGTCTTCAAAGAAAAACCAAAAAAGGCCAGTTGCTCTTGAAAAAGCATATTTGGGACAACAGGGGTCTCCAACCTTGGCAACTTTAAGACTTGTGGACTTCAACTCCCAGAGTTCCTCGGCCAGCAAAGCTGTTGAAGTCCACAAATCTTAAAGTTGCCAAGGTTGGAGACATCTGATCTAGATGACTGAAAATCTCCACAGACATCAAGCACTATAGATTCTAAATATGAAAACAGTAAGTTTGCAGTACCTTCAATAATATTTTTGAATTTAATTTAAATGTTCATACTAAAAGGTAAACATTGAATCATTTGTTTCCTCTGAGAATATGCAACTTAAAAGAAAATCAGGTGAGTTTATTACCATTCTAACAGCTGCTCCCTTTCCACGATTCCTCACCAGAGTGAGTACTCTCACTTTGTCACTACCATACTTTTTAACGTACCTCAATGCAACCTACAGAAAATAATACATCAGAATAAAATAACAGTAATCACAATTTGGAATGCTATATTTACTATTAATTGATGGTCAAGAGTTTCAAATATACATATATCAGGCCAAAAAAACTTTTGTTTAGAAAATGCCATTTGAATTTTTCTAATATTTTTCCCGCTAAACAACTTGTCTTCAATTCTCTAAGTTAAAAACAAAAATATGCATTTGCTTGACTGGAAATTCAAAATGCAGTTACATAATATCCATTAATTAATATTTTAGTTTTTACATTTGTAATGTTTTACATTTATTGTTTTACTTATTAAATTTATATGCCAGCCCTCTCACCAATAAGATGACTGTGGGCCACATTTGTTTTAGAGTTCAAATATTTAATGACTACATTTACCTTTTGAGAAATATTATTCTTTAAACCGGAATAGGTAAAATGCATAGGAAATTATGTAGTGAATCCTAAACCGTAAGTAACCTTAAATTGACTTTACATAAAATACAATGTGAAATATTACAGCTATAATGAAATTAACAGGTTTGGAGTATTCAAATAACACTGAAATATGGTTAATTAAAAGAGTTTTTAAACAGGTAGTAAAATTAGAAGAAGGGAAGCACATGATTCTATGTATTTGCAAGATAAAATACTACATAACTTCCAGCAACCCTCTACTTGTCTTTTAATTTTTACAGTTGCAATACAGTAATGATTGTTTTTCATGTTGCAAAGTAAAAGGTAAATTGAAAACAATTAACAAAGGCAGTATTGTTGATAAGAGAAATGTGATGTATCTTTGCACTTAGGGAATAGATTGATGATAGATATAGATGGATGGATAGATAGATAGATAGATAGATAGATAGATAGATAGATAGATAGATAGATGGATAGATATAGATAGACAGACAGACAGATAGATGATGGATGGATGGATACATAGATAGATAGAGACAGACAGACAAACGGCTCTGGGAGTGGTAGGAGAGCTGGGGAAGCTACCAGGTGTAGCATGGAGAACCTAGATTGAAAAAACAAGTGGAGAGACAGCATACTGTTTTTCAAAATAATATTTTTATATTATTATTGTTGTTGTTGTTATTGTTATTCACAGAGTCAGCCAGATGTTAGACTGGATTTGGCATTTTATTAACCTATTAAATTCTTCCCAAGGATCTGGGGTATGCAGATGTTGTTTCATGGTATTAAAGGTACTGTCACAGGATATAAGCTGTTCCAAGTAAAGCTGCAATTGACCGACGGTGATTTTGTCAATGCCAATGATGTCCAACTGGTGCTCCACACGTTTTAGGATTGTAACCAAGGTGCCCATTACTTTTGGTATTATTTTGGTTTCTTTTGCCACAGTTGTTACAGTTCTATTTGCAGGTCCTTATATGTTGTAGTTTTCTCCAGTTTCTTCTCTTTCATGCTGCTGCCTCCAGGTACTGCAAAGCCCACTGTTGATACTTTTTTGTCTTTCTTATAAACAATTGCTAAATCTGAGGTGTTATGTGGCAGATGCTTTTCTGTTTTAATTCTGAAGTCCCAGTAGCTTTATCATTTTCAATTACTTTGTCAATTTTATGGTCTCATCAATTGTTGTTGGAAAGTAAATAGTAATTTTGCAGATATTCCAATGCATCATTTTTGCAACTTTGTCACACCATTGTTTGTAATGCATCTGGGCAATCTCCTTCTGGCAGCTAACTAGGTGGTCCACTGCTTGTTCAGCATTTTCGCAGAGGTGGTATGTGCTGTCTGTTGCTCCCTTCTCAATTCTGGTTTTGTATGCATTTGCTTCCTAAGGCCTGGTTTTGTACATTCAGAATTAACCCATCTGTCTTTTCCTGGGGGTGAGAGTCTTTCCTCAACATTTCAAGGAAGGTCTCCCTTCTCCCTCCATCCTCCTCTTGGTTGTGGTGAGCAGAGCTAGGTGTTCTGAGAATCCAGTCAAGCCTCATTGCCTTAAGCCACTGGCCCACTGCACCAACGGATGCAAAGAGGATGTAAAACGTTAAAAAATGTTGGAAAACGCTATGCATCCGTTGTGTACTCATTTCATACATATTTCATACGCTCTATCCTTTGAGCATCCATCCACTGAGATTTCATCCGCTCAAGAAGTTTTGAGCTGCACAAAACTTTGTGAACGGATGAACTTTCCGCTGTGTACGATGTAAATCCATGACATACGAGCAACAAACGTTCTATGTCCATTTATCATCCGTTAAACATCCACTGTATCCTCTCTGCATCCTCGCAACTCACATCCGCTGCAGCTGAAAACGGAAAGAGGGAGGAAACAAAAGGTACACGGAACGTCTACACAGCGTTATTAGCATGGAAATAGAAAGGATGAGCAGTGAACGGTTTGCATCCTATATACATCCTCTAGGCTTCCTATGAACATCTTTTTAACTTCCCTGCTACATACTACCCACGTCCATTCTTTTCCTTTCTTTTCCATTCTGTTTATGCAAATTTTTGCCACTTTTTGGAGTGGATGACAACAGATGGAGCACCTCCGAAATTTTGCTCGTCCGCTGTGTCCTTTTTGCATACATTTTGCATCCGTCGGCCAGTGGGACCTAGCCTTTAGTGATGTCCTAGGCAAATTTGATGTTACAAAATACCATGTTAGACATACTTCAATCCTATGTCGCACTTTTTCAAAGTATTATTGAACTTCAGGAAACAGACTATCCCTGTGCTGCATAGCTTTTTTAAAAAGGTATCTACTTTAACATATATTTTCGTGGCATCTAGAACCAGTTAGATAATCTACACTGTGTACAAAATTATTTGGCAAGTTGTATTTTGGAGGATTAATTTTATTATTGAACAACAACAGTGCTCTCCGTCAATCCAAAATGTTAATAGACCTCAAACCTGAATATTTAAGAAAAAGTGAGGTTTTGGATTTCTTAGAATATTTATGTGTGCACAATTATTGGACAACTATCAATGTGCAAAATTATTATGCAACTAAATGAAAAACAAAAATTTCCCCATCTCAGTTGTTTATTTGCATCTGTTAAAGTGAGAATAATAACTCAAAATGTACAAATAAACATTTCTGACATGAAAAAAAATCAGTGACCAATATAGCCACTCTCATTTTCAATAACAGTCATAAGCCTTCTGTCAGTTTCTTGATCTGTTGACAATCAATTTTTTGTGCAGCAGCAACCACAGCCAGACACTGTTCAGAGATGTATACTGTTTTCCTTCACTGTAAATCTCCCATTTAAGAAGGGTCCACAAGTTATCAATAGAATTTAGGTCAAATGAGGAAGGGGAGCATGTCATTCTTTCATCTTTAAGGCCTTTACTGGCTAGCCATGCAGTGGAGTACTTCGATGCATGCGACGGAGCATTGTCCTGCATAAAAATCATCTTGAAAGATGCAGACTTTTTCCTGTACCACCATTTGAAGAGTCTTCCAAAACAGGGGTCTCCAACCTTGGCAACTTTAAGCCTGGAGGACTTCAACTCCCAGAATTCTCCAGTCAGTAAAGCTGTTCTAAAAACTGGCTGTAGGTTTGGAGTTGATTTTGAGTCCATCTTCAACCCGAAAAGGTCCAATTCATCTTTTATAATACCAGCCCATATCAGTATCCCACCTCCACTTTGCTGGTGTCTGAGTTGAAATAGAGCTCTGTGCCCGTTACTGATCCAGCCATGGGCCCAGCCACCTCATCTGTCAAGAGTCACTCTCACCTCATCAGACCATAAAACCTTTGAAAAATCTGCCTTCATAGGTTTCTTGGCCCAGTCTTGCTGTTTCAACTTAGGTGCCTTGTTCAGTGGTGGTTGGGTTTCAGCTTTCCTTTCCTTGGCCATGTCTCTGAGCACTGAACACATTGTACTTCTGAGCACTCCAGGTAGATTACAGTTCTGGAATATTATAGCACTGGATGATAATGGGTTCCTGGTAGCTTCATGTTTGATTCTTCTCAAATCTTTGGCAATTAATCTTAGCAATTTCAGGAGTGCTGCATCTCTCTGAAAGACTTTTTATAATTTTTAACTGTTCAGAGTCAGTTAAATATCTTTTTTGGACCATTTTGCCTGAGGAAAAGAAGCTGCCTACATACCTTGATATAGGGTGTTGATTTTCTTAGGTGACACCCTCCCTCCACATCAGCTTGGATTGGAAAATATGCATAAAAATGATATGGTCAAAATACTTGCCTAATAATTGTGCACACAGTATTTTAAGGCAAGGTCACACTGGCCGACGGATGCAAAACGTATGCAAAAAGGACACAGCGGACGAGCAAAATTTCGGGGGTGGCTCCATCCGTTGTTATCTGCTCTCAAAAGTGGCAAAAATTTGCATAAACAGAACGGACAACGGAAAGGAATGGACGGGGGTAGTACATAGCGAGGATGGTAAGCGGATGTTCGTAGGAAGCCTAGCGGATGGAAGCAGATGGAAGCGGATGATACATCTGCAGGGCTTCCAGGGGAGAATAGCGAAGCGGACGCATAGCGGAAGGAGCGGATGTGTAGCGGATGACGCGGATGCATCACAGACGCCTATAGGATGCATAGCGGATGCGTAGCGGATGCAAAGCAGTCACTGCGCATGTGGGGAGGATGAATTGCGTCAGCTCCGTAGATATAAAAGGATGCAGCTCGCAAGCAGTCACCATTCAGAGGAAAGATCTGCTGCCAGAGACATCTTGAAAGAACACCATGGTTCGTCAGTCAGGGAAGAAGAGGAAGCCTGTGCCTACTCCTGCCAGCCCTGGCAAGAAGGACAGAACCACCATCCCACCCCCTGGCGCTGACTCTGAAGCTGCTGGTGCTTCTGCTGCTACTGCTGCTGCTGCTTCTCCTGCTGGTGCTGCTGGTGCTTCTCCTGCTGCTGCTGCTGCTACTGCTGCTGTGGTGGATCAGATGTACTCCTGGGATGGTGGAAGCACATGCACACCTGGTATGGCAAGCTGCACCTGAAGAAATCTGGCCAGGCCGCTATCAAGCTCACTGACCGGGAGATGTATGTCATGGCCAAGTGCAGTTTCCTGGAGGGTGAAGTCCGCCACTGAGGAGCAGACCCTCTGTCAACCCTCTCCCTCAGACAGCCCACAGACAGCCACTCCTCTTCCAGCCAGGAGACAGCTACCGTGTCCAGGCAGGTGACTTTGGAGGGCCCCATGGCAGAGACCCCCCCGACAGCTGCACACCCCATGCCAGAGGACGTGGAGGATCCCCTGTCCCAAATGGAGCAAGAAGAAGCAGCAGCTAGAGACCCACACCCAGCTCCACCTCCACAGAAAGCAGGCAGAGAGGCAGACTGGAGGGACAGAGCCACACTGTCCTGCTGGAGATCAGGGACACAAGCAAAACCAGCACAAATCTTATCTCTCAGCTGGTCCACAGCGATATACCATCCTCTAACCGCAAGCCATTCATCACGTACGAGAGCCAGACCCTCATGGACCTGCCCGAGGCCCAGTACCAGGTGATGAAGCAGAAAATCACAGCACTGCTGCACCACCCTCCAGGCCCAGCTGAACCTGCTCCGACCGACTCCAGGACTGCTCCTCCACCCCAGGCGATGTCACAGCCCTTCCACGGATTTCAACAGCCCCTCACCTACCAAGTACCAGGACTTCCCACAGCAGAGGCAGCCCTTCCCAGTCCAGACCCAGGTTCCTCGGACGCCACAGACGCCTCACCTGACCCAGCTGCAGACCAGACAGCCCCACTACACTCCTCCTTCCTCCACTCCACAGCCAAGCCCCTCAACAGAAAATCTGTCATCAGTACTGTATCTGACATCCCAGGTCCATGAGGCCTCTCAACCTCACGGGACTGAGTCAGCTCTCTGAGAGCTGCCTGAACACACCATCCCCTGTTGTGCTCTGGGGCCAGGCACCCCAATGGCGCCTCAGACCAGCACTCCAGCCACAGCCACCTCCACAGTCCCTGGCCGCTCGACAGCTGAGACCATGGACATGCCTCAGAGTGACTGAGAATAGTGCCAGAGACTGAGTTGTTACCTGTTCACTTTATCTTTGCTTAAAGACACTTTTTTGGGGTCATTTTGCTTTTTTAATAAAGTCATACAGTTTACTTAAGACAGTTGTAAATAAAGGTTATCTTTGATTCACACACTTGGTACATTTTATTTACTTAATAAAGTGTTGGTGAAAACTTTGAAAAAAGGGTTAAGCCTTTGCATGCTTGTGAGATGGGTAAGGATAGTTGTGGGATGGGTAAGGGTAGCTCTGGGATGGGTAAGGGTAGCTCTGGGATGGGTAAGGATAGTTGTGGGATGGGTAAGGATAGCTGTGGGATAGGTAAGGATAGTTGTGGGATGGGTAAGGATAGCTGTGGGATTGATAAACCTCCAGTGCAAGCATAGTGGGACTGTATGGTCCACCCTCCCAGATGCCACACATATGGCCCTTTTTTTATCAGTAATAATTTATTCATTGATCAACACATTTCAAAATAAACAAAGCTCTTTATTAATGCCCTATTCATTGTAGGGCCACTCAACGTACATGGCACAATCTCATCAGTGTTATGAGACAGGCTCAAGGAAGCATCCATTTACCATCTACCATCCTGTCTTGCCACTCCACTGCTCCAGCTGGGGAGTTGCACCAGTGTTTCAGGAGGTTGCGCTGCTTCTTCCCTTCACGTGAAGCTCTGTTGGGGCCTTGTACATCCACAGTGTCTATCAGGTTTCGTCCTTGCCTCCATTCACCAGGCTCCATGTCCCCATTGCCTTGTTGGAGGTCCACGAGCCTGTTCTGCAAGACTGGGTAGCGGGTGTGCATGAGATTGTGCAGGATGCAGCAAGCTTCCACGATGCTCCATGGTGCATGGTGGTGAGAAGTACCTGGAACCTGTTGGCCAGGATGCCAAAGGCGTTCTCCACCACCTGTCTTGCCCTGGACAGCCTGTAGTTGAAGATCCTCTCTTCACGGGTGAGGTATCTGGAAGTGTAGGGCTTCATGAGGTAGGTTCTGAGGGAGAAGACGTCATCACCCACGATGAAGTAGGGCACATCTTGTGTGTCGTTGGGTAGGGGGTCTGGATCTGGAAAACCCATGATGAGGTTGTGTTCCAGCCCATCCTTGAGGTCACTGGCAGTGTATACTTGGCTATATGAAGCTGACCCATTGCCTGAAGCATCGATGTACATGACGTCAGCATCAACTATGGCAAAGAGGATGATACTGAAGAAGCCCTTGTAGTTGTGATAAGTGTACCCTGAGTTGGCTGGAGCTTTGCAGGCCACGTGCTTCCCATCTATGGCTCCAACGTTGTGGGGAAAGTTCCACCTCTGATACCACTGTTCTGCAACTTTCCTCCAGCCTTCTTCAGTGGTGGGGCACTGGAGGAGCTCCTCCACATATTCTTCGATGATGGCCTGCACCATTTCTCTGACCACTTTGCTGATGGTGTTGTGTGGCACCCTCCAGGCATACTGCATGTTTCTGTATGTGGTTCCAGAGGCCAAGTGGCACAGAGTCAGTGCCACCTTCAGTCCAGGGTCCAGGCTGGGACGGAAGTTGGTGCTCGGCTTGGTCAACCTGGGTCTCAGACGCTCCACAAGTTCATCCAACATGGCTGGTGGCATCCTCATGAAGTGCTGGAATGCATAAGTGTCTTCATTCCTCAGCTCCACCATCAGCTTGTCATACAATCCAAACTCCACTCTTGTCCCGATCCATCGTCGGACCCACACAGCTCTTGGACGTCTCCTTCTTCTCCTTGCATAGAAAAGGTGCAACAGTCTGAAGAGGGCTTCGTTCTGGTGTTGAATGATCGTGGCTACCAAAAGGAGTGCGATGATCCATGGTGGAGATCAATGGATGATGTGGAAGAGCAAGACCAAGGGTGAAGAGGTCTGTACACCACGGCTGCTGGACTGATAGTGAGATCCAGGTGATTTCCTCCCCCTTTTCATAGGCAATATCGGTTTTCCACTAGGTGTCCTTCCACATACTCTAGGCATACTCCAGACATCCTAAATATCCGAGATACGTCCCATATACAAACATTTTGTCCGTTTTAATGCTTTCTATACGAGATGCATCCGCTTACATCCTTTCTATTTCCGTGCTACTAATGCTGTGTGGACGTTCCGTGTACCTTTCGCTTCCTCCCTCTTTCCGCTTTCAGCTGCAGCGGATGTGAGTTGAGGGGATGGCCAGAGAATGCTGAAAGGATACAGCGGACGTGTAACGGATGACAACGGACGTAGAACGTTTGTTGCCCATATGGGTCATGGATGTACATCGTACGCGGTGGAAAGTTCATCCGCTCAAAATGTTTTGTGTAGCTCAAAACTTTTTGAGCGGATGAAATAGCAGTAGACGGATATTTGACGGATAGAGCGTATGAAACACGTATGCAGTGAGTACAGAACGGATGCATCGCATTTTCAAACGAATGGCAAGCTTTTTTGTCCGTTTTACATCCTCTTTGCATCCATTGGTGCAGTGGACATGGGCTTTACCAATAAATAAGACTAATGTGATGGAATGAAGCCTGTTCCATTTTGAATGCCAAAAATGTTTTGTATCTTGGCTGCTCATTGTAGTGGTTTTAATATATTTTTTTTCTTTCTACTTTTTAAATTGCTTTGGTATTTTAATTGTTAAACTGCCCAGAATTATGAATGTGAGATAAAGTGAATGAACAAATGGATATTCAGCATGTAACGGCCGAATAGTTTATTAATAATTAGTATAGTTTACTTCCCTTTCAACTTATTTGCTTAATTCTTGCTTATGTCCAATTTCTGTAACTAAACAAATCATGAATAACCAAGTCCTTAATAACTGACAGTCTGTTATGGTCTTACTGGATATAATTTGAGGAAATGAGTAAAGAAAATGATGCATGTACTGTTTGTCAATAATCTTTAAAATAGAAAGTTTTTGGGGAGAAAACTATAACTGTAGCCTAGCTAAAAACTATTTTATTCCTCAAAAACTTTCTATTTGAAAGATTATTGACAAACATTACATGCATCATTTTCGTTACTCATTTCCTCAAATTATCTCCAGTAAGACCATAATAGACTGTTAGTTATTTAAAATATTTCCTAATGTCCTCTGTGAATTAATGCTAGTGCTTCATGTAAATCTATGTAATACTTGAACGCAAATGCACATAATAAGGGAGATAATTATTTTACACCCATATATATTATCATTTTGATAGATATGTTTATTCTGGCAGAATCTATTCTAGCTGTGAATTATTTTACATATACTGAATTGCTGTTTGGGCTTTGCTACTACAATGTAATATACAAGCAAGGGAAAAGTCAATAAACAAAAAAAAAATGTATACGTACATACAGAAAGGCTACTCTGACATAAAGGCTACTCTGACATACAATATCAATTGAGTATACACCGAAGAGAAAGGTTGTCAGTTAGTTCTCTTTCATCACTGAATAAATACAGCAGCTTGCAAGATGGAGCAATCATTGGCTAAATAATAAATATTGTAAATATCTTGTAATCAGTCCTTCAAAATAACACCAGCAATAATAACGAGATATGGAATAGATAAAATTACTATTTACAGCTTTCTGATATTGTTTCTTATTTATGTATTGTTTCTGGTATTATGATTTTAAACTTTAACAACAAGTAGTCTTTTTCAAAAACAAATAAACAACCAATCTTCAGGTTATAACAGTGACTGGGACCAGAACTGGTATCCCAAAGCAATACAATCATAAAACACAATGTCATGTGAGTTTATTGCTTAGCGACACCAATTCTGGCAATCTCAGCTGCAGTTATTAAGTGAGGGCCATACAGGCCATTTAATGCTACAACTGTCAAAATTCCAAAGATTAATTGCAACCCACCACACAAGTTGGAACACTCATTGAATGAGTGCTTATAAGCATGAAGAGTACCTGTTAATAAGTATCTGAAGTTTGTAAAAGAGTCCTTTATTTCCTACCTTTGTGGTTTGATCTGTGCTGCCATCATCAACTACTATGACCTCATATGTAAATGAAGAATCTTGCTTCTATAAAAATGAAAAGAACAGTTTTTTTCATGTGACAGGGTTTTATGTTCTTTTACTGTCAAGAAGATGCTACTTCCAAAAATGTTACTGAATTATTGAAAATATGTACCTGTCTCATTTCTAGATAATCTAGAGCTTCATTCATCATTGATGGTACTGTAAGATGTGGAAAAAAACAAAACTGCAGATCTTGATTCATTAAAACTACACTGAGGATAAAATAATTTATAAAGCAAAATATATTATATATAAATATTTATTCTTACATCGTTCTTCTTCATTATATGAAGGTATTACTACAGAAAGTTCACGTGTTGCAGGGTCATGAAGGCTAGGCACAGATTTCTTATCATTCAGAAATAAGTTCTCATCTTCATATTCATAAATACTTGGTGACTGTTTTGCAGTTATATATGCAATGACAGCAATCTGGGAGAGAAATAAAAGAGGCGTGGTAGCTGATAGCACGGTATTAATGGTGCAATATCATTCTTGCAAGATTAAAACATTCATATTAAAGTTTTTAAAGTGAATACATAATAGATAAATAAAATTACAAAAAATAAATACATTTGATCACAATGTCCAAGACTGTGTGCATTGGGAGAGAATCTGCACTAGTCAAAATGTAAACACAGAATAAATTATAGCATTCAAAATTTTTGTGTAACAAATCAAATATAGAGACTTACAGGAATATATTGTATGTTGAGAAAAAGGATGTGAATCTTTTTTGAATGAAAGTAATACATATGACAAATTAGGAATTGGTATTATTTAAACTGTTGTGAGAGCATATGAAAGTAGGAATTCAAAGGTTGATGATAGTTACATGTTTGGTAATTAGTATGACAAAAAAGAGTGACCAGGACTAAAAGTGATACCCTGAATATTTTGTGTAGAGTAAGCCAATGAGGACTGAAGCACAAAACAAACATATGAAGAAAGTATGTGGATTGAGAGGAAGCTGAATTATGTTGTTGATAAGAGAAATGAGAGTTTAAAGAAAAGGCAAAATATAAATTTCATAAAATATGACAGGATCATTTGCAAAGATAAATGAACACAAAAGAATACTGAATAGTGTTTATATAAATTAGATTAAGTCAATGTCAGATCCATGTATCTGTCATTTCTTCAATGGAAGGAGGGGGAGGAACTGATAAAGAAATCCTTTTTTGATGTAACCTGAATATATTTAATCTTATATCGAATTTGTATAACCTACACATGATACAATGGAGGGATGAAAACCAGACGCCCAGAGATCTATCACTTCTGGAAGAGACAGCCAGGGGATGAAGAGACCATAAAATTCCACAGTGAGATGTACCCTGGGAATCTCTGAAAAAGATCATTCTAAAAAGGGGGTGGGGGGAATTAACGTTGGCTCTTTGTTTTACTAAATAAATACACATCAAGATAAGGGGGTTTTAAACTCCCTTATCTATCTCTGCATGCCTGAGAGATCTTAAGACACTGCTTTTAATCCCTGCATGGATTGTCTCATCTCAATAAAGGATTTCTTTTGATAGGTTTAGTTTCCAGAAGTTCATTCTAGTTGATTGAATGGGAAAAGTTCTGTAGCCTGACATAAAGCAGCATCTAAGGTCTCTCACGCATGCAAAGATAGTAATTTGTTTTTCTTTTGTTCTATGCTTTTAATTTTTTGGCTTCTATCTTTTACTTTTTTCTGCACTTTGCATAATTAGTAATAGCTGTATAAACACATTAGCATTTAAATAAAAGGTATTCCTACCACTAAAATGGCTTTTACTTTCTAATTTAGGAAATGTTGAGTTCTATTCCTTTAAAAAAATGTACAGCAAATTTTTGAGTAAAATCTACAGGTAGTCCTTGACTTACAACAGTTCATTTAGTGACCGTTCAGTTAGAATGGCACTGAAAAATATGACTGATCACCATTTTTCAGTTACAACCTTTGCAGCATCTCCATGATCATGTGATCAAAATTCAGATGGTTGGCAAATGGCTCATATTTATGACCACTGCTTCATCTCAGGGTTGTGTGATTCCCTTCTAAACCTTCTTATTCACAAGCAAAGTGAATGAGGAAACCAGATTCACTTAACTGTGTTATTAATTTAATAATTAGGGTAACAAGAAAAATTTAAAATGGGGCAAAAGTCACTTAACAAATTTCTCACTTGACAACAAAGATTTGGGGCTCAACTGTGGTTGTAAGTTGAGGACTACCTGTATCCAAGACAGCAGCCCAGCCTTCTCTGACAAAGTACAACTCAAAGGGCCGTATGTACCAGAAAGACATAATTCTAAAAAACAAGAAGTTATTGAAGTAATTTTAAGTAAAGCGAGAAACAAAGATGAACTCGTGTGTGAACTGCAAAATCTCAGAAAAAGTGCACAACTAAACGTGGAAACCCTCAGTCACGCACAGTGATGGTCTCAGCTCATATATTTGCACATTTTTCTTATTAGTGGAGCTTTACAATGCAATTTTATTTCGTATTTATAAACCGTCTAAAGCCTGTGAAGAACGAGGCAGTGAACTGCTCACGAGGAAGGACGATTGCATGCATTCCGAGGCATTTTAATTAAATTTGCGGGTATAAAATTGAACTTTGGATATAATGAATCGCCTAAGCTAAATTTTCCTGAAATGTCAGGAAAATGACAGAAAATAAGTCTGGAGGCCGAGATTGTAAGGAAGGACAGCCTACTGCGAGGAAGAGTTTGCCTTCATCCTCTCCACCCCCGAAATGCTTCAGGGCCACTCCTGATCCCTTCTCACCAGAGCCAGCCCGACAGTCGCTAAGAGCACGACCCCTTCTACCAGCCAGCCCAGTTCCATCGTCAGCTTCTTTCGCACTCCACTTCTCCGTTCAGGCGCGTCCAACCAGCCCAGCGCTCAGGGCGGTTCATCGAAAGAGACACGAAAGCGGAAGGAAAGAATGACGAGACGGGAAAGGCTGAGCTTCCGGTGTGTAGAGCAGCCTATTGGTTCAGATGATTAGACAGTTAGGAAGACAACGAACTAAAAATGCTTTTTTTTTGAAATTCACGAAGATCAACGAGTTCATGTCGTGTGAGAAAGACACATGAGGTTTATTTAAAATAGGTTGTCTGCAAAAGTTGTGGATCTTCTGTGACTGGAGGCTTTTAAGAAGAGACTGGACAGCGAGTCACTTGTCCGAAATCGTATAGGCTCCTCCTGCTTGAGTAGGGGGCTGGACTAGAAGACCTCCAAGGTCTCTTCCAAGTCTGTATTCTGTTCTATGCATTGAAATTAAATTGAGTGAGCACTGATACGGCAATAAAGATCTTTGGCAGCAATCTTTGAGCAGTCGGTTCGTTTTCTAAGGTACAAAATTAATAGTGCATCTATTTTCAATGAATCGTCAGTCTGGTCTTTAAAATGCCAATAATTTAAATAAATAGCGGTTTTATTTGTAGTGGCAAGAGCATTTTAAAACTGTTTAAGAACTAGAAAAATGCTATATGAAAGACAGGCTTATGCGGACGGTCTTTCCTTCGAATCGATTCGGCGCCTCTGCATAATATCATAGAACATAGAATAACAGAGTTGGAAGGGACCTTGGAGGTCTTCTAGTCCAACCCCCCGCTCAAGCAAGAGACTCTATACCATTCTGGACAAATGGATGTAATCTCAGTAACAATCACGGAAGTGGTTAAAAAAATCAGCGTCGCTTTTCATTCAAGAGATTATCCTCACATCACATGCAGAAGTTCTGCATTTCTTTACTTATATGTATAAGGAAAACTGTAAGATTCTCGTAACATTGAACTCAGAAAATTAGGTGAAGTGTTTTTTTTTTAACCTCTAGCTATACCATGACCATCCGGGAGACCGCTCGCTTTCGTTTTGCCGAAACTGCCGCCAACGTGCCAATCTCTCTTTTTTTCTAGTTCTAATTGCATCGCAGACTCGATCGAGTAGCGCCTCCCGCAGCTGGATTATATTTTTAGCCTCTATCAATTGCTAAACGAAGAAGCCCGTGAAGTGACGGTGACGATGGCGGCGACCGTAACGGCCGCGTTCAGGTAAATGTTTGTTTCTTGCCGATCGGGGAGCGCCGGGTGTTTCCCCTCGTGCCCAAACCGTTCCTCGTTCCGGAGTGTCTCGGGCGCGAGCGCTCGTGCCTGGGTTATTCTCGCAACTCGCGATCAGGCATTTTCCGTTTCTGGAAGTTCTCCCTTGCTTCTTACTGTTAAAAGGGGAGAAAGGTAGACTTTTCTTCACCCGGAAACGATCTGCAGTCCCCCTTTCTCCGATGTACTGAATCGTGATTGCTGAGAGTTTCAGTTCGTATTTTGGAATTTCACCCGTAATCTGCTGTGTTTACCAAGTTTAGGTCACAATCAAATGGGAAAGGTTTATGCATTCCTGCAGTAGTGAAAGAGGACCAGTGAAAAGAAATGGGCTTAATTGGACTGTCTTTTTTGAGAGAGGCCGGTTTAAGAATGTTCCCTGATCCTTAACCAAAACCTTTGCTCGTTCTCCTGTTCCACCAAGTCTAACCCTTCTTTATGGGAAATTAAAAATAGATTTTTGTTCTCATTTTAAAAGTTATTTCAATGCTTATAAAATACCTCAGAAAGATAGGTGAATTTTCCCGAGCAAGAGGGGTCCAGGGGCAACATCTTTTAGAGCAGAGGTCGCCAACTGGTGGTCCACGAGAAAATTTTGGTGGTCCATAGTGCACCCGTGCCTGCAACAGGGCTGCTACTGTTGCGGGATGGACTGATGCGTGTGGGGAGGGAGGGTAGCGCACGGGAGATTACAGCATCGGAGCCCTTCCTGGGTGCTCCCTGGCCTGTGAGGGGAGGGTGAGATCTCCCACACCCTTCCCCTCAGGAGCCCCTCTGGCAGCTGCAAAGCCTCCTACCACCGTGCTTCTTTTCCTCCTCACCAAAAACGCTCAGCGGGAAGGAGGCGGCTTGGCAGGTGCCAGAGGGGTGGTGAGTGCTTTGTGGCTCCTGAGGGTAGGAGTTGAGCCTCCCCCTTGCAACATCTTCACCTGAGGGCATTGCTGGAAGCCGCTTCCTGCAGTTCAGGAGGTCCGCGCTCTTCCCACTGCTGCTCGGCCTCCTCGATGCGTAGAGGCAGCAGCCACAACACAGGTTTGGTAGGGAGACTGCAGGATTGCCCCACCTCCCCGCCAACCATATGTCTTCAGCTCATGCTTCCTTCTTCCCACTGGGTGTGTGAGCGCTTCTGGCGAGGAGGAAGAGAAGCGCAGTAGTAGGCTTTGCAACTGACTGCAGACATCAGATTCCCACCAACCAGCACCAGTTCAGAGGTTCCTTTTTCCTCGCCCCCACCCCCGGGGACAGAAAGAGAGAGACAAGACAGAGAGAGGGAGAAAGAGAGAGAGAGGGAAAAAGAGAGACAAGACACAGAGTGAGGGGGGGAGGAAGAGAGAGATAGGGAGAAAGAGGGGGAGAGGGAAAGAGAGAGGACACAGAAAGAGAGAGGGAAAGAGTGAGACAAGAGAGAGGGAGAAAGAAAAAGAGGGAGAGGGAAAGAGACGAGACAGCGAAAGAGGGAGAAAGTGGGAGAGAGAAAGGGAAAGAGAGAGAGAGAAGACACAGAGAGAGAGAAAGAGAGAGACTTCATGCAAAAAAAGCAGCAGAAGCAGCAGAACTCTTTCTTTCTCTCCCCAAACTCCGCCAGAAATGAGTCTTTGTGAGACTTGTCACACTGGCGCAGCCTCTTGGAGCGGAATGCCTTGCAGGGTCCCAAACTTTCATTTCTGGCAGAGTTTGGGGGAGAGAAAGAAAGACTTTTGTTGCTTACCTTGTGTGAAGCCAAAAGCATAAGAAAGAAGTAGAAAGAAGTAGCCCGGTGGCCAGGCAAGGCACACGGGGTGAGTGGGACAAGTTCCCCCCCTCTGCTCTTTCCCCCCTCCCCTCACTATCTTGTGTTGTTTGCCATGCAAGCAATGCAAAACTTGAGTTCCCGTGGGCCATGTGGATGGTGCAGCCTTGTGTTCCCACACAGCCTGGATTAATTGCTTTGGGGGGATGCTTTGGCGGTGATATTTCTTTTAGGACCACCAAAATTTTCTCACGGGCAACCAGTGGTCCCCAGCCCACTGGTCAGTGGCCACTGTCCTAGTAGACAAGTATGAGCCAGCAGTGTGCTGTAGCTGCCAAACAAGCTAATGCACAATTAGACTGCATCAACAGAGGGATAGCATCAAGATCATGAGAAGGGATAGTACCGTTCTGTATTGCACTAGTGAGGCCACATTTGATTGCCACATTTTAAAAAAAGATGAGATCCTGGAAGTCCAGAGAAAAGCAATAGAGAAGAGCAATAAAGATAATAAGTGGTCTGGAGGCTAGACTCTATGATGAATAGCTAAGGGAATGTCTAGCCTAATGACAAGAATAATTAGGGGTGACATGATAGTTGTTTTCCAGTACATGACAGTCTGTCACAGAGAAGAAGGGGTCGACTTATTCTTCAAAGTGCCTTAGGGCAGGCAAGAAGCAATAGGAGGAAGCTTTATTAAAGAGAGTACTAAGGTGAAATTTCCAGATACTGAACAATTAATCAGTGGAATAGCTTATCTTCAGAAGTTGTGGGTGCTCCATTACTGGAAGTTTTCCAGTAGAGACTAGACTGCCATTTGTCTGGTACAGTATACTTTGTTCATATAAAGAGATTTTGACTGCTCTCTGACCCAGCCAGTTATACGAGATTTTAATGGCCACAGTGGGCAAAAGTTGAGAGAATAGATTGCTAGCATAATAGCCACAAACATCTTATTTATTTAGGATGCAATAATTGCTATTAATCCTGCAAATCCTAATCAGATGGCACCCTCACAGATTCTGCTGCTTTGGAAATTCAAAATTGCTATCCAGTTGGGAATGTTATTTTTATCTTAAAATGTTCAACTTGGTTTGTCTGTTTCAAAAATACTCTACTTAAATTTCTATTTGTTTTAGAACCGTAGAACCTTTGGAATATTACAGAAGATTCTTAGTGAGTATAAAATGTATATATCTGTATATATAAAATATATTTTTCAAATCTAGTCCTTGTATGAAGATAGACATATCTGGAGCCTCTCATCACTTGCTCCATAGAAGCAGATTCCAATAGAATCGGATGTGACTAGAATAAAGCAAGATGTATTCAGGATTTTCCCAGTGCTCACAGTCTTTTAATGGCTATTTTCATATTGTCAGAACTTCCTCACTAAACACACACACACAAAAATTCCTGTCAAAAGTTTTAGCACTGAAGATTCCGCTTTTGGTTATCAGTGACCGACTTTTATTTAGCACATCTATTTAAATCTGAATATATTTGCTTTTGAATCCAAATAATTATACCTTTGTTTTTAGATGATTCATATCATAACAATTTGTCAAATCCTGATTTTTTTAAAACACAAATTTGTATACTGTAATCCAATCAGATTAATTATGTATGCCTGATTTGGGGATCCTTATAGAAAGAAAATTGTCGGCCTGACGGAAGGGACCTTGGTGAATTTAGGACCACAACTATCAACATAGGTAAATGCTTCACTATTAAACAACTGTTCTTGCTCATAGTATTCCAAATTGTCTTCAATATGTAGTTGAGTTTGTTTTGAGAAATAATGGGAAGAATAGCATAGAGAACATATTCTGATAAAGCAAGGATATGAAAAACAGTCAAGACTATTCGCTGTGGTGATATGTTGAAATGATTCATATTAACCGCAGTATCTGGTTTAACTATAGAAATTGGCTGTTCCCACATTGTTTTCTCCTTGCCAGTCCCCCAAAAGACTCCCAGAATACCAAAGACCTTGCTGAATGTAGTGGTCAATGATAGAAGCAGCTGTTCATAGAAAGAAGTTAGAGATACTTTATGGTCCATTCATAAATATGTATTTTACTGATATTCCATCCTCTGTCTTCTGCAGTGGTGAGAGAAATTTTGTGAATCTTATAGAACTATCTGTAACACTATTATATTATACATTCTGAACATGACTGTACATTCTGAACAGAGCTTCATATAAATCCTATTAATAAAATCAGTAAAAAGATTTTCACTAAATAAATAACTTTTACAATAGTGTTTTTTATAACACTATAAAAACATGCCAATATGCTAAACCATCATTAATTGCTTTGTTGGAAAATGTATGTGAAGTTGTAGTAATTTCTGGCACCTCATTTATGAACATTGAAGTTTTTGTTGATAGAACAATGGATTCAGGATTGTACCAGCAAATTTTATAGCAGAATGTCCAAAGCATTCATTACTACTAAAGCTTCATGTATTTTTCAACAAATCCTGGCATGATGTGTGCAATAATGATATAATTTGGCATGTTAGCCTTTTTTTAAGTAGGAGTTAGATGAACATCACTAGATAGGGCACAAGACTGTAGGATTGTAGATAAATTGAAAGGATATCCAGACTCATTATTTGGTCTCTTATGGAGGACTGTCACCCTGCTCAGCAGGTCTGCCAACCTTTCAGAAGGATTTGGACTGATGAGAACAGTGTGCAGAAAAGTCAGCTTTTATCTACCTTTAGTAAGTAGATATCTGATTAAGCTCTTGTTAGATCCAATTTTATGGACATTTTAATAAAAACAATCTGCTTGAACTGCTCACAAGAAAAAGAATGGAGAGAGAAAAGCTTGTTTTTAAAAAACACAATTTTTCAGCAGCATTGGTAAAATGTTTTACTGTGTTATACATTCACAGTGATATGATGAGAAACCTTAAAAATGAGCTAAGTCTGAGCCATCACTGTACATCATTGTATGAGTGTAATTGCACTGTTTTTGTTACTTCATTTTCTATGGATGAAATTAAACCATTGTGACAAAAGATTAGCTAGAACAGAGTTCCCCAATTTTTCTGGCTTTTTGGCTAGAGAGAGGGATGGTTGCATGCATTCACAGCTCCATTTGCACAAATGGAATGTGCACACACACTTGCACAAGTGGGGATGCACATGTGTACGGCCTGGTTCTGAAGGGCTCATGGCTCACTAGTGGGCCACAGCCCAGGGATTGGGGACCCATGAGCTAGGGGTTGCAGATTGCCTACTCAGGCTTAAAGATGTGCCCTTTTCTGAGCAGTACAAAAAAAATGTGTTATGGTACTGCTTGAGATGTATGCACCACTTACACTAATACCTTTTCAGTTAGTCAAAATATCTTTAGTTGGATTAACTAATTGGTTGAACATTATTTTGACTTAGGTAGTTTGGCTCTTCTACTTGGAATAGTGTGTGCATCTAAGGCAGGGGTTCCTAACCTTTTGCATCACACCTCTCTTTAGTATAATCTTAACGTGCACTTTCCCTAAAAACTTTAACACTGAAATGAACACAAATAAACAATGAAAACAATGTGATGAAACTTTGGGAAGTGTAGATTTATTGTAACAATATACAACTAAAAATTTCTTCATCCTGTCCTGGTCTCTCTCTGCACCTCCCCATATCATAGGTATCTGAACTAAGGGCTTAATGTTCCTATAGGCTTATTGTATAAACCTTATATATAATGTATAGGGCTGATAAAATGTTGCTTTTCCTTCCAAATAGTTTTCCAAGTTTATAGGCAATGTAGTTTGAAGTTGAATTTGATTTTAAATGAAATTATTTGAAACCATTCTAATTATGAATCTTACTGATGCATTCCCATTGTTCTTCAGTTCTCTTTTTTTCCCCTATAGCTTTCTCAAATCGTTCTGAATTCTTTAAGGATTTCCCCCCATTATTTTAATTTGTTTCTCTAGTAATTTGAGCAGCAATGCTCAGATTAGGTCATTATAGTAGCATTCAACATTAAGTTCAGAAAGGAAGAAAATGATGAACCTCTCAATCTATATTTTATGACATCTTGGGTATAGAAAGACAAGGTTTTAAGAAACTTTCCAGGAAAAATACACAAATTCAATCTCATTGTTATTATATGATTCTGAAAAACTGATATCTGTATGTAACCACTGGCTCTTATTTTGAATGCATCAGTGTAACATTTACTTATTGTCTTAAGTAGATTTTATGAAGTGTTTTTTTCTTCTTTCTTTAGGTTCAATTACAACTGCAGATGGCTCTGCACTTTTGAAGTTAGGGAATACTACAGTGATATGCGGCATAAAAGCAGTAGGTTCAGGGACATATATCTTTAAAGCTAATACAAGTAGTCCTCTGTTATGAGCACTTGTTCACCCCCCATTCAAAGTTACAAAGTTGCTAAATGAGTGATGCTTATGACCAGCCCACGAAATGCCTACCATCGCATCACCCCCCCCCCCAGTTTACTCATGTCCCTTTGCAGTGTTACTGAATGATATGCTATCTCTATTTCAAGAATTGACTATTCAGATGTAAAATGTTTGTGATATTGTGATATAGTTTTTTGTTTCAGTAGTCACTTTATAATATATGAGAAAGGAAAGCATTTAAGAAAAAGCAATAGTGAACCTGCACAAAAGAAAGTAGGAATTCAGACCTTGTCCCCACTTTGACAATGACCATACCACTAACTTCCTGCCACATTCAGCCTTAGAAACTGAGCTGTGTAACTAATGTATTCAGATAATAGTTTGTTTTAATAAAACACATCAAAATTCAGGCAAAATACGTGTATTGCAGATATATTGTTTCTAAACCAACTTCTAAATTCTTATATTTTGCCTTTCTCCAACTATACACTGTGTACAGGAATTTGCAGCCCCCACCGCTGATTCCAGTAACAAGGGATATATCAGTAAGCTTTCTTCATTCACCTTTTTCTTCAAATATGACATTACTATCATGCAGATAATATTTATGGTTATTTCTCTACTCGTATAGTTCCCAACGTAGAACTTCCTCCACTTTGTTCATCAAGATTTCGACCTGGACCTCCATGCGAAGAGGCTCAGTCAGCTGGTCAGTTTATTGCTGATATCATTGAAAAGTAAGAAATTTACTTTTCTTTTAGGGTCTTTTAGGGTGGAGCAACTATAATAGACAGACAGGCAAGCAGATAGACAGCTCTAAGAGTGGTAGGGTAGCTAGGGAAGCTGCCAATTGTAATCTCTAGAAAACTTGGGTTGAAAAAGTGGAGAGACAGAATGCTGGTTTTCAATATTTATCATTATTATGCTTCATTACACTGTCAATCAAGAGTTTAGACTGGATTTGAGATTTTTGTCCACTTACCAAGTCTTTTCCAAAGATCTGGGATAGACAGATGATGCTGTTTGATGCTGTTAAACATGTTATTTTATTGTTATTTTTATTAATATTTGCCACGTAAAAAGCCTTGGATGGCACTTTAAAAATCTGTGCATTGATAACATTTCCACTCATCAATTACAAAGGCCACACTGCACACATATACTATGCTGATACATTATGACATCTTGGGAAGAATTCAATATGAATGAAAGCTAACACCAGCTAAAGAACTGCAAGCTGTACTTTCACATTGTTGTATGTGTAGTAGTACCAGCAGTAGTTCTGGTAATAGTAGTAGTAGCAGCAGTAATAATATATTGATGATGATAAAAAAAGCAGAATTGGGGATAAATGGAATGTCGTCTTCATTATGTCATTATTTCAGTTCACAGATGATAATGAAAGAAGATCTATGCATTTTAGATGGAAAGGTGAGTAAACATTTTATTTTAAGAATTGTGAGAAGCTGAGATGCTCCTAAACTAACAAATTCCAATAAACAGGGAAGATATGAAATGTCCTTTTATTTTATCATACATGGTACGAAGCATCTGTTGCCTTTAAACAAGGTTGAAGCTGGACAGCAGTTAATACTTTGCTCGCACTGAATGTTTTGTTGAGCACATTTCAAATGTAAATAGAAACATATACATTATTACAGATGTAAATGTGCCATAGTTGCACTGTAGTGTTGATTTGGCACTGTGTAGCTCCTTAAAATATCCTAGAATAATTTCTCATTATTTCACTGCTACTGTTCTACTCTGCTTCTTGATAAAGTTAGTATCTTTTCTGCAGTGAGGGCAACAATTTGTTGTTTTACTTCTTGAGCATCCTTCTTTGTCCATTAGTCCACTGCTTCCTTGGCGGATTTCCTGTTTTGAATACTCTGACAACAGCTTTGATAAAGTGGCTAAACCTGATGAGGGAGCTAATGGATCTTAAGCCTTCAGTGAGACAGACAGTTGCCTGTCCCAGCATATGAAGACAAACTCCAGATTGAGCTGATGAGACCACTGGAAGGACTAGTTGTTATGGTCTCTGCAAGTACTCTGCAGGTATGAAGAACAGGACAAGACACAAAATATATTCTCGTCACCCACTATGACAAGTCTCATTTCCAATGGTCTTGACTGTATCTTGCCACTGGACATAGATGGGAATTGGGCAGAAAGAATGAAGCAGACACTGCACAACTCTCCCTTATTTTAATCCATTTTATGTGCTAGTCTGAACACCATTATCGTCATCACTCTTAAAAAAATAACATGAGTGACAATGGGTGAACCCATTGAGCAGTAGGTGTGGATGCACTAGGAGCTGTGATCATAGATCTGCATACAAGCAACTCAGGTTTAATGCACAGTTTTTGAGCATAACACCTATCCAGGGGACTGAGCAGCCCTCTCTAGGAATTCATTCCTCATCTTTGCAGTACAAGGGGCTAGAAAAGGTACCCTACAACATTGCTTACTTCACTACATCCCAGCCAGTTTACCATGGCTGGCAGGATCCCACTTTGGCAGTCAAAACACAAAAAGTGCAAGGTGATGCTGCTTATCATTGGCACTTGTAGCATGTGCACACTTTTGAACAACTTGATGGCAGAAGAACAGCTTTAATTGTCAAAGAATTTGTAAGATACAACATTGACATTGGATGGCAGAGTGAGATTTGTCTTGCCAATGAAGATCAACTGACTGCAATTGGTGGTGGATACACTTTTTTCTGGGACAATTGTCACTGTGATTACAGTTGCAATGGTGGAATTGGATTTTACCATCAGGAGTCACCTTGTTTGGAAACTTATTAGTCTCTCCAAGGGTGTGAACAACTGGCTCATGACACTGCAGCTTCTGCTACAGAATAAAAGTTGTCACCCTGATCAGTGCCTATGCCCCCACAATAACAAACCCCAATGAGACGAAAGATGGATACTATGAAGAATTAGATACCCTTCCATCAGCAGTGGGCAGAATCAACAAGCTGATCTTGCTCAGCAATTTTAACGCAAGAGTAGGATGTGATTCTGCATCCTGGCAGGGAGTCACTGGGAGATACGGAATAACAGTAATGTTCTACTCCTACTGAGGTTCACTTCAACACATGACCTCCTCAACACCAATAAAACTTTGACTACCTGTAACCAGACCTCCTAATTGCACTCCCACTAAGCGTTGGCATCTTGCTGACTACCTCATTGTCAGAAAAAAAGACAGTATTGGAATGACGAAGGGCCATGTGTGTTGCTGACTACTGGCTAAATCTCAGGTTCATTATCTCCAAAATGAAGCTCCATATCAGACGCAAGAGATGACCACGAGGCTATGAAAAGAATTAACGTAGGCAGGCTGAAGAAACCGAGTTTGCCTTCAGTACTGGTTTAGAGACTAAAGCCCATGTCACACTGCACCAACGGATGCAAAGAGGATGTAAAACGTTAAAAAAAGCTTGCCACCTGTTGGAAAACGCTATGCATCCGTTGTGTACTCACTGCATATGTGTTTCATACACTCTATCCTTTGAACATCCGTCCACTGAGATTTCATCCGCTCAAGAAGTTTTGAGCTGCACAAAACTTTTTGAGCAGATGAACTTTCTGCTGTGTACGATGTAAATCCGTGACATACGAGCAACAAACATTCTATGTCCGTTTATCATCCGTTAAACATCCACTGTATCCTCTCTGCATCCTCTGGGCATCCTCGCAACTCACATCCGCTGCAGCTGAAAACGGAAAGAGGGAGGAAACAAAAGGTACACGGAACGTCTGCACAGCGTTAGTAGCATGGAAATAGAAAGGATGAGCAGTGAATGGTTTGCATCCTATATACATCCTCTAGGCTTCCTATGAACATCTTTTTAACTTCCCTGCTACATACTACCCAAGTCCGTTCTTTTCCTTTCTTTTCCATTCTGTTTATGCAAATTTTTGCCATTTTTTGGAGCGGATGACAACAGATGGAGTCACCCCTGAAAATTTGCTCGCCCGCTGTGTCCTTTTTGCATACGTTTTGCATCCGTCGGCCAGTGTGACCTAGCCTTAAACTTGCTGTTCTACATCTTGCTGGCAGTGCTGAGAACAACTGGAAATGTTTCAGGGATCCTATTTGTTCATCTGCATTGAAAATTCTTGGGCTCTTTACTCATCATAGTTTCAGGAGAACAATGAGTAGATAAGTGGGTTGTTGAAAAGCAAGAAAATGGCTTTAGGAATACACATGGGACAGTCCAAAATAAGCTGTGTAAAATGCACAATGCCTGATTGTACGCCAAAGCAGAGGAAATACAACGGGTGTCCAACTCAATTTCATTGAGGGCTGTATCAGGGTTGTGTTTGACCTCGGGGAGGGGGGGACAGGAGTGTGTGGCTGGGGGCATGGCCAACTCAACATCACTTGTGTCAGGGACACCTGTGGTGGCCCAGGAAGAGCTGGAGGGATCTATTATCTCCAGCAGAAGGCGAGACCAGGGAGAGGGCCAAGCCCTTGTTCTCCAGAGGCGCCTCGCCGTCCCTCTCACACCACGTGGAGAACCCTGGATGGTGGCACAGGCTGTCCAGAGCCCTAAGCAGCGGAAGGCAAGTGCTGAGCCCAGTCCTCAAACTCCCAACGCACCAGGACACCACAGCCCAGCCCAGCCCCGCTTCCCTGAAGGGATGCCCGGCTGCACTTACCTCCTCAAGGCTGCTGCTGATCTCTGGCCAGGTTGCTCATGGTGTGTTGGAAGAGCAAAGTATGTAGGTCAGAGGGAGGACCACTCTCCATGTGAGGAGAACTGGCTTTGTAAACAAAGCATCCTCAGCTATAGGATGGGAGACCACCAGGAGAAGTCAGGAGGAGGAGACATGGGTATGGCAAAAGGACAGCAGGGCTGCTGATGGCCAAGTGCTAAAGGCTAGGTCCCACTGGCTGACGGATGCAAAACATAGGCAAAAAGGACACAGCGGATGAGCAAAATCTCGGGGGTGCTCCATCCGTTGTCATCCGCTCCCAAAAGTGATGAAAATTTGCATAAACAGAATGGAAAAGAAAAGAACGGACGTGGGTAGTATGTAGCGGGGATGTTAAACGGATGTTCATAGGAAGCCTAGAGGATGTATATAGGATGCAAACTGTTCACTGTGCATCCTTTCTATTTCCGTGCTACTAATGCTGTGTAGACATTCCGTATACCTTTTATTTCCTCCCTCTTTCCGTTTTCAGCTGTAGCGGATGTGAGTTAAGGGAATGCAGAGAGGATACAGTGGGCGTTTAATGGATGATAAGCGGACATAGAACGTTTGTTGCTCGTATGTCACGGATTTACATCGTACACGGCGGAAAGTTCATCCATTCACAAAGTTTTGTGCAGCTCAAAACTTCTTGCGCGGATGAAATTGCAGTGGACAGATGCTCGATGGATAAAGTGGATGAAACACATATGCAATGAGTACACAACGGATGCATAGCGTTTTCCAACGTTTTTTAACGTTTTACATCCTCTTTGCATCCATTGGTGCAGTGGGACATGGGCTTAAGGCAGGACTTCCCTCAGACCCTCCCACCCTCTCATTATAATCTTCCTTCCTTTTCCTTTCCTTCCTTTTTCCCTTTTTTTCCTTCCCTCTTCATTTTCCTTTCTTCTTTCCCCTCTCTTCTTATTTTTCCTTCCTTGCTCTCTTCCCATCTTTCATTTTTCTTTATCTTTCATCTTTCCCTTTCTCCTTTCCTGTCCTTTCTTGGATGCTCAAATGCAAAAGGGTAAACATTTCTTGATGCCTCCTTGCCTTGTGATCAAATGCCACTTTTGCTATTAGTTTGTTTGGCAGCACTATACCAGCAAAAATGGAGCTTGGGAGCAGCCATGCATGCCCCTCCCCAGCTCTGTTTTCGGCTGCCACGCCCTCCTCCAGCACCTTGCCAGCAAAAACGGATGAAGAAGTTCAACACCTGGTCAGCCTGTACCAAGCCGAGGCATCGCAGGCTGATCCTTCATTGTTTCCAGGATGGGCCCGCAGGCCAGATCTAAGAACCTGGCAGGCTGGATCCAGCCAGCAGGCCTTGAGTTTCACACTCTGAAATACAAGGATACTTAACAAGATAAACAAACATCTAAAAGAATGAATATATATTCCCACTGCTATTTAAAACCTAATCCCAAATTTCTCTATAATAATCAAAATCTAATTTCAATTAATAATTAAACCTTGCAAGAATTAAACATTACCAGAAATAACAAACCCTTATTTATATGTAAGGAGCACTAAAATAGAAATGTCCATTACATCCAATTAGATATTTACAAAGCAAAATATTTTCTTCTTTCTTCCAGGAATCTTTAAATTCCATATATCCAGTTCTAACATCTACTTTGTTCTACCTACAGTATGTCTTCTCTCAAAGTTCTTGTTACCCTGCAAAGCTTGCAAGTTTTGAAGGCTTTTCAAACTTGAAGGGGTAAAAAAAAGAAAATTAAATTTCAAGTTGATCCAAGAAGTGAGGGTAGGTTGAATTTTGAGTCCTTAAAAAAGGCTACATTAAAGGCCCTGCAATTGCGAGCTGATCGCAAGCAGCTGCAAAATCCTGTTTCTGCTGTCAATTCATTTTTTTTAATTCAGGTTTTTTATTTGATATTGCTTGTGTGTGTATATCTATCTATCTATCTATCTATCTATCTATCTATCTATCTATCTATCTATCTTAATGCATGAACAGTGTGATACCTGGGTATCATACATTTTAGTACAAATAAATGTATTATTACTCATAGTTATTACATTTCATTTTCATTGTTTCATATTGTTTAAACATATCTGATACAACTGCCATTCAATTTCTAAGCCTCCCTCTTATTATTACATATATCTTGTAATATTAAAATATGTATCTTATTGTTCTCTTATTTCTATTTCTGTTCTAACTTTTATTCATGTCACTGTCGTATTCAAAGGCATTTCTTTTCTGTCTTCCATCTTTCACCTGCTTTATTATTCATATTTCCCTTATTTAACTCTTCACATCTATGTATATTAAAGTTTCATCATTCTTTCATTGTTCAGTGTTTCAAATATACAGTTCTAATACCAATCACAATATCATTTAAACATATAGGATAAATCTATTCATATTCTTTCCATTCATCCAATCTATGTAATTCTATTAATACACATGCTTGTATTAACATACATTCTTTCATTATCTAATTACTCATTGTTTAATTTTGTTCTTTCACTGCTAATCATTATATTATTTAGGTATGTTAATAATACCATAATTCATTCTCTATTTTTCCAATTAATGCTCAGTTCTTATTCATAATTCCATATTTCACTCTTCATATCTATTTGTATTAAAATATTATCCTAGTTCCTATCAGTACATACAAAATAATTATCCAGTCTATATAATTCTAATGTTAATACACATGTTCCTATTAAAATATGTTCTTGAAGTATCTTTTGTTTTTTGTTTTCCCACCTCTTTTTTTCTATCCATCATCTCTTGGCCTCATCGGTATCTTATTCTTTTTTTAACTTGCCTCCCACATTCTTCTTTTGAATCTTTAACTCTATCTACATCTGCATCCTGACTGTTAAATCCAACTCCCCCCCCACCCTTTTCCACTGTCTAATTTTAAAGTTATCTATTCTAACCCTTATCTCTTTTCCCAAAATATCTTCTTGCTTCTCCCATTCTCTTTTTAAGTCTTTTAAATTGTTTCCTGTTTAAATTCCTGAATCATTATTAATTTTGATGATATCTCTTCCTTGTTGTCTTCTTATAGCTGGTTTCTCAGTTCTGCTTTTTCATTCCTTCTGCTGGGTTCTTTCCTTTCCTGGTCTTTGCTCGTTGTCCCTTGTATAATATTTTTCAGTTTTTGGTCTATACCATCAAATAATTCCACAATCGCCTTATGTTGTTTCTGTATAAAATCTTTAATGCTTTGGAACATCAGCTCTATCTCGTTTAAAATTCCACTCATTTCTGTCTTCTGATGCGTATTTTAATTTAATAGATCCCACTTTTAATGAAAAGTCCAGAAACCATTTATTCAAAGCTGAGCTGACACAAATCACAATTCTTTATATCTCATAAATAATCAGTCAAACCCATTTAAATAGACCAGGGGGTTATCCAGACTTCCTCAAATCACACTTATGAATTCAATCATATAACATAACATCTTTTCATTATAGATCTTATTTAAATATTCAAGTTTCCAGTGATCTTAGGGAAGACAAATGTAATCCAATAAGTATTTTCACAGTCCTTCAAATGGTTATTCCCAGGCTTGTATATTTTTTCTACAGCAGACGGTACTCTCTACTTCACAATGTTGTTCCTGGGATGTCTGATTTTAATTATTTTAAATTATAATTCAAGTGAAAAAGTATTAATTTTTTTAATCCATAGTTCCAGCATTTTAAAATGCCTTCTAAATAACACATCTTCTCACTTTGAGTCACTTTGAGAGTTTTTTTGTATTTTTAAAGTATATTTTTCCTCTTTCTTTAAATCTTCTTCTGGTTTAATCACTTTTCAAAATGCTTGTTTGCCATTTAACAAATCATTCTAAGTAGATAGTTCCCCTGAATTTCTTTGGGGTCAAATTTTAACTGAAAATATCCTCTCCCCCAGTTCACACACTGTTCACCAAAGTCTGTTACTGCACTGTGCTTAGATGGTCGTCAATTGTCCCAGCTTTGTGGCAGCCATCTTTAGACTGCTTCTTCTCCTTGCATAGAAGAAAAAAGCTCCAGGATTCAGCAGGGGAGTTGCAATCTCTCCTGCGACCTCTCGGAGCACTCCTTCTTAGCTTTGCCACCCCTACAAGGTGGCTTTTCCTCCTTTTGGAGCCCACAAACAGGGAAAAGCCAGCACAGGAACAGAGAGCTCTGTTCCCTGTGACTGATAACGACGCACCACTCCTTCCTTTTTTCTGTTGTCAATTCATAAAGATCTGTCTAAAATAGAGAGAATTATCAGCAGTCTGGATCTCATATCCAGCTGCCTTTCAGCCACTATGTCCTCAGAGCTGAAGAAGCTTCTTAGATGAGAAGCAAAACGTCTTCAAAGAAAAACCAGAAAGCTCAGTTGTGTCTTGAAAAAGTACCTTTATCCTTCACAAAACACAGAACCTCCATTCGCCTACTAGGAGCATCTCCATGCTAAATGTTCTGAAGGCATCCTCAACTGATCATCTATTAATCATGTGGTAATAGACAGGATTCCCTAATGTCATGGATGACATACTAATAGTACTTTAAGTCACAGAAACTGTGACTGAAGATGCTAGGGCTCTCTACTCAGCAAGCAACATGACAAAGGCCCAGGGGCAGGCACCATACCTGCTGTGATATACGAAGTTGGTAGCCCTGTACTTTTAGAAAAAAATCACTGTTGCAGTCTTTATGGAAGCAAGGATCCATTACTCAGGAATGAAGCATCCATTATATACATCTACAAGAAGGGCAGTCAGCAACTATGCAACAACTACTGAATAATTTTGCTGCTGTGTACTGCAGGAAAAGTCCTTTCAAGAGGTCTACTAAATCTTCTGGTGGCTCAACTGGAGCTGGGCTTGCTGCAAGAGTCACAGTATGGCTTACATGGATCAAGACTCTATTGACATTTTTGCAGTACACTAACTTCAGGAGAAATGTCAGGAGCAGAATTGTGAACTCTACACAACACTTTATTGACTCCACCTAAGCCTTCGATACTGACAGTCAACAAGGCCTGTGGAAGATCATGTCAAAGCTCAGCTGCCCTGCCAAATTCATTCAGATGATGGGCCAGTTCCATCATGGATAGAGGTGTAGAATCCTCTAAGACAGGGGTGTCAAGTTCGTGGCATCATGTGACGTATCATGACTTCCCTCCCCTTCGCTAAACTGGAAGTGGGTGTGGCCAGCATGTGATGCATTTGGCCTGCAGACCACAAGTTTGACATCCCCGCTCTAAGATAATTCCAGTCACCAACTGTTTTAAACAGGGTTGTGTATTTGCAACCACACTGTTCAGCATGTTAATTGTCATGCTGAATGATGAAATCAGCCTTAATTATAGAAAGGATGGGAAGACACACAAACTGAGGTGACTTTAAGCTATTATCTAATTTTTTCTATCATTTTAATGTTGACCTGTTTTTAATGTTTGTAAGCTGCCCAAAGTTGTCTCTAGACAAGATCTAATACACAAATCTAATACAGATAGTCTTTGACTTACAACCATTCATTGTAGGAGATAACCAGGCTGAGCCCAAGGGAAAGGGAAAGTATGTCATAAGTCACAAAGCCCACTTTGAATGCCTCTGTTATCTCCTGCTCATTTTGCTAGACTGCTAGTTGGTCAGATTCTTGTAGAGAGCTTAAGTTTGCAATAAATCTTTGTACTAATTTGAACTGCCTGAATTGTCTGACTTCCCCGGCATTTGACATTCATTTAGTGTCCATTCAAAATTACAACTGCACTGAAAAAAATGACTTATGACAATTGTTCACAATTAATTGTTGCAGCATCCCCATGTTTACGTGATCAAAATTTTGATGCTTGGCAACTAGTTCATATTTATAACATACAGTCACTTTTTGCAACCCTCTGACAAGCAAAGTCAATGGGGAAGCCAGATTCACTTTATAGCCGTGTTGTTACCAACAGCAGTGATTCACTTAACTGTGGCAAGAAAGACTGTAAAATAGGACAAAATTCACTTATCTGTCTTGCTTAGCAACAAAAATTTGGGTTCAATTGTGGTTATAAGTCGAGCAGTACCTGTTAATAAATGTAAATACAAAATATTCAAAAGACTGTGTCATGCACCATACACAAAACTATCCCATTTCAATAACATTGACAGTGTCCTCTCCCACATAGCGACCATTGATATACTGTATTTTTCTGAGAGTAAGACACTCCGAAGTATAAGATACACCCAGCTTTTGGGGAGGAAAACAAGAAAAAAAAACTGCTTCTGCCTCCCAGCAATTTGCCTCTTTGCAGCAAATAGCAAACAGTTGGTCAGCTTCAGCACAGCCTGAGTAGCACAAGCAGCTGATTGTTGGTTGAATCGGTGTCCCGACAATTAGCTGTTTCAGGCTGCAGGGATTGCCATCATCTATTGCTGCCTCCATGTGCCCCATTGCATCCCATTTTTGGCTTCTGTGCACCCCGTTTTTGGCATCCATGTACCCCATTTTCCACCCGTTCTGATCCCCACCGCCTGGAAAGAGTCAAAAATGGGGTGTGCAGAGACTGAAAATGGGGCATGCAGAGGCGGCAATAGGAGATGGCAATCCCTGTAGCCTGAAACAGCTGATTGCTGGGAGGCTGATCCAACCCACAATCAGCTGCTTATGCTAATCAGGCTGTGCTGAAGCTGACTAGGCTGTTTGCTGCAAGGAAGCAAATTACTGGGAGGCAGAGGCTGAAGGGTGGGGTCTGGCAAATGGGCAGGGCTTCGACAACATTTGCTTTATAAGATGCACAGACATTTCCACCCACTTTTTTGGGGATGTGTGTGTGTGTCTTATACTCTGAAACATATGGTAGAAATCAACTACAGAACAACAAAGGCAAGTTTTGTTTCATAGATTGTGTTCCATTGTATGGGAACATCATGGAATTAGTGCAACATTAAAATTGAATGTCTACAGACCTTTAGTGCTCAGTGCCCTTTGGTATGCCTGTGAAATGTGGTCTGTGTATTAAAGGCAAGCAAAATAGTTCAACCATTTAAACTATTGTTTAACCCTTTAAATCATATTTGACTATATGACTAGTGTTTGCAGAATATTAGACATCACTTGGCTAGATGAAATACCAGATACTGAGTTCTTTTTAGAGCAAGTATGCCATTGATCTATTTATTTCTGAAATGTGAGTTCAAACTGAGCACAGACCTGATGACATACTATGTCATTCTTAAACTAGACAATTACATATTCAAACAGTTTTGAGAAACTCTCTGCTGGAAAACACATGGAGGGCAGAAGAAATAATCCAAAAACAAAATTGCTGTACCTAGCATGGTCTCATTCATAGGGAGTTGTCCAGCATGTAAAGTAAGGTGCACTGTGGAAGCCACAACTTATATATGAAATGCACAAGTCTAGAACCATCAGTGCAACAACTGTAAACTATACATTTGCTCAATTTGTGCCAGAATATTCTGTGCCCAAATTGGCCCAGAGTCATTTTTGGGCACACCACATTTAGTTTTAATCGGATGATAGTTGAGGTCTTAATGAACAACAGTATTTTAAAAACTAACTAACTTCCTTCTTTCCTTCCTTCCTTCCTCCCCCCCCCCCCCGCTCCTTATACGATTTGGTAATATTGAGCTGTTCTAGCATAGTTATGCTTGAGTACCTTATTTTTCAGAGTATAAGATGCTCTGAAGTATAAGACACAACTAGCTTTTGGGGAGGAAAATAAGAAAAAAATCTGCCTCTGCGTCCCAGCAATTTGCCTCCTTGCAGCAAATAGCCTGGCCAGCTTCAGCGCACCCTGATTAGCACAAGCAGCTGATTGTCGGTACAATCAACAGTTTCAGGCTGCAAGGATTGCCATCACCTATTGCCACCTCCACACGCCCCTTTTTTGGCCTTCATATCCCATTTCCAGCCTTTGCATGCCCCGTTTTGTGCCCATTCCAGGCAGTGAGGATTAGAACAGGTGGAAAATGGGGCATGTGTGGAGGCCAAAAAATGGGGTGTGCAGAGGCCAAAAATGGGATGCAGAGGCCAAAAATGGGACGTGTGGAGGCAGCAATAGGCAATCCCTGCAGCCTGAAACAGCTGATCAGCTACTTGTGCTAATTAGGGCTGAAGCTGACCAGGCTGTTTGATGCAAGGAGACAAATTGCTGGGAGGCAGAAGCAAAGGCTGGGGGCTGGTGGGTGGACGGGGCTTTGGCAACATTTGCTGTATAAGACGCACAGACCCATTTTTGGGGGTGGAAAAAAGTGTGACTTATAGTCTGAAAAATATGGTACATGTATAAATTGGCCATTATTAAATTGACCATTTTATTATGAAAAAAACAAAAAGTTGTGATTTGATGTTAATGCCTTACTTTATTGCAACAGAAAATCAGAATTTTTTCTTTTTTTCTTCTCTTTCCTCAATTTTCTTCCCCCTCTTCCTCCCCACTGTTTTCCTACTTACTTTAATATTTTGTGTCTTATTATATTTTATAACTCAATAAAAATGTTAAACTAAAAAATAAATTGACCCTGTTTTTCCCTTTCTGTTATTCTTCTGGAATGAGCAAATCACTTCTGTCTTACTGATAGCAGATTTCAAACAATGTGATGTGAAATAAAATGCTCACTTAGATAATTATTTTGAAGTTATTTTTTATGCATGTGAAAGCTTTTCCAGTATTTACATCAGCAGGTCTTATTTCTTTAGATTGTATGGGTTCTATATTGTGACGTTATATGCTTAGACTATGATGGAAACCTTCTTGATGCCTGCATGTGTGCTTTCTTAGCAGCTCTGAAAAATGGTAAGTTGTGTTCATTATACTTTGAGATTTACTTTAACATTTAAATGCAGTGCAGATTTAACATTAAATTGGATTGAAGGAAAAGAGCAATTGAAATGGCAACCAGGGTTTAACAAAAATATCAGCTTATCCACAGAAATTAGATGAGATATGGAATCAGATCTAGGATAAAAAGATAGCCTTATTGATAGCTACTAAGGCCCACCACTGCTACAATCATTTTCCCAAATGGCCAAATACTTCTTTTTAAATTTTGTTGTTAGAAAGGATGCAATTCACGAGAAGGATTTACTTGTTCTGAATATTTTTAAATCAAAAGCTACTTATTACATTTCCGTCACTCTGTTGTGTTTATTTGAGGATGCCTCTATTTTTTTTTTATAAAAATGTTTTGTATGAAACAATTTTCCAGTCTTACTTTTTCCATATCTATTCTTTATTATAATTTCAGTGCTTTTGCCTGTTGTTGCAATAAATGCAGAAACTGGTTTGATGGAAGTTAATTTGAAAGAGAAGAATCCTTTGACTGTTAAAAAGCAACCAGTGGCAACATCATTTGTGTTGTTTGAGTAAGTGAAGATCAAAAAGTGTATGTCTAGGTCATAGACGATACCATGTTATCAGATAACTCCAGATTTATTAGCAACTATACTGGCAAAGGATACTTGACCACCTCTTCCTTTGGGAGCCCTCTAGCACTCCAAAAGAACATGGTGTGAGCAGAGGGAAGTTCACTTAAAAATCCATGAACGTTGTTTCTGCTGTCTACGTATTCCTCATTTAGTAACTATAGTTGGGATCAGCAATTCAGTCATCAAGTGATGCGATCGTCAAATGAAAAAAATCATACAACTGCTACTGCTTACAATGTTACTTTAGGTTTTCTTTTTCCCCACTCCCCCACTCTTTGGAGCATGTACCCTCGTGCTAGGACAATTAGCAAGAAAGGGGTTAATCTTTGTATTTACATTCTAAGAGAGTAAGCAGACACTAAACAGGCAATGCAAATTGAAAGGAATGCCCTAGCACCAACTAGGGGGAAGGGGAAATGGTAGGAGGGAAGGAGCCCAGCTGGCTTTTCTTTGGCATGAGTGGATGGTGGGTGGGGAGGGAAACCCAATCCCTCTTTGTGCAGCACAGTGAAAGCATGCTTCATAATGGGGAGAATCCTGGATCCACTCCTCCTTCTGGAGCCCTTTACAACACAATGCAACCCTGCCCCTCTCATCTCTTTCTCTTTTTCTTTATCTCTCTCATCCCTCCCTCCCTCTCTCCAGAGAGGAGGTCGCATGTCCACACCCACAAAGCCAGAAGTAGCTGCCTGCAATTTTCCGTCATTCAGGCAGTGAGAGAGACAGAGAGGGAGACAGATTCAGCTTTGTCTGCTTTCCTCTGTCCGCCTTGTCCTTGCCCAAGAGAGGAACAGAGACAGAGAGAGGGAGATACCTATTTCCCCTAGAAAACACGGGGAGCCACAAAACTTGGGTAGGTGTGGTTGGGGGGGGGCATGTGACTGGATGGGAGTAACGTTGAGTTGGCCACACCCACCCATGTTTTGTGGCTCCCAGTGTTTTGTTTTCTGTGGGAAACAGGCCCAAGTGGTTCTTTGAGTGTTTAAGATTGCAGACCCCTGGCCTAATCTGTACTTGTACCATTATTTCTTCTTGCCTAAGTGTAAAACCTTGTTTTTTGCCACATTAAATTTCATTTTGTTGGACAGAGTCTATTGTTCAAGTCTGTCAAGATCCATTTGGATCCTCTTCTGGTCTTCAATTCAGGAAAGTTTTCTGAATGTTATTAAACTATTTATAAATGATGGAAATGGAGAGGAAGACATGAAAAAAAAACCCACTATATGCAGGCATTTAAAATGCAGTCTCTTTCACTGATGAACAGAAGAAATTTATATACATGAAAATGGTCCATGTAGAATACTGAATATGGATAAGATGGTAGTTACTCTGATAAACTTCCAGCTATTTTTCTGGGAGGATCAGTTCAGTTATTTTTCACTCAAAGTCAGGCACAGGCTGAAAAATCCTTATTGCCTAAAGATAACAATATATCTTTTAAATTAATTTCTTTAGAAGTCTTTAAATTAAATTGAAAATGGCTTCAGCATTGATGCCAGCAACAATAATCCATGTGGTCTGGAAAGTACATAAATGAATAAAGGAATTTAATGGTGCTTTTTAATGATGCTGCTTACATGCACTATATTGTCTAATTGAACAGTTAATATATATAATTGTTATGGGTTAAAATAATATCAGAAAAGTTGGCACATATGTGTATATATCTTCAACAGCACACTAGTTGTAGTTGACCCAACTGCAGAAGAAGAAGACTTGGCATCTGGGACTTTAACTATTGTGACTATCGAAGATGACAAACTGTGTTCTGTTCATAAACCAGGTACTAACACTAAATTATTAAGAATTAATATTTCTCCAAATTTTTCATTTAGTTTTAATTTTGTAGATGCCATTCAGGAGTATATGTGATACTACATTTTCCATCTCTGCACTACAGAAATTATGGCATATGTTTCAATTATGAAAAATGAATGGCCATGGTGGCCTAGTGGTAAAGATGTCTTTCATTCAGAAGATTAAGAGTTCAATCCTAGGTAGTGGCAGATATTTCTCTGAGGTACAAAGAAAAAACTCAAACCATGTATAGCATCAGGAAATGCATTTGGCCAGTGTTTACTCAGCTGAGTGTTTACTCAGCTCCATCCAGTCGCCCTGACTCTACAACAATTTAAGGGATTACAGAGTCATAAAAAGGGATTTTTTTCAATCATGAGAATGTTTTGTTGAAGTTAATTCTAACAAAAACATTTTGTAAATCACAAATAAATGGATGTAATTTAATGGGCAATTCAAAAGCTTGGACAGTATTAAATACATTGTTACCCTTGTTTTCTGTTTCTTTTTAAGGTGGAAGCACAATAACAGAAGCAAAGCTTCAAGACTGTATCAGTCGGGCAAAGGCACGACATAAAGAAGTACAGAAACTGATGGATAAAGTAATCAAAAATGTATAATTAGTAAGAGGTGTATTTACTATTTGATCACAAAACCATTTCCTCAATAAACATGCTACATTTGTGAAGTTCCATTATTTCACAATATCATTTTATCTTGAAATTTGTATAACATTTCCAGATGAATAATTTCATCTTAAAACAGTATAGTTTTCTTACAAATTTCAGTTGATTGTTATGTCTCAGTGTAGCTACAAATTCAGTTTCATGGAAAAAACATTTTTTTAAAAAGATGGTAGAGAATACATACATATCTCTCAAATGCCAAGTTTCAGGATTCTGATACCAATGAAGCTTTTTTTTCCCTTTTTACTTTTTGACCAGGTACCTAGATGATGATGATGTAGAGCTGCTTATGCTGCTACCGCCATAACCATTTGATGGGGAAAGAACTGTAATGGTTGCCAAGAAAAAAAGAAAAAATATTTGTTTTTTTATTTCATTTTTATCTCCAAAAGAATGAAATAAACAATGCACTATTAAAAACCATAATACAGAGAATACCTGGATTTTTTGTGTAATGATTAACTGAAATAGTTTACCTAGTTATTGAATGATATGAATATCAAAGTATATTTCAATCAGACTATTTTGTCTTTGTCATAGTAATTCTTCTACTTAAGCACATGGCTCATCTGTGTTTGATTTTTTTTTTTTGCAAGAATAACAACATAGTAATGGAAACAGAGATTAGCACCAGTGATTTGCAAACTATGGGCCACATAATGTATTCATACCCATAGAAGACCCAAACTATACCTACACCAAATGTAAACTAATTTGATTACTGTCTATGGAGATTCTCAGTCATTGAGGTCATGATTGTCCCAAACGTGCTTTTTCAAGAGGCAACGAGATTTTCTTGTTTTTCTTTGAAGACATTTCGCTTCTCATCCAAGAAGCTTCTTCAGCTCTGACTGGATGGTGGGGAATGGAAGGATTTCTGCTCCTTGCAGACAGCTGGTCATTTGCGTTCTTTTAGAGAGTCATTAAGGCCACTTGGAGGTTTATCTGGATCATCAGGGTCACTTGAGTAGTGCAAATGGGTGTGGAGCCTTCTTGGAACTGCTGAAAGGACTGTATTGTAAACTGGAGATAGATGGTATCAGATCCTTCCCCCCTCTGTTGAGGGAGGGCTTTTCAATTTTGACATAAATGGCCTCTTTGACCCCATCTTCAAACCAGTGATCTTGTGTCCAAAATTTGCATTTTACTGTCTTCAAAAAAGTGACTTTTGCTTTTAAGTACAGATGGACTGCTGAATCTTCCTGATAGGTTTGTTCTATAGTGTGCATGCATTTATGAAGTGGTTGTTTTATTTCACCAATGTACAGATCTATACGTCTCACTGCATTACACTGCATATACCATAAACTGAGCAACATTCTGTTGAGAGTGGGTGTTGAACAGAGATATAACATCTAAATTTCTGTGGCCTCAACAACTCTATAAAAGAATGCAAATGACCAGCTGTCTGCAAGGGATATAAATCCTTCCATTTCCCATCATCCAGTCAGAGCTGAAGAAGCTTCTTGGATGAGAACTGAAATATCTTCAAAGAAAAACAAAATCCAGCTGCCACTTGAAAAAGCACCTTTGGGATAATTGGATTACTAGCAGAAAAAAGTTAAAGTGCCTAGAGACAAGACCAGTCACTCTGCATCTCAATCAAGAAAATGAGGAACTAAGATTCAACCAAGAAGATGAAGATGAGGTAAATTCAAGATCTGCATCCAAACTAAACACAGAAATAAGCAAACAATTATCAGTCATAATGAACCCACTTTTTACTAATCAGTTGGTTAAGGTATGCAAGAAACATGCCAGGGTAGTAACGGGGAACTTTCTTTACCCTGCAGCAAATTGGAGATCAAAATAGGTTCCTGACATACCTAAAACGTTGTTACCCAAAAGGTAGAGGAGGGAACTAGAGGCTGCACTATTCTGGACTTAACTCTTACCAATAGGGATGAAATGTTAGAAGGGGTAGAAGTTATAGGAACCTTGGGGGAGAGTGATTATGTCAAAGTAGAATTTAATATAATACAGGCACAGCTAATTGAACCAAGTCAAACTAATATTTTAGACTTTAAGAGAGCTGATTTCAATAAACTAAGAAAAAGACTGGATGGATGGAAACCCTAAAGGGAAAAACAATTCAAGATGTTGGGAAACTCTGAAAAATAAGATCATAAAAGTCTAATTAATGCAGAGAAAACAAGAAACAAAAACAAAGAAACAAAAACAAGAAACAAAACCAGCATGGTTGCATAAAGATCTCTCTGACAAACAGAGAAAAAAAAGGACAAATATAAAAAAATGGAAAACAGGATACAACCAAAGCAGAATACGAGCAAATAGTCCAAATCTATACAGACAAGAGTTAGGAAAGCTAAGGCTCATAATGAACTAAGGCTTGCAACAAATGCCAAAAATAACAAAAAGATTTCTTTCAATGGATAAAAGATAGGAAGAAAGTCAGGGAAATGATCAGTCCATTAATGGGAGAAGATGGCAAGAAGGCGATGGGCAACAGGCAAAAACCAAAACAAAACTGCTTTATACATTCACTGCCTCTGTCTTCACACAAAAGGAAAAAAATAATCCAAACTGCCAAAAGCAGCACCATGCCAGACAACAGGAATGCAGATCAAAATAAGAAATTGATATGTAAACATATATCCACTTTTGATATGTTCAAATTGTCAGGACCTGATGGTTTATAACTCAGGATCCTGGAAGAGCTGGCAGATATGATCTCAGAATCACTGAACAAAAACTTTCATAGCTCCTAGAGCATGCAGGAACTGTCAAGAGGACTGGAAAAAATGCTGATATAGTTCCAACATACAAAAAAAGGGAGAAGTGGAACTACAGGTCAGACAGGTTGACATCAATATCCAGGAAAATCCTGGAAAAGTTAATCAGGCAAGAGATTTTATGAGCACCGAGAAACGAACAAAATGATTACTACAAGCCAGCATGAGTTTGTCAAAAAACAAATCATGCTAGACAACTCTTACTGCTTTCTTTGGTAAAGTGATTAAAGTAATGGATCAAGGAAATGCTGTAGATAGTTGACCTGGACTTCAATAAAGCATTTGACAAAATGGGTTCCAGCGTGCTTGATAAAATGATAGATGGTACCATAATCAGACTGATTAGCAGTTGGCAGATTAGCAATCCCTTCTCAGTCCCCCAAACTACAAAATAGTATTTTTTAAAAAAGTACTTAATTCAGAGATGTTACTTCTTTTACACGTGATTTACCCATTTGACAGAAGATAGTTCCTAATTCATTCTCCAATCTTGTATTTTTTAATTATTGGTAATTTAAATCTCTAAGCTGTACATAGTTTTCATATATGGAACATATATGCATACGTTCAACATGTAGTCCTCAATAAAACTGCATCTACATGGAGGGAAATATGCTGTGGGCTACTTCAAGGTTCTGTTTTGGGACCAGTGCTCTTCAACTTCTTTAAAATGATCCAGATGAAGGGACTGGAAAGCTCATCATATTTGCAGATGACACCAAGTTGGGGGGAATTGCTAATACTTTGGAGGACAGATTCAAGATTCCAAAGGATCTTGACAGACTTGAGCCCTAGCTGACAAGGTGCAGTTCAGTGGTGAGAAAAGTGATGTCCTGCACCTAGGCAGGAAAAGTCAAATGCATAGAATAGAAAGTCATGACTATGAGAGGGATGTAATTGTCCTAGCAGACCACAATTTAAATATAAACTAACAGTGTATTGCAGCTGCCAAAAACACAATGCAGTCCTGGGCTACATAATCTGAGGGATAGCATTAAAATACAAGAAATGATAATGCCACTTTATACTGCACTGGTGGGGCCATTCTTGGAATACTGCATACAGTTTTGATCATCTCAATATAAAAATGCTGAGACCCTAGTAAGAATAAAAAAAAGAGCAACTAAGATAATAAAGGATCTGCAGGATAAAGTGTATAAGGAATGGTGAGGGGAACTAGTTATGCCTAGCCTAATAAAGACAAGAATTAGGGGTGACATGACAACTAATACCTGAGGGGTTGTTGTAGAGAAGATGGGGTCACCTTATTTTCCAAAACACATGAGAGCAGGACAAGAGTGAAAGATAATTATAGAGAAACCCAACCTGGAACTAAGGATAAACTTCCAGACAGGGAATAATTTGCCAATGGAACAGCTTGCATCCCAAAGTTATGGGTGCATCTTCACTGGAAGTTTTTAAGAAAGGATTGGGTACAACCATTTGTTCAGGACGATGTAAGGTCTCCTGCCATGGGCAAGCAGCTGAACTAAAACACTTCCAAGTTCCTTTCCAGCCCTTGTTTGGTTCTGATTGGTTCTATAAGAAACCAGTGAAAATATTAAACCTGGAAGTCTGACTTTTGTTTGTTCATAGATTAAACAAATATACTCATTTACATAATTCTTAAGTATTTTAATAAAGTGTATATATAGAATAACACAGTATTTGATTAGAAATGCTCATATAAGGGCATATGTGTTCAGAGTTGTATATTTACTGCTAGAATACTTCCGTAGTACCGTAGGAAACAATTTAAAAAATGAATTTGCACAAGAACACTCCATAAAACTGGTTCTTGAATACATGTACCTGCTGCCTGAGGTTGGATAAATTTCCCTACTCCAGTCAAGTTAACAGCAGTTTGTTGAGCAGATAAGGATTGGTCTTGGTTTGGGAGGGCTTCCTCAGAACCCTAGCAAAAAAGTTGATATTTCAAAACATATTTATGATCTGTATAGTTTATTTATTTTCCTTTCAGAAGAAATACATTTCAAAGCATTCCCTAGTTTGATACATAAATAGTGAGTTTCATCTGAAAAACAAGATTTTGTAAATGAGACAGCTTCAGTAATAGTGATTTTACCACTTTATAACATAAACTTTATTTATTAACTTTGATGGAAACCATACTTAAGTATACATAACCATAAATTCTTAGTTTATAAAGATACCTCAAACAGAAGTTCTTTACTTATAACTGTAATTCAATGTCATCTATGTATTAATTCTAATAAGGCTACAACAATGCAGAATATCACTCTAGAAGATACTAAAGCTAAGAAATAACTCCCCTCCAATATATGCCTAAAGCTGAATTGAAACAGATCAGATAATTCATTTCCTCCAGGATAATCTAGAGCTGAAGCCAAGCCATTGTCTGAGCCAACTTCCCTAGAAAATGGAGGGTGAAGTCTGAATGGAAATATCCAGGATCATTGGGAAGAGTAATGGACTCTTAAGAAGGTAGATATCACTTACAATCACATATCATCTCCTGGATGGCCTTAAAACCATGAGTGACTTGGATCAAAGAAACAGATGGATGAGCTCCCACACGAGAGAACTCTGTACTTCTTTAGAAGTCACAGACTCAAAAGATTAACTCTAGCTAATCTTGCAAGTCCCTACCTTGGCATCTGTTCAGTTGTTGTTCTGGAGCAACTTTATCTGCCATATAGTTCATAGTTGGTCAGCACACGATTCTAGTGATTCATTCCTCACAAATAGGGACAAGGTTAAATAGGGCCGGTAAAGAGCTATCAGCGGATATAATAAGGATTAAAGAAATCATGCCATTTTACCATTCTTATCACCACAATGTAATTCCTAATGTGGATTCTTATTCATGTTTGGTCAATTTCAGTCTTCCTCTCCCTCCAAGTACACTATATGTTTTTTCTGATGATTCATCTCCTTGATTTCTTCATAAAGTCAAAGTGCATCCTGATATCAGTGCACAGGAAGAGGCCACTTAGGGGCAATCTACATTTCTGACACCCATTCCAGGCTGTGACCAAGCTCTCTGGACTGCTGATTAGATACTCATAGAATACTTCAAGCTATTTCTGGAAACCAGCCAGGTCTATCAGGTGCTTAGGGTGAACTGTTCTAACAAGCTCTATTCCCCTTTGACTTGGGATAATTTCAGCACACTGAAATGTAATCAGATGTTCAATTGTGGCAAGAGACTAATGACAATGTTCTCCAAAACCCAATCACATCACAACTGCTCAGAGAAAAACAACATATTCCTGCATCCTATTTTCCCCACAACACCACCACCACTCTGAAATGGATTGGGCTGAGAGAAAGTAACTGGCCCCAAATCACCAAATGGATTTTATGCTGAGAGGAGCCCTAGAAGCCAGACTCCAGGTTTCTGGACCAATTCCTCAACCACAACACCTAACACCAAGAATATTTTTTTAAATTAAAAGTACAAACTAAAAATACAAAATAAGAAAAAAAAGAAAAATCTATCTTATATTTTATATTTATCAATAGTCACCAGTATAGCAATGAAATCACTATGATAAAATAAAAAATAAAAATATTGCTTAATATTATTTAAGCTATCACAGAATCTCTGCCATTCTGCTATAGTGAAACACTACTGCATCATTTGATTAGTGAAGAATATTGCCTTCCCCAAACAGATAAATCACATATTTCTGACAACCATTCCTTGACATTTGGAATAGTATCACTTTTCCAATTTCCGAATTCAATTCTTTTTGCTTCTCCTTGCCTCAAGCTCAATTCAATCATAATTCCTGAAAAACCAACAAATTCAGATGTTTAATAAAATTCCAATGTGTGGCAAAACTAGCAAGCATTTTGCACAGGAATGCTTCCTGTGGCAAGGAAATGAGTTAGGCTGGAATGTTTCTTGTGGCAAGGGAATGAGTTAATGAAAGTTTCAACTGAACAAAGCCATGATGATTAATGATTTTTTTATTTTATTCAATTAATTTATATTGCTACCCATCTCAACAACTCTGGGCCACAAACAATAAAATAAAACAAATACATATAAAAAGTTACAATACACAAAAAACTTATTTTAAGGTCCTAAACCCAAACACAGAGCCATGTCTTTAGGGTTTACAAAATGCAAGTTGGTTTAGGGACAACATAATCCTGAAGGTAGAATGTTCCAGAATGCACTATGCCAGAAAAAGCTTCCTTAGCCAAGAGGATCTGGAACATGCCTATCTTGTAGGACTGATGAGACAGGTAGAAAGAGGTAGACTCTTAAGTAACTCAGCCCCAAGCCATGAACAGATTTAAAGATGACAATCAGCAACTTGAATTGCACTTGAAAGCATAATATAATGTTGTAACTATGTATCATTTGTGTTTGCAGCTGTGTATCAATGCAACTATGTATCATTCAGACATTGCAACATTGTATCATTCACGTGTAATCATGAAGCTTCTGTCTTCTCAGTGACCTTTTACAGGGCACATACAGAGACAAGGAGTCAAACATTTGCAGAAATGGTTTATTCACTTGGGATTACATTGTCTGGCATGCAGCTTTGTGAAGAAGTAATATCCTGATCAAATATAAATCTTGCCATCCTGTCTGTCCTGATATCTTGCTTTTGTTTGAGCCATTGTTAAATCTGTAAATTCCGTCTGACCTAGGCTTAACCTAGGTTCTGAATAAACAATCACCCCCTTTTGAATGAGCATAATAAAAGAGCGTGTACCCGGACATTCGGGGCGCACTCATCGCGAGGAACTTCGTCTCCTGTCGTTTCTCTCTCCTTCGCTCCCTATCATGAGACGCCCATCTGATGCGGGATAGCAGATACCGCAATATAGCTCATCAAGTAGTAGGGTTACATGTAAGGAACAAGCCAGTACCGTTAACTATCTATGTCACTGCATTCTACACCAGCCGCAGTTTCTGAATGCTATTCAAAGTCAATCTGTAATGGTATGTGGGACTGATCTTGGGAGACTGAGGGAAGAGATGCTGTCTAGGGAGCTATCAGATAAGGCATAGCCCACATCTGCATAATGGGCAGAGAAATAAACGCAGAAAGGAATCTCCCTATTTCTCAAGCTGTAAAAGTGACAGTGGGAGATTGGAGATTTGTACTATTAAACTTGGAAGATTCTCTAAATGGTATCAAAAAGCTATTGAGAGATCAACAACCATGATGGGTGTACTACCCCCATCCTGCCCCCACCAGAAGTCAGCCAAGAGCTTGATTAATGCCATCTTAGTCTCATACCCTGATGGCACAGGGGTTAAAATGCAGTTTTGCAGGCAAACTCTTCCCTCAGCCTGGAGTTCAATCCTGACGTGGCTCAAGGGTTCCAAGCCTTCCATCCTTCTGAGTTCAATAAAATGAGGACCAAGATTGTGGAGCAATATACAAATAATGCTTCTATGTTGTAAACCACCCAGAGAGTACTGTAAAGCACTATGCGGTATTATCAGGGATGGAATTCTACCAGTTCGCACCTATTTGCTAGAACCGGTTAACATTCTAAGCAGTTTGGAGAACCGGTTGTTAGAAGAAATTACTGGCCTAATCCCGTAAGGAAGGCAGGAAGGAAACATTCTGGTGTTGCTTACAGAAACTACCTCTCTGTTAATCCTTATTACATTCTTGGCAGGACAGACTTCCTGTTTCAGGAACTTCTCTGAAGTTTTTTTCCCCTCTTTTACTGGTACTTTGCTTGTGTGGAGTGACCATTCAAAGTTACAATGGCACTGAAAAAGGTGACTTAGGACCATTTTTTGCACTCAGGACTGTTGCAGCATCCCCACAGTCATGAGAAGCCAGGCAAGGAGATGCATGCCTCGATGTGAGTGGTGTTGAGTTGGCCACACCCAGCCAGTCACATGACCATCAATCTATGCCCACCAACTAAGCCACACCCACAGAACTGGTTGTTAAAAAATTTTAATCCCACCCCTGGGTATTATGTAAACATAAATGCTACTGCATATGCAAGTAAACATATGAGCAATGTTAAACCAGCCCTTCCTTCTATGGTATGTTGTGATATCAGTGTGTTAGAAAACATTGGGTTGTCTAAGGATACAATGTAACTGCAGGTATCGGAAGGCTCCCTGTGGCAACCAACATTCCATGTGAATTGAAATTGTATTATCAGGATTCCAGCCATTACAGAAACTCTCACATGTATACAATAGTTTTTCTTGGAAGACAGCTGCATTGTATTGTGGAGATTAATTCTCCAGTGATATCATCAACATAAATTAAAGGAGTTATGTTGATATCTATATGCAAACTTATGAGACAGCATTGATTATTGTTTATTATTCTTAATAAACTACCTGATCTCCCTGTGGCTGAGGACTAGAAGTTGTAGGCTGCTGAGATGAAAACTGGGAGAGTTGTTGCTGTTGCTGCTGCTGGAGAGGATTGAATATCAGTGAGCCACCTGCAAGCTGTTAAAAAGTTTGAAGAGAAATTAGGTGTTGGGAGGGTTGCATATTTCATCTGTGATGCGCATAAATATATAGAATTTAGAATTCATAACTGAGCAACCAGTGCTCTTAGTCCCTTTCCACTTCAAGAAAATTGGGACTAAAAAGATTTTACTCAGTAAAATCACACTAAAAATGAAGTCTAAATCAAAGTGACCAAAGTAATTTTCCACAGCAAGTATCATTTTATGCAACAATAGATATGCTTGTGCACAGAATTCATATTGCCTACATCAACTAATTTTATCCCCTTTTAGGTAAAACATATATGTCTACTTCCAACTAGATCAAAGCCTGAAATCTCTGTTACAGCTGGAAGAAGGAGTAAGAGGTGCTGAGTTAGTTTGTTTGATGTCCCATAGAACTGGCTTATCAACTTTTCTTTGTGAAATAGCAGTACTTTATTTATGGTCCATCTTTTTGCTTATAGGGTACTAAAAGTAACAAACACATTTTTATAAAAACAGTTAAAGGCAACTCAACCTGAAAATACACAGCAAAAGAGGCCTGTGTTTCAACATTTCCAGAAAGGAGAGTTAAGTCTGAGTGTGGTTCTGAAGGGAGCACATATCATGGCTTGAGAGCCATACAGGAGACAGCATTCTCTGTGTGTCCAAAGTTGTATCTCAGAAAGTAGGGAACTTTTAAAACCTCAATTCTCACGACCTCATGTCCAAATAAAATGATATCAGTTAGACAGTCCATCTAATACTGAAACTCCAAAGCCATTATAAATATTAAAAGCATTGCCAACATTGTGAACAAATTAGCAGCTATATATTTAAGCTTGTTTCTGGACATATTTCAAGGGTAAGCCCATATAGAAGGCAAGATAGTTACCAAGTCAGGATATTACAAAAGCATGGATAATTCAATGAGGATCCCAATACTAGAATCATTGGCATTGGGCAATTAATAAATTTGAACTAATTAATTAAACAAGGGCAGTGAAATAATTAGTCAGAGGAACCATCTTCTAACCCCAGTTGCAAAATCTCCCCATTTTTGCAGATTTGAAATAGAGAATTGACTTTCCAGATCCATTATTTCCTGCCTCAATGTTTTGTGATGAAAAAAAAACTGTCACATTTTTCCAAACCTTGTGTCAAGAGAAACATATATCCTTCTATATTTTGGACAGAATAATATGTTTTACTAATTAATCAATGGACATAAGGATGTTTGTATTTGCATCTAATTTCTTCACTCAATGTCTTGAGAAATCATACTAGAAAAACAGGCCCAAGTGTATTATCATACCTGTAGAAGATTCAATGGGCGAAGGCCTGGAGCATTTTTTAAACCAAAAGGGACACCTGCTGAGATTAATTTAGGTAAGAAAATGTTGTGTTTTTTTTCTTCCTTTTAATTACATCTAAAGTGGAAGCGAACAGTGTAGTTAACCATTAATATTGACAAAAACTATTTTGGCCATTTCAACAGAAGCAACAATTTTTTCCAGAATACTTCCTCGAATGAGAAAGAAAAAAAATATGAGTTTTAAACACTAAAATATTCCAGCTTTAAAGCTCAGTTTTAAAATTTGGAATATTTTAGTATTTAAAACTCATGAAAAACTTTTTGAGCTTTAAAATTTAAGTAGAGTTAATTTGTACTGAAACTGTACAATATATCTTGTTTCAGTAAACTGAATTAAAACACCTTAATTCTGAATTCTTCTTAATTCTTGAATCCTAGAAATGATTCAAGCTTTCAGAATACTGTAGTTTTTCTCTCCTTCCATGCCAGGGTAGAAGGTAGAATATACATGACACAGAACAGAATTAGTTTTTTATATTTATATTACTTCACAAGAACTGCTTACAAATCCTAAATACAATGCACATAAAATAACTGATTAAAAATAGAGCACAAACTGAGAGCATAATAGCAGATAAAATATTCTGCAAAATGCTACAATTATGAAACTATGTACCAAGTTAAAATGCTTACATAAATAATTTTAATTTTAAATTAAAAAAATTGATTAACAGTATATTTGGAAGATCAGTGCCACCATATAAATATCAAAAGATGATTAAGGATGTAGAGCTTCCAGAAGCTACGCTGTTCTATAGAATTAATCCTAGAATTTGTCTGTGTCACTAATTAGAACATTCAGTTACATATGCTTACAAAACTTAAACTCTAGAGGATTGCCACCTAGGGCAATAGTTAAGATGGCTTTAATTATAAACTAAAATGCCCATCATTATATACTATGCATTTTTTCTAGTTAGTAACCTTCTAGATTCTTTTCCCAAGTTGCACTTTCAATAGCCATCATCATCATCATTATCCTATTTCACCATGTCTGATTTTCATACTGACCTGACTGAGAGGTATGCTGCATTGCAGCAGGGAGTGCATTTGGCATCAGATTTCCTGATGGTAAAATATTACTCAGGTTTATACCTGCAGGGGGGACTGCACCAGTATTACCCCCCAACATGGGATTTGAACCACTCATTAATGTTTGTGTTCCACTGTACAAAAGGAATAGATAAGAATTAGACTAACATGGCATGAAATAATATGCATTTTACAAATCAAGTTACAACAAAATATTTTGCTTCATTGGAATAAAATCTATTCATATCTATAGTTCCTCATATTCAATCCCAAAGCTATTTAACCAGACAGATAAATAATCAGAGTTGGAAGGGACCTTATAGGTCATCAAGTCCAACCTCCTGCCCAAGACCCTACACCATTTCTGACAAATGGCAGTCCAATCTCTTCTTGAAAGTCTCAAGTGATGGCGCTCCCACAACTTCCAAGGGCAAGCTGTTCCATTGGTTGATTGTTCTCACTGTCAGAAAGTTTATTTTTATTTCCAGGTTAAATCTCTCCTTGTTCAGTTTCCATCCATTATTCCTTGTCTTGCCTACAGGTGCTTTAGAAAATAGATTGGCCCCTTCCTTTTTGTGGCAGCCCCTCAAATATTGGAAGACTGCTATCATGTCTCCCCTGGTCCTTCTTTTTACAAACTAGCCATTCCCAGTTCTTGTAGCCATTCTTCATGTTTTAGTCTCCAGTCCCCTAATCATCCTGGTTGCTCTTCTCTGTACTTTTTCTGGAGTCTCAACATCTTTTTTATAATGTGATGACCAAAACTGGATGCAGTACCCAAGGTGTGATCTTACTAAGCCTTTATAGAGTGATGTTTATATATTTAGAGTATAACTAAACAACATAACATGTGAACAGTAGTCAAGAAATGAACAGAATGCCAGATGCTATCTTTATTTTCAATTCTAACTCCAATGATGGTAAGAATGGAAGACAGATTACCCACACACAGAAATAATATAATAATAAAAATAATACTAACCACATTGCAACCAATTTTCTAAAACTTGGTCTTAAGATTTTTATATGTTGACATAATTATGATAATCAACTAATGTTTAAGAACATGTAAGGAAATAAATGCACTAAAATATGTTAAATTTCATTTATTGGTTAACCCATCTCAAGTTCATCACTCATCAGTTGGCTCACAGCAACATGGAACATAGTGGAAAGTAAATAACTAACTTACCAGACAGAGCCCACTACATTGATGAAGTTAAGTCCTGCAGTGTTTGTCATGACCTGGTTGGAGGATGTTCCTGTAGTAATGGAAGTTACCATGGTGGAAAGAGGAATGGTCATTACAGGCAATGCCTGGCCCAGAGACATTTGCTGCTGAGCAAACGGGGTAAGCAAAGTGGGCCGAGGGGTGAAGCCTGAATCTTGGGGAGTAAGGGTAGCAGAATGGCTAATCAGAGTTGAGCTCTGAGCATCAGCAGGGTGTGGGGTCGATGAAAGGGTGTTGGTTGGAGTAGGAGTAGCTGGCTTAGGAGTTCCAGACCCTGCTCATTGAGAAAAATAAAAAGCACTCGTTTGTTATAAAAGGCCAATCCTTTTTTAAAACTAAGGTTAGTGGATTCTTACTTAGCTTGATACTTTACTCCACTTTAAAACACCACCACCAGCCCAGCCAATTCTGTTAATAATTGCTGTTTCTGATGAATGAAGCATATGGCACAAAAATATTACTATGCTTAATCTGCAACTCCAGTTCTATTTATTCCATTAAATCATTCTAACATTGTTGACACATTTACATCACTCCTCCGCTATTAACTACCTCATGTCAATTTCAGTATTTAAAGTATTAAAATGCTTTAAACAATAAATGATTCATCTAACACTGTAACATGTAAATCTTCCAACATCTGCACAATAATGTAACATTAGAAAAGAAGCTTGAATAAAAATCTGGACAGTGAAAAAGAAAATATAGTTATCCATCACTGGTTTGCTTAACTTGCAGACAGAAAGAAAGCAACAATCAATGATTGCATTTAAAATGTAAACTTGGCATGAAGCAATAATATCAATGGAATTAAAACAATCCAAAAGTTCTAAAGCTATTTTAATTTTGTTCTATTTTTTAAGCGTTCATGTTTTGCAGAAAGAAATGAAAGAAATGTGAATGTCTAAAAGCTAGGAGCCAAGCATACAACAACATTTAGACATCTAGTAAAAAGAACAAGGCTACAAGTTTGGTTCCTGATGAATACATGGACATGCCCATGTAATTTTCTTGACATTGCCTTCTTCCAGGAAACTATTTTGACTTCCAATCTAGTCCCTGGGAATTCCCAGCAATATATCAGGAGTTGAATGAGAATTAAGTGAATCAAATAGTTGGGAAAATTTATCAAAGCTCCTTTTAAGTTTCTTTGTGCAAAACTGGAAGGCATAAAAATGACATCTGTTAATCCCACTTCTGACAATTATAGATTATGCAACATGTAAATCACAGGACTACATTATGCAGCAGACAAAGAACTGAATAGACAAATGTCTAAAAGATACTCTAAGAGATCCTTCCCCATCTCCCATATATTTTAAAGGATGGCTAAAAACCCACAGCTGTTATTTTTATTGTGAGATTTATCAAACAGATGCTGCTGAAAAATCCAAACCAGCTTTCTATCAGTTCAGAACATATTTAAGAAATTGCACTAATATCCTGAAACTATTCTTTTTCTTTTGTCATCAGCAATGATTTGTAAAACAGTATAGGAGTGTTTTAAAAAATCAACTTATAAACTTTATTTTATTACCATATTGGGACTGGATCATGTTATATACACATATAGAGATACAATTACATCATAATTGATGACATTCAAATAGTTTTACTTTCTTAAAATATGCAAATTAAAATTGGTCTTAATGAGCTACTGTTGACATATTACTGAAAAAAATATATATTTTGGAAACTTCTATGATTACATTAATTATCAGGCTGTATGAAAGATAGACCTAAGTTGGTTGCATAAAATGAATCAAAACGTATACACAGAGAGTGCATACATATATAATTATACAGAAGAACCAAATACAGTTACAGGAAACAAAGTACATACAGTGAACAAGAGGCCTGCTTTGTGCTGCACAATTAATACACAATTTAGGACATATGATGTTTAGTTTCTCCAGATCAGCTGGTTAGAAAGTTTATCATGAGAAGCCTATGAAGATTTAATGGAGAATTTAGGGCGGGACTCACTTTGTGAAGCACTTGCAGGAGACACAGAAGCTGAAGAAAGCATACTCAATTGGTTCAGATCCAGAGATTGCTTCCGAGACACACAGGGAGGCTTAGGAGGAGGAAGAGCAGAAGGAGGAGGAGGAGTAGGAGGAGTTGGGGATTTGAGATGACTGCTTGACTGCTGTGGACTAAAAATATTACCTGAAAAGCATAATTAATAGATGGATTTGTTCTGTGAACCAACATCAGAAAGAGTATTTCATTTTCTAAAGTTGTTTCCCAGTTTTACTACAGTACATATTAGTTGTGCAGTCTAATATCTGCTTATAAAAAGAATGCAGACAGCCTCGCTTTTTTGCACTCATTTAAAACATAAGAACCATACAGCGAATGTTGCACAAGCCCTGCCCACCTGCCAGCCCCCACCCTTTGGCCTCTGCCTCCCAGCAATTTGCCTCCTTGAAGCAAACAGCAAATAGCCTGGTCAGCTTCAGCACAGCCTGATTAGCACAAGCTGCTGACTGTCAGTTGGATCGGCCTCCCAATGATCAGCTGTTTTGGGCTGCAGGGATTGCCATTGCCTACTGCCACCTCCCCATGCCCCATTTTCAGCCTCTGCGTCCCATTTTTGGCCTCTGCGCGTCCCATTTTCAGCCTCCATGTGCCCCATTTTCTGCCAGTTCTGACCCCTGTAGCCCAGAATGGGGTTAAAATGGGGCACATGGAAGCCAAATATTAGGTGTGGAGGTCAAAAATGGGATGTGGAGGCCGAAAATGGGGCATGCAGAGGCAGCAATAGGCTATGGCAATCCCTGCAGCCTGAAACAGCTGATCGATGGGAGGCTGGCAAGAGTATATTCATGAACTGGAATAGAGCTTAGTAACAAAGTCAGCCAATAAGAGCTGAATTGGGGGCTGAAACTTAAAGAGAGAATCTGGGCATGGTTTATCTCCGTTCTGTGCTCAGCTCTAAAATGAAAGAAAAACTAGACTTGCTTGCTTGCTAAGAAACTAGAGTTCTGTTCTGAAACTGAGTTCTGCACTGAGCTGCTGATGTTTATATTTTTGCTTATGTTATGTTGAAAGAATCTACAAATGGTATTGTAAACTTTACTCATATTAATATGTTTATAAAGAAGTTAATGATCCTGCTGAATCAGTCATTTGTGTGTTTTTTGGACATGAATTTATGCTGCAAACTCTAACAGAAGCCAATCCACCCAACAATCAGCTGCTTGTGCTTATCAGGCTGTGCTGAAGCTGAAAGAGACTGCTGCAAGGAGGCAAATTGCTGGGAAGCAGATTGTTGTTATTATTTTTTCCTCCCCAAAAGCTAGCTGCGCCTTATACTTCAGAGAGTCTTATACTCCAAAAAATATGGTAACTTTTCCTACTGGAATGAAACTGAATGTGTATTTTCCCCCTCCTTCCAAGCAATATTACAACTATAAGAAATTGTCTGCTACAGCTCTTTAGAAGGAAGTTATGGAGTCATTTTTTCCTAGTTTCCAGTCTCCTCATCAATCAGGTGAGTGACAGGATATTGGAGAGGGCGTATTATTATAATGTAAGGAGAATGTGCTCTGAGTGCAGTTTGTACTCAATTTGCAGTTGCCCGTACTATCAATAAGATTATAAATATATGTCTACATTCCCTGAAAGATTCGCTAACAAATCTAAACAAGTAAAGCACAACTTATGAGTATTTTCTCAACCCAAAAGGAAATTGTTTTGGAATTATATTTACCTGAAGAACTGCTTGCTGAACTTGAAGGTAGCTTGATGGGAGGTGGTCTGTGTTTCACACCTTTTCCCAACACTGAAGACTGAATATAACCTGATACACCCTCAGTCTGCTAAAAGCAAGCATACATTCAGAAGAAATCTAACAATCAAATATGGAAACTGATATGCCAGTCAAAATCAGCATATTTACATTTTCTAAGGAATGGGAATAAACATTACTAGTAGAAAGAGTTTTCCTGAGTTATATATTATATTCCTAAAAAGAGCTTGCTTTTTCAGAATAAGGTCTTTTTAATCAAATCAGTCAAACCATGTCTCCATACATACTGCAAAACACTTTCATCTCACATTTTATCATCATTTAAACGTTGAGCTCTGAGCTTAGAATTTAGTTCAGATCCATATCGAGTGATCTTCCAGAATATTTTTAAAAAGCTTAATTCTGTGCAATTAATTCAATTCTGAAGCATTTAATAATGAATCTGATGATGTTAAATGAGTTATAGTAAATGAGATACAGATTGTCATATTGTTATTTTTATCAAAAATTGAATGTGAACTTATTTTCCGAAGTTGCTAAAAGAAAAAATGAACAGAATCCACCTAGTTCATCTTTTCATCTTTAAAACTATCCCAATTATTTTAATCAACTAACTCCTAGAACAAGGGTGTCACACTCAATTTCATTGAGGGCCACATCAGGATTGTGGGCTAGGGTGGGTATGACCGGGGTAGGCATGGCCATGGTGCTGTGCTCACTCTCCTTGGCCAGGCTGCTCATGGTGTGTGTGGGATGGCAATGTGTGTGGGTAAGAGGGAGGCCCTCTCTATCTCCTTATGAGGAGACCTGGCTTTGTAACCAAAGAACCCTCACTATGGTTATTAAGCAGAGCATGGGGTGCCTCAGAGGGTGAGGGAAGCGTTACGAAGACTGGCACAGGCCCAGGCCCATACTGCAGCTCCCTAACATCCCAGAACCTCCCCCCCTGAGGCATCCTGTACTCTGCTTCCCATCCTACTGGGTCCCCCACATCCTTGCTCCGACTTCGACACAAGCTTTGGCCTTGCCTCTTGCCCTATTGGGTCCTTGCAGGCATTGGACTTGTCTCCCACTCTGCTGGATTCTCACAGGCCTTGGACCTGCTTCCCACCATCCTCTCCCCATCATGGCTGTCTATTTACATATTGCACACATTGCTTTTGGGAAGGAGAACTGGCTGATCCACCCCATGGATTTCCTACAGTCGGGAGCCCAAGACCTGTAGGAACTCAGCCAGGTAGTGGTAGGCCCAAGGGTTCTAGTGGGGCAGGATGGGAGCAAAGGAAAGGTGGGAACTGCTGTAGCATCCCTGTGTCACTTATAAGGGCAAGCCAAATTTTGTTCACATGACCATGGGACTCTGCTGCAACATTAACTTCAGATACAGGTAGTTAAGTTCAGTGCCATCCAAATTTTGGATGGTTGCTGAACAAACAATCACAAGTTGAAGACTCCCTATATTCTATTCAGATCTATGACCATCAGACAAACATTTTTTTTCATACCTTTTCTAGACAATTCAAAAAGTACTGGCTTTATCTGTAGATCACAGTAATTAGGAATTCTGGAAAATTCTGGCTTATTGTGAATAACCAATAAAGGAGAATATTTGTAACTCATGATTGAAATGTGGGATCCTTAATGCACTCTTAGCTTGGTTGTTTTCTTGCAAACATTTCATTACCTAAACTAGGTATCATCATCAATGCTAGCAAGAAGTGGGATTTACTCTCAATTTATATCCTAGTGGCATGCCCTGTCAGTGTTGGTGGGAGTGGCCTATTGTGAATGACCTTCAGACTGATGTGGATAGCCATGCTTTCATTTTGCTTCTCTCCACTTGAAGGGGAGCAAAATAAACAATAATATCAACTTTTTGTATTCCATGAAAGCAAATTTTTAGTTTATGATTTAGGAGCCATGGTGGTACAGTTGTTGGAATGTAGCATTGCAGGTTAACTCTGTCCATAGCCAGGAGCTTGATCCTGATTGGCTCAACATTGATTGAGCCTTCCATAACAGTAACAATAGTGCTTAGACTTATATATCACTTCATAGTGTTTTATAGCACTCTCTAAGCAGTTTACAGTCAGCATATTTCCCCCAACAATCTGGGACCTCATTTTATTGACCTTGGAAAGATGGAAGTCAGCCTTGAACTGGTGAGAATTGAACTGCTAGCAGTCAGCAAGGTCAGCCTGCAATACTGCATTCTAACCACTGCGCCACCACAGCTCAATCCTTCAGATCCCTAAAATAAGGATCCAGACTCTTGGTGGTAATATGCTGATGCTGTAAACTACTCAGAGAGTGCTGTAAAGCAGTGGTTGCCAACTGGCTGTGGTCCATTGATGGTCCGTGAGAAAATTTGGGTGGACCGCAGCATGCTGAAGTCCAGATGACTGGTGGGGAGATGGGCAATCCTACAGTCTCCATAGCAAACCCGTGTCCTGGCTGTTGCCTGCTGCATGAGATCGAGGCCAAGCAGCAGCGGGAAGAGCGCGGACCTTCTGAACCATAGGAAGTGGCTGCCAGCAATGCCCTCAGGTGAAGATGTTGTGAGGGGGAGGCTCGACCCTCTCTTCCTCCTGCCCAGAAGTGTTCACACACCAAGCGTGAAAGAGGAGGCTTGTCAGGTACCAGAGGGGTGGTGAGCACTTTGCGTGTGAACACTTTTGGCCAGGAGGAAAAGAAGCTCCTGAGGGGAGGGGGTTGAGCCTCCCCCTTGCAAGGAGGAAGAGAATCTCTTGAGAGGAGGGGGTTGAGCAGTGGTGGGATTCAAAATTTTTTACTACTGGTTCTGTGGCCATGGCTTGTTTGGTGGGTGTGGCTTGGTGGTCATGTGACTGGGTGGTCATGGCCAACTCAGCAAGGTGATGCTGCACCTTTGTGAGTGACGTTGATTTGGCCATGCCCACGCAAACACATAACCAATGCTGAAGAGACAGGGTGATTTCTTACATACCTTCTCCCCCCCTCCACCCTTGGGCTGACAAAAAAAAAAAAAAAGTCCAACTAAAGATCACGACTAACCTGCTGAGTCTGCTTGCTGAATGGGTTTTGTTTTGGGGTGGTTTTTGTTGTTTTTTGCCAGAAGCCCCTCGGAGATAAATTTGAACCGCGAAATCTTACTATTCCTCGTTGTTGTGATGCTGTCCGTTGCTGCTGCGGGTGCTGCTGTAGCTGGCTGGCTGCCCAAGTAAAGAACTGCACTGGCTCAGGGCCAAAGTGCTCACCATCCCGGAGCACGCTTTCTTTCTTCTCCTGGCGGACATGCCTCTTCCAGTCTGGCTCGGCCAGCCAGCAAGTGACCACATGTCCCAGAACGTCTCGCTCCCCTTGTCACAAGATGCTTGCAGCTGCTGCATGATTTTTTCAGTGCAGCTGCAGCATAGAACAGGGCTGTGCCGGACCGTTGGAGAAGCGGACGCTGGAGAAGCGGAACAAAACAAGCAGAGATCAGTAGCCGCCTCTTTCGCAGCACAGAATTCCTCCCCAAATCAGCCAGCTGGTCTCCTCTTTCTCTGCCTGTTTATTTTGTAAGGCTGAGGGGAGGACACCAGCCAGCCAAAGGGGCAACTGCTGGAAGCGACTCTTTTTCAGTCTCCAGCAGCTTCTTTCGGGCAGAAACCCTCCCCCAACTGGCTGGCTGGTCTCCTCTCCCTCGACCATACAAAACAAACATGCAAAGAAGGAGGAGACTAGCTGGCTGATTCGAGGAGGCTTCTTGGGCTGTGAAAGAGGCAGCTACTGATCTCCAGCTCTGCTCCACTTCTCCAATGGTCTGGCGCAACCCTGTTCTATGCGCCAGCTGCTCGGACTTGCTGGGCCTGGCACATAGAACAGGGCGTGCTTTTTTCAGTGCAGCTGCTGGACTGCAGCCGCACCCAAAAAAGTATGCAACAGTTGCAGGCATCTCGAAAAAGGAGGGTGAGAAGCCCCGGGACATCCGGTCACCCACCTGATGGCTGGCCGGGCCAGGCGAGGCACATCCGCTGGGAGAAGGAAGAAAACATGCTCTGGAAGGACGAGCAGGCGGGCAGATGTCCTGGGGCTGCTGCACATGTGCACTGCATGTGTAGTGGATGCATACAGAGTGCACATGTGCAGCAGCCCTAGGACATCCACCTGAGCTGCGTCATGCCACCACGTCTAGAAAAAGCTAGGAGAGCAACCGAGGCAAGTGGGTGACTGGGTCGGGGGCATGGCCAGCCAGGGGTAGCCACCAGTTCAGTGACTCACGCCAAATCACCGCTACCGGTTCACCCGAACTGGTGTGAACCGGTTGAATACCACCTCTGGGGTTGAGCTTCCCCCTCGCAACATCTTCACCTGAAGGCATTGCTGGCAGCCGCCTCGACCTTGATACGCAGAGGCAGGAGGATCAGTTCCGAACTTCCTTTTCCCCGACCCCCAACCCCTCGCAGGCCAGTATACACCTGGGAAGGGCTCCGATGCTGTGATCTCCCGCATGTATCAGTCCATCTGCCGCCCATATTGCCCGTTACCCCACCTCCTCGCCAGCCATCTGGTCTTCAGCATGTGGCTCGTCAGCCTCCAGACATCAGATTCTCCCCACCCAGCACCAGTTCAGAGGTTCTTTGCCCCCATCCCCACCTCTGGGGACAGAGAGAGATGGAGGGAGGGAAAGAGGGAGGAAGGCAGAAAGAGAGAGAGAGAGAAAGAGAGAGAAAGGGAGGAAGAGAGGGGGAAGAAAGAGAGGGAAAGAAAGGGGGAGAAAGGGAGGGAGGGAAAGAGAGAGAGAGATAAGAAAGAGAGATGAGAGATCCCGGTGTTTTGTTTTCTGTGGGAAATGGGTCCAAATAACTCTTTTGAGTATTTAAGATTGCGAAGCTAAATACCTGAAGGAGCACATCCTGTTACTGGGAGTCCAGGTGCTTCAGCGAGCGGCATGCTGGATTTATATTAATAGTCCGTGGGATTTAAAATTATGAGTTTGGTAGTCCCTGAGGTCCAACAGGTTGGCGACCCCTGCTGTAAGCACTATGCTATTGCTATTATGATTTAATTGATAACATGGAGTTCTTAATTAGTTACATACTAGAACCATAATAATAATGCAATTCATCTATAAAGAATAAATAGGTGAAAGTTGTTATTAATGAAGTCACTAATAAAAAGTGAATTTGCATGTTTTTTTAGACACGGCTTAAATTAAACTGATTTTTTTAAGAGTACAAAGTTATTCTCTAATACCTAAAAATAACTTACTTCTAGTTCCTTTCCAGAAGAAAGCTGACTGACATGAATTGATCCACTTGAGTTATGAAAAATCTTCACAGGACATTTAGCTTCATTTTGAACCAGCTCTTGGTATTGGTTGACTACTCTATAAAATGAGATTAATATGTCTTTCATGAAATTGCAGAATTTCTATCTAGATAATGAACAATAACAAAGGCCTGCTTATTTTATATTTCTGCTGGCTATTAATTTTTATACATTAAGGAACTGAATGAAAATAGTGTATTTAAGCTTACTAAAAATATTCCCTATGGAAGATATTCTATTTTTCTACACAATCATATTTTAGAAACGAATTCTAATTCTACACAATCATATTTTAGAAACAAATTCTATTTCAGCACTTTTCTTTATTCTGAGTTAAGTGTTTGAGTGGATTCCAAGAATAGTTCTTGAGTTTCTGTTGTAATTATATAATGACAATAAAAGCATGGATAATAAATTGAAGTAATTAAGGAAGAAATAAGACATTTTGAAATACAGAATGTGCAATTTAATCAATAAATATAAAAGATTATATCTATTTTTTAGAACTACAGTTCAGTTCCTTCGCTAAATTTTCTGCAAAACATTCCATGCCACACTAGTTGACAACATCCTAACTAGTGGTGGGATTCAAATTTTTTTACTACCAGTTCTGTGGACGTGGCTTGGTGGGTGTGGCAGGGGAAGGATACTGTAATATCTCTAATCAGAGGTGATATTTGCTGGTTCTCCAAACAACTCAAAATTTCTGCTACTGGTTCTCCAGAACTGGTCAGAACCTGCCGAACACCACCTCTGATCCTAACCTTTCACCCCAGTACTCAGTGTTAACTCCACAACAAAACACAGAATAAAAGACACACTATCCTATTCTGACAATGTATGCATTTGATGGGTGAGAAAGGTATATTCTACACAAAGGTCACAAAAACAAACTTCATTTCCAAGGAAAAGAATGAAGAAAACATAAGGCCAATCTGAGGAGTATTTGCAAGAGCAAACCCAACTACCTGTAGAATTGTGCAAATAGTAATTGGGTACTTACCTTTCTGCTTCTGACTTTGAGCCAATAAGAAAACTGTAAACAATATAATACACTAATTAAAGTTAAGTAAATATACAATATAGATTATATATGTCACATCAACTGAGCTGAACATACATGATGTTTGCTTAAGATGGAAACCCAACTTCATGCAGTATTTAATCTCTGATAGTTCACTGGCTGATTTCTTTCTCTCAAACTAAATTATGTCAACTATTACAAAGAATCAACAGTGCATGTCCAGATAGGGTTTAGAGATATTTCACAAGTCATTGCTGGAAAAGGATGCTGGACTAATGGTCTGATTCAGTGATCTGATTCAGCATGATTCTTTTTCACTTTTATGCCCCAAAACCTGGATGCCAATCACCCCACTCCTTAAATTAGTTTTTGCCAAACAAATATTTTCCAAGTATTTCCATTGATACCTCTACTCTTCCTTCATCATGAACTTGATTCTGCTACACATCATCCAACCTGACTTTATTTATTATGCTCTACCTTTCCAACTAAACATACATAGCAACGATGTGTGGAAAGTTCCTGTTCTGCCAAAGGGTAGAAAGATAGGGGGGTTTAAAGAAGACTTTTCCAGATAATAGTGTTTTATAAAAACATAACTGCAATTTTCAGAAATATGTACAGTGGATATTTTCAGAAATCAGAGTATATAGGTAGTCTTCGACCTACAGCCATAGTGGAACCTGTCCATTACCATCATAAGAGATGAAGGCTGTTAAGCACAACGGCCTTAATAATGCCTACTCCCTGGTCTCCCTGATGCAGTTATTAAACACCAGGTGGATTGTTAAGTGGAGCATGGGGTGCCTTTGGTTGGAGGAGGCTCACCACCCAGCTGAGTTCAAAAAAGAGTTAGTCAAGCAGTAAAAAAAACCTAGCAAAGCCAAAACCAGCCCAGCTGTTAAAGGAAACAAAGAAAATCCTTCTGGTGGTTTTTTGTGTGGAAGGAAAACTGCAAAATTAAGGATGGCTTAGCACGTGCGGCAAACAGTCACAGCATAAGTTGATTCATAAAGGGAGTCAAGACAAGCAGCAAAAGGCTTGGAAACCTTCCTTGGAAAGCTTTTTGCTAGTTGCCTGACTCTCTTTAGGACTTAGCTTCTGCTCAGCCATTTGCTTCATGTGTTGAGTTCTTGGTAGCTTTACAAAGTATTTTTCTTCACCTCTCCACACAAATAACCTCCGGAAGGGATTTCTTTGATTCCTTTATATTCCCCCCCATCTTTAAAAAAAATTAAAATCTTTTTCCTCTATTTTTAGCCTCCCAGTCAGTCATCACTTTAAGTAACTTGCAGATTTTGTCACTTCCTTTCCAGGCACCCAGTAAATTAGTAAATTAAGTGGTTAAAGGGAATCAAGATTGAAGGGCAGAAGTGAAGAATTTAGTTTCAAGGTCTAAATGGAAGGGGGGGAGAAAAATCCACAAGCCTCCCCCCCCCCAGCTTTTTTTCTGTTTTCTTTATTGAGAAAAAAATGTGAATTTGTGAGGGAAGGGGTAAAGCAAGAAGATTTGGGGAAGCTGGTTCTAGAGCTGCCATCTTTGCATGTGGCAGGCTCATTTCCCCAAAGTCTAGCAAGAACTAGGAGAGGTCTGCAATCTTGACTGCCAGCTGATTGGGACAGAGAACTAGCCCATAAACAGGGCATCATTTTTTACAAAATGTCACCAGTGGATAGATCATTAAGCTTCCTCCATGGTGTTTCAAACATCAGGGTTTCACTACAGCCAAGCACATAGGCTTGATTGGAAGCCTTTGTGGCACTGGAATGCAGCACTTGCACTCATCTAGTTGGGCTCTGCTGGGCTGTTTTTTCTTGCTTCATTTTGCTTTGTTCTGCTTTCCATCAGTAAGGCTGGCCATGTAAGTGAGCAGCGTACCAGGGCCACGGATGGCATTGGTTCCTGCACCCAGCCAATTCTGATTCCACGGCTGGCCTTACTGTTTGGAGGCTGGACAAAGCCTCTAACTGAGCAAGGAAGCACTGTGGGACCAGGCCCTTCATACCCGTATCCAGCCTGCCGGAGTTTGTTGTACCGGGGCAGGCATGAGACCCTGTCCTGTGGAGCCTGCTGCTTGGGCTGGAAAGGGAAAGACGAGGAGGAAAAAGAGGAGGAGGAGGAGCCAGCTTGCCAGGTAGGGAAGATGCATGAACAGAAGTGTATTTCCAAATAACAGGAAGTACTTATTTTTACATTACAGATAGTCCTCATGTAGGGACTGCCTTAAGCAGTGAATCATTGCAAATAAATGGAAATAAAATTTAATTTCCAACACATATGTGCATTTATAACTCAATTTCCTGTGCCTGATGAACAAAAATGTTCAGTATGAAATTGATTAAGATCTACCGTAGTCAGTTTCAGACAGTAATGTCAGGGAACTGGAAGGTACTAAACAACTAATTAAGGTAACAGAGCTAAGCTTGTTAAGGAGGTTAGCATTTTTGAGGGAAGTTTTGAACTGTGGAAAAAGGAGCTCAGGAAAAAAAGCTTGTTAAAGCAACCTATGTTCTGCAAGGGAGCAAAAGGGGAAAGAAAGTGTTCGGCATAGGGCATGTACATTAATTTATCTGAATGTGATTGCAATAACCAGTGATCTTTACAATGTTTTTCACTCTGTATCAAATTTTTATTTACTGTATTTACCCACTTTGCTTAAAGACCAAGTTGTCAGAACCAATTAGTCTCTAAATGAGGGCCACTAGTATTCTATCAGCTCAAACACAACCTCTGTATTCAGTTCTAGACACCACACTTAAAAACAAACAGAAAAAGTTTGGCAACAAAAGTTATCAGGGAACTGAAAAATAAGACCTATAAAGAAACACTGAAGAACTTGGATATTTTTAGGCTTGAATCAAAATGACTGAGATGGAAGTATGTGAGCATTCTTCAAATTATCCAGAAGAAGAAAAGGTTAAGACCTGTTATTTCTTCTTCCAGAGTCCCACACAAGGAATAATGGATTTTAGTTACTGGAAAGCAGATTCCAATTCAATGCTAGAAAGAGGGCCATAATAGTAAGTGCTGTTCAATCATGGAATGAATTAATCGGGAAGATGATAGATTCCAAATCCAGGCATATGTTCAAGGCCGACAGCGGTCTGTGCAGCTTTGAATTGGATTTCAACACTGATATGGTAATTGAGCTTGGCGATTAAATGGTTCCTTCCAACTTTGTAATCCCACTATTCTGTGATACTATATAAATGCAAATGCTGGTGTCAGATCTGTGTATCTGTCATTTCTTAAGTGGAAGAAGAAGAAAAAAAGGGGGGGGAGACTGATAAAGAAATCCTTTCTTGATGTAACCTGAATATATTTAATCTTATATTGAATTTGTATAACCCACACATGATACCATGGAGGGAGAAAAGCCAGATGGCCAGAACTATCACCTCTGAGAGGCACAACCAGGAGATGAGAAGGTCATAAAAATTCCACAGTGAGATTGTACTTTGGCAATCTCTTGAATAGTTTGTTCTAAAAAGGGGGTGGGGTGGGAATTTAGATATGCTCTGGGAAACTGTGAAAAGATCATTCCTGATAAGGGGGGTGGGGGAGGAATTAACATACTGGCTTTTGTTTCACTAAATACACATCAAGATAAGGGGAGGGGTTCTAAACTCCCTTGTGTATCCCTGTATGCCTGAGAGACCTCAGACGCTGCTTTGAACTCCTACAGGAATTGTCTCATTTCAATAAAGAATTCCTTCGTGATACGTTTGGATATGTTTTCAGAAGTTCATTCCAGTTGAGTGAATGGGAAAAGTTCTGTAGCAGACAGCTGGCATGGATATAGATAGATATGCATGCACATATCTCATCTGTTGTGATCCACAAGATGAAAAAGATACCCACCCCTGCAGTAAAACAGGGGTGGTTTAATACAAGAAGCAATCTTCATTTTGGAAGGCAATATATGAGTCAAAGGTCACCTAAGCTCATTCAACTAATCACATACTTCATTGGTATTTATACACAAACTACATTATGTTCAAACACTGTTTATGTTTAGATTTTTGTCCCCAATAATCTGCACAGTAATAAAGGACACTACATTTTAGAAACCCTTTTTTTACCCGCTAGACATACAAAGTTCTTTCAGCTCTTACTAGCAAAAAATGGTATAAAGTTAACATCAATGCTTTTCCTAAAACTGAAAGATTAATGCCACTTACTGTGATGGATTTTCATTATCCTCATCGTTCTTAAGAGTTTGTATTTTACCATAGTACAATGGATTTCCAAGTGACTGAAAAATTGTCAATTTTGTCTTCTGAAAATGATTGCCACTTTCACATTCAAAGACATAGTCATCTTTCATTTCCTATGAAATAGAAAAAAATAATTATAACAACTATTAAACAACATATTTACAGTGTACTTGGCCTGTTTTACAGTTGTACAGAGAACAGCAAATTTTGGGACTCTTAAGAATGCAAGAATCTTCATAAACTGTGTTTGGATGACATGTTTAATTTGGTAATGGTTAGGATTAGGGTGCTATGTAAAAAACTAAATCCAACATCCTGTTATGTATGTATTTTCTTATGTCCTCTTCCAAGATCACCCTACCCCACACCATGTAGGGCTTTAAAGATTACAACCAAGACCTTGAACTGAACTTGGAAGCAAATCAACAGTGAGTGTAGTTTCCTCAAAAGAGATGTACAAATCTAGATCTGCACAAAAGCCATGTGGTTTAAATTTACTGAAGCTTCCAGATACTTTTTTAGAGTAGCCCCAGGCACAGTAGTCAAATGGGAGATGACCAGGACATAAGTAACCAAGCAGGGAGTCTCCTTATCCAGATAAGAGCATAACTGGTGCATAACATGAAGTTCAGCAAATGTTGTGGTTCTGCGGCAGCAGGTGTGGACAGCAAAGGTCTCTGATAGCCAAGGACTCGGACGAGGGGCTTGTGTGAGATGCACGGATGGCACCAGGACTATTGGAGAGTGGGGAGCTGCCTTTGAGCTTATGGAGTCTAATTGGGATAACTGCCAGAATCCTGACAGAATTATTTATCTGGAAGAAAACTTATCACCATAAAATGTCCTTTCCAGGACAGAACAAGGGGCAGTCTGATCCCAGATACCTTTGGTTCCAAGCTAAAAATTCCAATTACATTTGGATAGGAAATTCAAAACAAGAAAGGGTAAAGCCTGTTTCTTTTCCTGCTCCCTCCTTTCTCATCAACAAAGGGCTTGAGAAAGCTTTTGGTAATAAAAAAAGGAGGCACAAAGGGCCACCCGTGTCCTTCTGTGTCTCCTTTCTTGCCATCAAACACTTGAGGTGGCCTTCGGCTACAAGAAAAGAGGTTCAGAGAGACCCAAGCCCCTCCAGTCTCCTTTCTTGTTGGCAAAGCACTTAAGGATTGCATCCCTATAGGCTTCAGCAGCCCTTTGGCAAAAAGCTTTTTCCAGTAGGAACAGAGTTTCTGAGGGAAGTGCCCACTCCTCCCAACTCCACTGGTGCTGACAAAGGCTTTTTGCAAAGCCAACAGGAACACAATCTCCCTGCAGGCTTCGGCAAGAAAACAGCAAATGGAGGGAAGGCCTGAAGGACCAAAGCCTTTCCTCCATTTGCAAATGTCCAGGCATCGATTTGCACAGAATAGAGGCCTAAAGTGCAAGAACACATGAGATCAATTGCACAAGATCTAGCACTACTGATTTCGCGGAACGTGAGGTCTCTGTTTTCTGCAAATGCATCAAAAGCCTGAAGCAATGAAGCAGGCAAAGAAACTGCAACAGAAGGATCTTTGCATAATAAGTAAGTCTCCACAGGCAAAGTGCCTGTGAAGACCTGGAAGTGGGGGGAATAGGCAGGGCGAATGTTGCTGAACCTCTACAATCGTTCGTAAGAGCAAATAACTGCCATGGTGATACAACATTTGTAATTTTGGGACTTGTTCGTAAATGCTAGGGTGCACCTATCACATACCTTTGAGAGTTTGCTAAGGGAACACTCATATCATAGGGATGAGGGGTGGGATTCAAATTTTTTAACAACCAGTTCTGTGGGCTTGGTGGGCTTGGCTAGGTGGTCATGTGACTGGAGTGGGTGTGGCTAGGTGGCCATGTGATTGGCAAATTAAATACAAGTGGTCCTCATTTAATGGCCAGTTGCTTAGCAAATGTTCTAATTTACGAATGACCTCCCCAGAATTACTTGACCTGTTTTCAGAGTTTTGACAGCCATGCGTGCACACACAGTTTAACAACTACAGTGTTCACTTAATGACAAAATTCACTTAACGACCATGGTGCTTACCTAACCCAGAAGTCTACAACCCTGAACACTCAGAGCTATTCTTCTATTTTCTTTTAAACAGGTATCTCACTGTGTGTGTGTGTCTCTTTCTTTCTCTCTCTCTTTCTTATCTCTCTCATCTTTCTCTTTCTCTCCCTCTCTTTCTCATCTTTTTCTTTCTCCCTCTCTCTTTCTCATCTGTTTCTCTCTCTCATCTCACTCATCTCCCCTTCTCTCTCTCATCTCTTTTTCTTTCTCCCTCTCTTTCTCCCTTTCATTCTCTTTCTCTCTCTCTCTTTCCCTCCCTCCTTCCCTCCCTCTCTCTCTCTCTGTCCTGGAGGGTAGGGGAAAGAACTGGTGCTGGGTGGTGGGAATCTGACCTCCGGAGGCTGATGAGCCAGTACTGAAGACTAGATGGCTGGCAGGGAGGTGGAGCAATCCCGCAGTCTCCCCAAAAATAATGCTTCTCGTGAGAAGAAAGCGAAACATGGTGGGAGGGGGCTTGGTGGGTGTCAGAAAGGCAGCGAGCATTTCTCATAAGGAGGAAGAGAAGCTTAGTGGGAGGAGGCTTGGCGGGTGTCAGAGGGGTGGGGAGACTTCTCATGAGAAGGAAACAAAGCGCAGTGGGAGGAGGCTTGGCAGGTGTCAGAGGGGCGGCGAGCACATTGCGGCTCCAGAGGGGGGTTGAGCCTCCCCACTTGCAACATCTTCACCTGAGGGCATCACTGGCAGCTGCTTCCTGCAGCTCAGGAGATTTCTCTCTGCTGCTGCGCTAACAACATTCAACCTGGCTGCTTCTCTCCTCCTTCTCAGCCTCATACACATAAACACACATATTTCACAGCGATGGAGCCCTTCCTGGGGAGCAAAGCAACAACTTATTGATCCATTCCAAGGCGAGCTCCAGAATGGCAGCGGCAGTGCTCCGGTAGGGCCCTGGGAAACCATCTTGTCCAGTATAGCAAAATTTACTTTAGCAACTGGGAGTTGCTGCTTTGGGTCCTGTAAGTCCCCCTTCCATCAGGAAATGGCTCCAAGCAGCAGAGAGAAACAGGATTCAACCTGGCTGTTTCTCTGCTGCCTAAAGCCATTTCCTGATGGAAGGGGGACTTGCAGGACCCAAAGCTAAATTTTGCTGTGTTGCAAAAGACACTCTCGCTCTCCCTGCAAGAGCAGCAGGGGAGAGAAGCAGCTGCTGACCTGGAGACCACATGGAGCCGCTCTACATGTTCTCTGATGACTTGTTTATGGCAACAGTGGAAAAAGGCAAGTGGTGGGGGAAGAAAGGCGAGCAGCGGCAGGTTGGCGAATGGGTCTTGCTTACAGAGCCTCACTCACTGATCGCAAAGACAGGCAGCAATGGTGGGCAGGCGACCCGGGAGTCAGGACTCAACTGGGGCTGACGGAGGTGGCAGCAGGTAGGCAACAGGGGCTTGCAGAGCTTCACTCACCCAGGGAGATCAGATCAAGCAGGGCCGCTGCAGAAGGCAGGCAGCGATGATGCACGGGCAAGATAAAGATTGACTGGGCAGGGAGGGACGAAGCAGGCAGGGAGGGGCCAGCCACTGGCGTGATTTGCTGGTTTCCTGAACTGTGCAAACTTGTAACAAGTGGTTCACCCAAATTGGACTGAACCAGCTGAATCCCATCCCTGCCCGGGATTACCTGTACTTTTTAAGTGTTTTTTTATCTTTTTTTATCTTTTAAATTATTTTTATCATTTTATTATTTTTTATTCAAATATAAGGCTGTTAATAGGAATTATCGTTAGACAACTGATCTTTGACTGTACTGTATATATGGTTCAGAGGCAATAGAATTCTGAACACAATAAACTGGTTTATTCAAATACTCAGCAGCTCATACACAATTACATTTTATTGCTAAGAAGTTGCACACTTGAAGATTTCACACGATCAGTTTTCAGTTTTCATGAATAATTGAAAATGATCTTTAGAATATTTCTTTAGTCACCTAAATACAATCATGAACAAATTATTAATTACATTGCATTTCTATTTTTTCTAAAAGAAAATAGTTCTTGGAAATTAAAATGTTAAAACTACTCACATGAATCGGCCAGACGCTTGGTTGTGAGTCATCAGGTTTGATAGATTTTTCCACTTTAGCATATTTTTCCACCTTGATAAATAAGAAAACCAAATTAAACTGCAAGTGAATAAAAGCAACACTTGAATAAGGTATAAAGTTAATAAATAATAATTATTTTTTTTTAAAAAATCAGACTGCTTATTTAAAGAAATCTAATCAATACTGTTCAATCCCTTCTGGAGCCTGACAGACATGCAACTTTATTCTAGTTGGGTCTTTCAACCCAAAAGACTATCTACCCTGGATTAACCAGTTGATTATGTCTAATGAGGATTTTTAAAAATTACTTGCAATGACATACATGGTTAGAAATAGGAGGATAAAACATTCCCAGAAAAACTGTCACAACAAATTTACTGACATCATCTAAAGTATTCTTCATTTCTAAATATTAAAAAATGGTCAACATTTTAAATAACTACATAATTAGGCAATGTTTTAATTGGAATAAATTAAATTATCACAAAATAGCACGCAGGCTTAGGATTTCACTGAAACACCTCCACCAGCTTAGATGATAGAAGGAAAGCTTAGTAAATCTGTAAACTTACATCTACTTCAGATGGTGCAGTCAAATAGCAGGGGTTCTGTTTCCACATATCAACACACTAAAAGAAGGACAAACATATATAAATGGCCATCAGGATAAATACATTTCACAAATGTATTATTTTAAAAGCTTCTTAAAATAAGCATACATTTCCAGCTTTGGAAATTTTGAGATCATACTGTTGGCTTCCTTTCCTTTCCTTTCTTTTTTGTAAATAATCAAATAGCTTGAACTGTGGTGGAATGGTACTTTGAGACACCTCCTGCTGGTAATTCAGAGATGGCCTGGAATATCTCTTGAAACATCTATAAGATATTGCAAGATTAATATACAGAAAAGTTATATTCTGGAATACATTTGTACAAGCATTTATAAGCATTGTTTACCAAATCATGATTTAATAATCTAGTTATAAATCTGCTGTGCAATTCCTTTTAAATCAAAGAAATTAAGACAATTTGAAGCTTGTATCTTCAATTTGTAAAATATATTTGTACTTAATTTTGTAAATATATTTACAATTCCTTTTGTGTAGTAGTTAAGATACCAGGCTAGAAACCAGGAGACCGTGAGTTCTAGTCTTGCCTTAGACACAAAGATAACTGGATGAGCTATCGCTTTCTTTTTGCCAGTCACTTTCTCTCAGCCCTAGAGAGACAATGGCAAGTGACTACTGAAAAATCTTGTCAAGAAAACTGTCTGGACAGTCTCCAAGAATTGGATACGACTGAACAGAAGGGGGAAAAAATGTGTATTGACTAATATAAGTTTACAACTGTATTGGACTTCATTCAAATTTTTTTCCTGAAATATATTTGCATTCAGCGTTCTAGGTTACCGTATAGGTTTTAAAAATTATCTAACTTGAATGTAATCAATTTTTCCCCAATGTAATATAAAGCAGATTTTTGCAAAGATTCTCTAAAGATTAATATTTTCCAGTACCGTTTCATTGGATGAGTATTCATTTTCTGCTTATTATACAAAAGCCGGTTTGCTGTGCATGTAACAGCAATTGATGGATCTAGACACAAGGGTTCTGCTGTTGCCAGTATAAGTTGACTTTCTAACAGAAGTTTGTCTTCCTAAAACACAAATGCAGAAGATTCTAAAAGGGCAATAATTATTTAACGCTACATTTATATGCAAATTTTTATGAGTAAGTTCATTGAGATCAATATATTTCATTTTCAATATTTATGGAGACAACAATGATTAGTTTCATTCTTTTCAATATGCTAAAGTTAATCCTTAAACATATTGTATGTGTGAATATTAATAGACAACTTTTCCCTTTGAACCTATTGGGTTTTTATTTTTATCTTCCAACAATTTTCAAGACTGTATAGTACTGCCATTTTAGAAGTAGATAAATTTATATTTAATATTATTTTAGTAACATATTTAATAAAATTCATATTTTAGTTAAACAAAAAAGTACAACAAATGAGAAATTGCTCAACTTCTAGAATTTAAGAGCTACAATTGCTGTTAAATGTTAATATTTATTACTACCATGTCTTAACCAGAGAAAAGGAAAGCAAACTAGAAATTGATCATACAAGTAATGATTATTTATTCTTTTAGAACATTAATTTACTGATGGGTTGTTCAACTAAGAATTGTTAAATAAAATATTGCTTAACACAATGTCTGCATGGGACACACAGAATTGCAGCACGTACACAACCACTGTTTGCCATCCATCATATCAATTAACAAGTGGGACTCTATGAAGTGTACTTATTGATCATGGCTTTCCTACTTTTTTCTCCTTGTAGCCTCTTTTCATTGTTTCCCCAAATGTTATCCTGAAAGATCAAAAGATCTCCTAGAATAACATAAAATATGGCATGTAAAAGATGCAACTAGAAGGAGAGGGAAACAGATATATTTTCAATTCATATGGGAAACTGTCTCAATTTTGCCCAATGTTATAATTAGCAAATAAAAACCAAGGTCAAATATGGCTGTTTCAATCACTTGCTACAGTATAATATGGGAGGATGTGTATAGATCAGGGGTCACCAACCTTTTGGATCGCAGGGACCACCAAACTCATACTTTTAAATCCTGAGGACCACTCATATGATTTTTTTTCAAAAAACTAATATATTTAATATAATTTTTTATGTTAAATATAAATTATATACACACACTGCTCAAAAAAATAAAGGGAACACTAAAATAAGACATCCTAGATCTGAATGAATGAAATATTCTTATTAAATACTTTGTTCATAACATAGTTGAATATGCTGACAACAAAATCACACAAAAATTATCAATGGAAATCAAATTTAGCAACCCATGGAGGTCTGGATTTGGAGTTACACTCAAAATTAAAGTGGAAAAAAACACGAGAGGCTGATCCAACTGTGATGTAATGTCCTTAAAACAAGTCAAAATGAGGCTCAGTAGTGTGTGTGGCCTCCATGTGCCTGTATGACCTCCCTACAACGCCTGGGCATGCTCCTGATGAGGTTGCAGATGGTCTCTCAAGGGATCTCCTCCCACACCTGGACTAAAGCATCCCCCAACTCCTGGACAGCCTGTGATGCAACGTGGTGTTGGTGGATGGAGCGAGACAGGATGTCCCAGAGGTGCTCAATTGAATTCACGTCTGGAGAACGGGCAGGCCAGTCCATAGCATCAATGCCCTCATCTTGTAGGAACTGCTGACACACTCCAGCCGCATGAGGTTGCATCATCTTGCAATATTGCATCATCTTGTAATAGGAGGAACCCAGGACCAACCGCACTAGAGTATGGTCTCACAAAGGGTCTGAGAATCTCATCTTGGTACCTAATGGCAGTCAGGCTACCTCTGGCGAGCACATGGAGGGCTGTGCGGCCCCCTAAAGAAATGCCACCCCACACCATTACTGACCCACTGACAAACCAGTCATGCTGGAGGATGTTGAAGGCAGAATGTTCTCCACGGTGTCTCCAGACCCCGTTACGTCTGTCACATGTGCTCCGTGTGAACCTTCTTTCATCTGTGAAGAGCACAGGGCACCAATGGTGAATTTGCCAGTGTTCTCTGGAAAATGCCAAATGTCCTGCACGGTGTTAGGCTGTAAGAACAACTCCCACCTGTGGACGTCGGGCCCTCATACCACCCTCATGGAGTCTGTTTCTGACCGTATGAGCAGCCACATGCACATTTGTAGCCTGCTAGAGGTCATTTTCCAGTGCTCTGGAAGTGCTCCTCCTGTCCCTCCTTGCACAAAGGCGGAGGTAGCGGTCCTGATGCTGGGTTGTTGCCCTCCTATGGCCTCCTCCACGTCTCCTGGTGTACTAGCCTGTCTCCTGGTAGCGCCTCCATGATCTGGACACTATGCTGACAGACACAGCAAACCTTCTTGCCACAGCTCACACTGATGTGCCATTCTGGATGAGCTGCACTACCTGAGCCACTTGTGTGAGTTGTAGACTCCGTCTCATGCTACCACTAGAGTGAAAGCACTGCCAGCATTCAAAAGTGACCAAACCACCAGCCAGAAAGCATAGGAACTGAGAAGTGGTCTGTGGTCACCACCTGCAGAACCACTCCTTTATTGGGGATGTCTTGCAAACTGCATATGCTTTCCAAATGTTGTCTATTCTATTTGCATAACAGCATGTGAAATTGATTGTCAATCAGTGTTGCTGCCTAAGTGGGCAGTTTGATTTCACAGAAGTGTGATTGACTTGGAGTTACATTGTGTTGTTTAAGTGTTCCCTTTATTTTTTTGAGCAGTGTGTATGTGTGTATATATGTATGTATGTATGTATGTATGTATGTATGTATGTATGTATGTGTATATATATATATATATATATATATATATATATAT
>BLBF01000004.1:2473409-2484418 GCA_015471245.1 Laticauda colubrina | reverse complement strand
TGTTTTCTTAGGTTTTTGCGGGTACTTACATGTGTGCTGTTTAGCTTCCTTCGGGTATTATCCCACGTCATTGTAGTTCTGTTAAAGTTGTAGCAACGTTTCAGCAGAATCTCATCTGCCATCATCAGGCTTCTGTATGGATATGGGTCTTACAGCTCCTGGTTTTAAATTTGAGGCTGGTCCATTCTGATTGGTTGGGAGCCTGGACCTGTGTTCATTGGACTTGGAGTTTGATTGATTGGTGTTCCTGGTTTCTTCTGTCTGTTTTGTGGCTTTGATTGGCTGGCAACAGTCTGTTCTTGTGTTGGAGGCTTTTAGTGCAGCTTGGCTTCGTGTGAAGGGACGGCTGCTCTTCATTAGCAAGCTGCTATTCATTAGCAAGCTGGGTTTCACCTGGGTGCCTGGTGGGGGGGTTAGGTTGGAGCTATCAGAGGGAGTCTGTTTTTGCCTAGGTGTTTGCCTGGCTTGTGGCATGGAGATCTTATATATATTATATATATATAATGCCTAGAAAACATGATGGGTCTTCCTATTGAGGGGTGAGTATTGTTGGAGAAACACGGTATATATACATGCTGTTCAGCTTTGCTCGGGTCAGTTTGCTTCATGTATGGGTCGGAGGGGTTTGAGGCAGGTAGTGATGCAGCTGCGGTACGGCTTTTGGTCTGTGGTCGTCTCATGTTCTGTGTGGGTTGTGAGTCTTTTTTCTACATGGAAGTGTGGTGGTAGCATCTTGTATGGCACTCGTGGGTGTGGGTCTGGTGTCATTCTTCATGTTAGGTACTTGTTTATTAATGAGGGCAGGTTTCCAAATGGCTGGTAGGCGGGAGGTATCATCTCATTTATTTATGCTCTGTGGGTGTTTTTCTATCTCTATGGCTTCTCTGATTATTGTGTTGTTGAAGTGTTTGGTTTGGGCGATAGTTCTGGTATTTTTTCAAGTCAATTTCATGTCCTTTGGCTCTGAAGTGTTGGACCAGGGAAGAGGTCAGTTCTTCTTTTTTGATTGAGAACTCAATCAGTTGCATCACTACCCACTTCAAACCCCTCCGACCCATACATGAAGCGAACTGACACCCATCATGAAGATGTGGCATGACCACGAACGCAATGCCAAACAACAATCACCCCCCAAAAGACATCCTAGCCGTTTTTTCAGGGCTCAAAAAAAAAAAAAAGCCCAGCCTTATTTTGTGAGAAACATGGTATATACACACACACACATGCATACACACACATACATGCATACATACATGATACACACACAAACACATTTACTTAACTATAACAAAAATGCAAATGCTTAACAACAACAAAATAAAACTTTCTGGGCTGGAAGCCTCCCCCCACCTGGCACCTTCCAAAGAGACAGAAGAGCGGATGGAGTGTGTGTCTGAGCTGAGGGGCCTCGGGGCAACTGCTGCTGGGAGGAGCTGAGGCAGAAAGGAGGCTTTGCTCTCCTTGGGGGGCAGCGCCCCTTGGCTGCCACTCCAGGGGCTTTTCAGCAGGCATCTGCCTGCAGAAGGACTGCCGCTCTTGGTGATTAATTGGGGGAGGGGAGGGGGAGAAAGTGGGAGCTCCTTTCAGATCCTGGGTGGAGGATTGACTCAAATCTGCAGCTGAGGAAAAGCTGGGGGGAGGGCTCTTCCAGCGTCACCTGGAGACAGGCAAGGAAAGGTGTCTCTGGGGGCACTTCCCTTGCTTTAGTACTTCACTGCCAAACCCAGCCACAGCCAGTGATTATTTGGGGGTGGGGAAGGGGGGGAGAGAAAGCATCTCTCGCATTACCAGGGGAGGAAAGGAGATGAAACAAAGCTCACTCTTTCACGGAGACCTACAAAACACCAATCTACTGCCGTTCCAGGAGTCCTTTGAAATCATCAAACGCTCCCACTTGCAGTTCTCGCACCATCCAGCTCTTCGAGGTATCCCGGAGTCAGGTCCCTGAGATGCACATGCCAACGAGCTCCAACACACGGCGGCGTTGGCAGCAACAACAGTCCCCTCCCCCAGCGCCCACTGTCAGGTCTTCCCCATTAATTCTCTAGCTTTGAATTGTTCCTGGCTCTCTCTCTTCCCTTCCCCATCCCCCCACATGCAGGAAGGCAAGGAAAGGGAGATTGAGCTGTGTGCAGTTCTCAGCTCTCCCAGCCCTGCTTCTTCCAACATTGAAGCCTTGGAGATGCAGGCAAAGCCGCCCCAGTTGTAGCGCCCTGAGTTGCTTGCTTCTCCTGTACTGCCTCCTCCTCCTCCTCCAGCACCACCTCCTTCTCTGGGCAGGGCGATTCTTAACTAACCGAGCATGCTAAGGCAACTCAGGGCGCTACCACTCTGGCGGCTTTGCCTGCATCTCCAAGGATTAGATGTTGGGAGAGGCAGCAAGGGCTGGAAGAGCTGAGAGCTACACATGGCTCCCTTTCCTTGCCTGCCAGCACGTGGGGGGACGAGGGTGAGGGGGAAGGAAAGAGAGCCGGGAGCAATTCAAAGGTAGATAACTAATAGAGAAGAGGTGACAGTGGGCACTGGGGGTGGGGACTGTTGCTGCTGCCGTGTGTGGGAGCTGGTTAGCACATGCATCTCAGGGACTTGATTCCTGGGACCCTCAGAGAGCCAGGAGGCGCGAGAACTGTGCGGCCCAGATTAATTGCTTTTGGAAGCCATTTCTTCTGCGGCCCACCAGTGGACTGCAGCCTGCTGGTTGGCGACCGCTAGTATAGATGATGCCCCAGTCATCAAGGGTATTGCTCATATTTTATTTGACTATTAGCCATATACCCTCTTGGGCTTAGATACTTAAAAGGGAGGAACTTGAAGGAATAGCCCACTGGGATTTGAATCAGATTGTCCTATTTCCTCCTGAATTCTACTCTATAGATTGGGAGAAGAACTGCTAAGTTTATAGTTAAGGCAGTTAAGAACCCATTATAGTGAACAGATTGGAGCATGTAATGCACTTATCTGAATGTTGACTCTTTGTGTTTACCAAACATGTATTTTATTACTGTATTTTCTTTTGTCTATTTTACCCTGGAATTAGATTCTGTACTTTTTGTTTTGTTTTTATGGTTGTAAGACCATGCAATTATCTCTCTATCTACAAAAATAATCAAAATAAGCTTGCTAGAGTTACAGTCCCCGTCATAGATCACTGCCTTATCATGGCGTAGGGGCTTGGTTAACTCAATGAAGCTATGAGCTATGCCCTGCAGGGCCACCCAAGATGGGCAGGTCATAACAGACAGCTCTGACAAAACATGATCCACTGGAAAAGGAAACGGCAACCCATTCCAGTATCTTTGCCATAATAACCCCACGGACAGTACCAAAAGGCAAAAAGATATGATGCTGGAAGATGAGCCCCTCAGGTCAGAAGGTATCCAATATGATACTGGGGAACAGCAGAGGGCTAGTATTAAGAGTGCCATGATGCTACTAGTACTAGCCCTCTGCTCTTTCCCAGTAGCATATTGGACACCTTCTGACCTGAGGGGCTCATCTTCCAGCATCATATCTTTTTGCCTTTTGGGTCAAAGCCAGAAGGACATTCAGCTGTAGATATATCTGGTGGTGAAATGAAAGTCTGACGCTATAAAGATCTATACTCCATAAGAACCCGGAATGTAAGATTCATGAATCAAGGCAAGCTGGTCATGATCAAACAAGAGATGGCAAGACTGAACATTGACATCTTAGGAATCAGCTAACTAAAATGGACAGGAATGGGTGAATTTAATTCAGATAACCATCAGATATACTAGTGCAGGCAAGAATGTCAGAATATATTCATTAACTGGCAGAGATATGGTTAACAAAGTCAGCAAGTGAATAAGCATGGCTACAGACCAGCCAATGGGAGCTGATAGCCTGGGTGTGGTTTGGCTGTGTGCTTTGCTGAGAATTGAAACTAAAACTATATCTGTTCTAAGCCCTCTGAGCTGCTGCTTGTGTTTTTGCATATGTTATGTTGAAAGAATCTACAAACAGTATTGTAATCTTTACTCATTTATTATGTTTATAAAGAAGTTAATGATCCTGCTGAATCAGTCATTTGTGCGTTTTTTGGACTTGAATTTATGCTGCAAAATCTAACAAAGACTCCCTCAGAAGAAATGGAGTAGCCTTCATAGTCAATAAAAGAATAGGAAAAGCAATACAAGGATACAATCCCCAAAATGACAGAATGATCTCAGTTCGAATCCAAGGCAAACCATTCAACATCACAGTAGTCCAAATCTATGCTCCAACCATCGGTGCTGAAGAGGATGAAATCGATCGGTTCTATGAAGCTCTACAGCATTTTCTAGAATTAACTCCAAAAAATAATGCCCTTATCATAATGGGGGATTAGAATGCTAAAGTAGGAAACCAAAAGATAACTGGAATAGGCAAGTTTGGCCTTGGAGTATAAAATGAAGCAGGGCACAGGCTGATAGAATTTTGTCAAGAGAATACAATGGTCATAAACAAACACTCTTTTCCAACAACTCAAGAGACGATGCTACACATGGACATCATCAGGTGATCAACACAGAAATCAGACTGACCATGTGCTCTGCAGCCAAAGATGGAGAAGCTCTACACAGTCAGGAAAAACAAGACCAGGAACTGACTGTGGCTCAGATCATGAGCTTCTCGTTGCAAAATTTAGGCTAAAATTGAAGAAAGTAGGGAAAAGCATTAGGCCACTCAGGTATGAACTAAATCCTATCCCTGATAAATATACAGTAGAGGTGACAAATAGATTTAAGGAATTAGATCTGATAGACAGAGTGCCTGAAAAACTATGGACGGAGGTTCGCAACATTGTACAAGAGGTAGCAACTAAAACCATCACACAGAAAAAGAAATGCAAGAAAGCAAAATGGCTGTCCATTTGTTCCCAAAGACTTTGAAACCGCAAATGAGAGAGGAAAGGGAAAGGATTTTTTTTTTCTTTTCTTCCCTTTCTTGACAACTAAGAGATTTATGCAAGAAATCAGCAAAAATCCACTTTGACAGTGACAGGTATTTTAGCTGAAAATAAAATGTCAAAGGGATAATAAAGATTTTTGGATTCTCAAAAACTTTTAAAAGAAGGAAAAAAACAAAAGGGTGGGATCTGTAAAAAGGGAGGAGACCACCTGGAAGTAAAAGGAATTAACAGTGAAACTTTAAAGCCCTGTCACATCAGCCGATGGATGCAAAAAGTATGTAAAAAGGACACAGCGGACGAGAAAATGTTCCATCCGTTGTTATCCGCTCTCAAAAGTGCCCTAAATTTGCATAAACAGAGCGGACAACAACGGAAAGGAACGGACATGGAAAGGACGTAGCGAGGATGTAAAGTGGATGCTCCACGGAAGCCTAGCGGATGGAAGCAGATGGAAGCGGATGGCACATCCGCAGGGCTTCCGGGGGAGCACAGCGAAGCGGACGCGCAGTGGAAGGAGCGGATGCAGAGCGGATGCCGAGCGGATACAGTGGATGCATCACAGACGCCTAGCAGATGCCTAGCGGATGCAAAGCGTTCACTGCGCATGCGGGGAGGATGCATTGCGTCAGCCCCGCGGATATAAAAGGATACAGCTCGCAAGCAGGTCACCATTCAGAGGAAAGACCTGCTGCCAGACACATCTCCAGCCAACAACCATGGGGAAAAAGAGGAAGCCTGTGCCTACTCCTGCCAGCCCTGGCAATAAGGACAGGGCCACCATCCCATCCCCTGGTGCTGACTCTGCTTCTGCTGGGGCTTCTGCTGCTCGAGCTGACTCTGCTGGTGCTGGTGCTTCTGCTGGTGCTTACTCTGCTGGTGCTGCTCCTGGTGCTGGTGCTTACTCTGCTGGTGCTGCTGGTGCTGCTTTTGCTGCTGCTGTTGTTGCTTCTGCTGCTGGTGGTGTGGTGGACCAGCCCCTAGAACCTCAAAGCCCTTCTGATGAGGGCCCAGAAGGCCCTGCCAGAGGGAGGAAGAGGCAATCGCGCGATAGGGAGAGGAGACAGTACTCCATCGAAGAGGAACATGAGGATGAGGTGCTCGAATGGCTGAGGAAGAACGAGTACCTCTGGCGGAAGGGACACAGGCTCTATCGAGACACCAAGCAGAAGCAGGCGGCTTGGAGAGAGAAGGCGGAGAGCCTGGGCTACACTTCGGAGGTCCTCCTCGGGTGGTGGAAGCACATGCACACCTGGTACGGGAAGCTGCACCTCAAAAAGTCTGGGCAGGCCGTGGTCAAGCTCACCGACCGGGAGACCTACGTGATAGCCAAGTGCAGCTTCTTGGAGGGTGAGATCCGCCACCGAGGAACAGCCCCTCTGTCAACCTTCTCTCTCAGGCAGCCCACAGAGAGCCAATCCTCTTCTGGCCAAGAGTCAGCTCCTGTGTCCAGGCAGGTATCTGTGGAGCGCCCCACCACAGAGACCCCCCCGACAGCTGCACTCCCCGTGGCGGAACGCATGGAGGACCCCCTGACGCAGTTGGAGCAAGGAGAGGCCGCTGACACCAGAGACCAACCCACACCCAGCTCCACCTCCACAGAAAGCAGGCAGAGAGGCAGACCGGAGGGACAGAGCCACACTGTCCTGCTGGAGATCAGGGACACCATCAAAAGCAGCGTAGATCTCCTCTCTCAGCTGGTACATACCGACATACCATTCTCTAACCGCAAGCCCTTCCTCACCTACGTCAACCAGACCCTCATGGACATGTCTGAATCCAGCACTAGGTGATCAAGGAGAGGATCACATGTCTTCTGCACAACCCTCCAGGCCCAGCTGAACCTGCTCCGACCCAGTCCAGCTCTGCTCCTCCACCCCAGTTGATGTCACAGCCATTCCAAGGCTTTCCACAGGCCCTCACCTACCAAGGCTACAGCTACCAGGAGCTCCAGCAGCGCAGGCAGCCCTTCCCAGTCCAGGCACAGGTTCATCGTACGCCACCAGTGCCACCGATGCCACTGATGCTACAGATGCCACCAACGCCTCACCTCGCTCACCTGCAGACCAGACAGCCCCACGACACTCCTCTTTCCTCCACCCCACTGTCAAGCCCGGCCTCAGAACATCTGTCATCAGTGTTGGGACTGACACCACATGACATGGAGGAAGGGGCTCTTATCAATAACAATTTAATCATTCATCAACACATTTCAACATAAACACAACTCTTTATTAAATGCCCTGTTCATTGTAGGACCACTCAACATACATGGCACAATCTCATCAGTGTGATGAGACAGGCTCAAGGAAGCATCCATTAAGCATCTATCATCCTGTCTTGCCACTCCACTGCTCCAGCTGGGGAGTTGCACCAGTGTCTCAGGAGGTTGCGCTGCTTCTTCCCTTCACGTGAAGTTCTGTTGGGGCCTTGCACATCCACAGTGTCTATCAGGTTTCGCCCTTGCCTCCATTCACCAGGCTCCATGTCCCCATTGCTTTGTTGGTGGTCCACAAGCCTGTTCTGCAACACTGGGTAGCGGGTGCGCATGAGATTGTGCAGGATGCAGCAAGCTTCCACGATGTTCCTCACCGTCTCTGGGCAATGCTGCATGGTGGTGAGACGTACCTGGAACCTGTTGGCCAGGATGCCAAAGGCATTCTCCACCACCCGCCTTGCCCTGGACAGCCTGTAGTTGAAGATCCTGTCTTCACGGGCGAGGCCTCTGGAAGTGTAGGGCTTCATGAGGTAGGTTGTGAGGGAGAAGGCGTCATCCCCCATGATGAAGTAGGGCACATCTTGTGTGTCGTTGGGTAGGGGATCTGGATCTGGGAAGCCCATGATAAGGTTGCGTTCCAGCCCCTCCTTGAGGTCACTGGCATTGTATACCTGGGCATCTGAAGATGAGCCGTTGCCTGAAGCATCGATGTACATGAACTTGTAGTCAGCATCGACCATGGCGAAGAGGATGATGCTGAAGAAGCCCTTGTAGTTGTAATTGGAGCTTTGCAGGCCACGTGCTTGCCATCTATGGTTCCAACGGTGTGGGGGAAGTTCCACTTCTGATACCACTGCTCTGCAACTTTCTTCCAGCCTTCTTCAGTGGAGGGGCACTGGAGGAGCTCCTCCAGGTATTCTTCGATGATGGCCTGCACCACTTCTCTGACCACAATGCTGATGGTGTTGTGTGGCACCCTCCAGCCGTAATGCATGCTCCTGTACGTGGTCTCTGAGGCCTGGTGGTGCAGAGTCAGTGCCACCTTGAGCCCAGGGTCCAGGCTGGGCCGGAAGTTGGTGCTCTGCTTGGTCAACCTGGGTCTCAGCCACTCCACAACTTCGTCAAACATGGCTGGCGGCATGCTCATGAAGTTCTGGAATGCACGAGGGTCTTCGTTCCTGAGCTCCACCATCAGCTTGTTATACAGTCCGTACTCGGCTCTTCTCGTGATCCATCGTCGGACCCAGACATTTCTTGGACGCCTCCTTTTCTTCCCGTAGAACAGGTGAAAGAGCCTGTAGAGGGCTTCGCACTGTTGTAGAACGATGGCGGCTACCAAAAGGAGTGTGAGACGATCCATGGTGGAGATGACTGGATGCTGTGGAAGAGCAAGAGCAAGATGAAGGCTGAAGAGGTCTGCACAGAAGGGCTGCTGGACTGAAAGTGAGATCTAGGTGATTTCTCCCCCTTTTTATTGGAAAAATAGGTTTTCCGCTTGGTGTCCTTTTGCATCCTCTAGACATCCTCCAGACATCCTAAATATCCGAGATACGTCCCCTATACGAACGTTTTTTCCGTTTTAATGCTTTGTATGCGAGCTGCATCCGCTTTCATCCTTTCTACGTCCATGCTACTAACGCTGCGTGTCCGTTCCGCATCCTTTTCGCTTCCTCCCTGTGTCCGTTTTCCGCTGGAGCGGATGTGAGTTGCGCGGATGCACAGCAGATGCCTAGCGGATATCGCGGACGCGTAACGGATGACAACGGACGTATAACGGGGACGTATGTGTAGCGGATGTATAACGGACACGTTGGATACTTTATCCGCTCAAAAAGTTTTGTGCAGCTCAAAACTTTTTTAGCAGATGAAATCGCAGTAGACGGATGCTGGACGGATAAAGAGTATGAAAAACGGATGCAGTGAGTACAGAATGGATGCATCGCGTTTGTTAAGCCTGGGTTCCCCAACCAGGGTTAGGTAGACAAGCTAAACAGAATGTGCAGCGTTAGTCAGATAGGCACACAGATAAATGAGTGAGCTAAGCTTGTATGTTTATTAACATACAGTAAAAATAACAGATACGCTTGTGCTATCAAGAATATATTTTATTCCAGTATAAGTTTATGGCATAGTCAAATAACAGTCCAATATTCATTTACCATGTAGTCAGTCCATTCAGGGGTATTCAGTTAGCAAAGTCCATGTAGAATATCCTATGTCAGTTCACTTACAAAATCAGTCCTTTGTTGTCTCTCCCGTTCGAGCAATGCAGTCTTGATTCCAAGCAGTAATCAGGGATCATCAAAGCCAGAGAGAGAGAGAGCAAGCCGTAGTCTTGCTACTTTTATATTGTTTTCTTAACCACTCCTTTAATTGCTATTTCACAGTTAAAGCTGTATACACTCTAACATACACTAACTATGATTCATAGTTATTATTTCACCTAAACCAGTTAGGGTAAACAATGTTATTCCTAACAGCGTTAACCAACGGATGGCAAGTGTTTCTCTCTGTTTTACATCCTCTTTCCATCCATTGGTGCTATGTGACATGGGCTTTAACAAGATTCCTGAAAGATACATTTTAACTGAAACTTTTTAACAAGATAAGAGAACCCCAGGAAGCCAAATTGGAAAAAAGAAGCAAGAAGAAACAGCTTTGGATTATTTGGATTACTTGGTGATTTTTGGATTTTTGGCTATTTGATCTAAAGGACTAAAATTTATCAGGTGGTTGTTTAAAAGTTTTTAAAATGGTATCAATCTTGGAAGAATTGAGAATGGAACTTAAAAAACAGAAAGAAGATGCACAAGAAGGAAGAGGTTCTTTTGGCTTCGTATTTCAATTTTTAGATATGGAGATCCTGAACTATGAGAAACAACAAGAAATGCCTGTAGAACAAGAAGGGCGGGACAAAGAAGAATCCATCTTCAATGACCAAGTATTTCTATGTGGGGAAAAGAAAGGAAAGGGGGGAAAGAGAGTGAAAAATTTAAGATCCAAAAAAACAACCCCCAAAAAGAACAGTTTGAAAAGTAATTATAACATTAGGAAGAAAGCGAGGATTACAGAAGAGAGAATCAGAATTAGAGAGAAAAGGGGTCAAAAGGGGAAGGGAGAAGAAGAGGGAGAAGAGGGAAAGGAAAAGAAATTAGAAAGGACAGAAACAGGACAAAGAGAAACAGGGAAAATGTACAAGACACAGAGATAATGGGTGAAAACTTAACTGAAAGGGGGATTCTGCAAGGGTACATAAGATAGTATTGTTATATTAAAAATAGAAATGAACTTTGAAAATATGAAACAAGTGTGATTAAAATGATAGATAAAATATTCATTGTAATGGAATGGAATGTTTAATAAATAAATGAAATAAAGAGAATGAAATTAGGAAAGGAGGGGAATATTTTAATTATTATAAATGTGTTATAAAAATTTAAGTGAACAGGAATATGAAAAAAACATGAAAAAATTATGGAAATATTATAAGTGTTCCTAGAACTATGATATCCTATTGAAAAGGAATGTTAAAGATGTCAAAGATTATAACTAACATTAATGATAGAGCTGAATTGGAATAGGATAAGTATTTTATTTATTATTGTTATATATTTTCTCTTTAAGAACCTAGTGAGTATTTTAAGAATGTACCAAGCAGAATTTGACTGGAAGTTATGTGTTATATTGAATGGTATAATTGTAAAGGCATAAATTGAAGTTTAAATAAGAGTTGAATGGATAAAAATTAAAAGATACAAAGGTGTCATACTCCAATTAGTATCTACAGGGGAAAATTTTGTTTAATGAGAAAAGAAAATATGAAATTGAAACAGGACAGACAAAAGTATAAATATGATGACTAGAAAGGTATTGAAACTTAGA
>BLBF01000004.1:2421489-2469172 GCA_015471245.1 Laticauda colubrina | reverse complement strand
ATCAAAGGGCCAGTCCTGTAACTACTGCAGCTCTGGAATATGGGACCAACTTTCCCACCAATATCAGCAAGCCACACCAGGATAGATTTCCCTCCCCTGCCAGTTCCAGCTCGCATAGCTCTACTCAAGGTTTGTGCTCAGCTGAAGGGTGGGGCCAGAAGCTGGTCGGGCCATGTGGACGGCGCAGCCTTGTGTTCCCACGCAGCCTGGATTAATTGCTTTGGGGGGAGTGCTTTGGGGGGGACATTTCTCTGCGGACCACCAAAATTTTCTCGTGGATGACCAGTGGTCCCCAGCCCACTGGTTGGCAACCACTAGTCTAAATCATATACTAAGGAACAATTTTGATCAAATTGTGACATGAGCTTTGAAACATATGACAAACAATAGTTCAAAATAAATTCCTTTCTAATATTTAGTTTGGAAATGCCCTAGAAAAAGGAACTAAGTTGGGGGAACATAAAGAAGTAAAGGGCCTGTCACATCGGCCGACGGATGCAAAACGTATGTAAAAAGGACACAGTGGACGAGAAAATGTTCCATCCGTTGTTATCCGCTCTCAAAAAGTGCCCCAAATTTGCATAAGCAGAGCGGACAACAACGGAAAGGAACAGATGGGGGGAAGACGTAGCCAGGATGTAAAGCGGATGTTCCACGGAAGCCTAGCGGATGGAAGTGGATGGAAGCGGATGGCACATTCGCAGGGCTTCCGGGGGAGCACAGCGAAGCGGATGCGCAACGGAAGGAACGGATGCAAAGCAGATGCCGAGCGGATACAGTGGATGCATCACGGACCCCTAGCGGATGCCTAGCGGATGCAAAGTGTTCACTGCGTATGCAGGGAGGATGCATTGCGTCAGCCCCGCGGATATAAAGGGAAGCAGCTCGCAAGCAGGTCACATTCAGAGGAAAGACCTGCTGCCAGACACACCTCCAGCCAGCCAGCCAACAACCATGGGGAAGAAGAGGAAGCCTGTGCCATCTTCTGCCAGCCCTGGCAAGAGGGACAGGGCCACCATCCCACCCCCTGGCCCTGACTCTGCTTCTGCTGGGGCTTTTGCTGCTCGGGCTGACTCTTCTGGTGCTGGAGCTTCTGCTGGCGCTGCTCCTGGTGCTGGGGCTTCTGCTGGGGCTTACTCTGCTGTTGCTGCTCCTGGTGCTGGTGCTTCTGCTGGGGCTTACTCTGCTGGTGCTGCTCCTGGTGCTGGGGCTTCTGCTGGGGCTTACTCTGCTGGCGCTGCTCCTGGTGCTGAGGCTTCTGCTGGGGCTTACTCTGCTGGCGCTGGTCCTGCTGGTGCTCCTGGTCCTGCTGGTGCTCCTGGTCCTGCTGGTGCTGCTGGTGCTTACTCTGTTGCTGCTGATCCTGGTGCTGCTGGTGCTTACTCTGCTGATGATGATCCTGGTCCTGCAGGTGCTGCTGGTTCTGCTAGTCCTGCTTTTGCTGCTACTGCTGTTGTTGCTGCTGCTGCTGCTGCTGGTGTGGTGGAGCAGCCCTTACAACCTCGAAGCCCCTCTGATGAGGGCCCAGATGGCCCTGCCAGAGGGAGAAAGAGGCATACGCGAGAACGAGAACGGGAGAGGAGGCAATACTCCATCGAAGAGGAACATGAGGATGAGGTGCTCGAATGGCTGAGGGAGAACGAGTATCTATGGCGGAAGGGACACAGGCTCTATTGAGACAGCAAAAGGAAGCAGGCTGCTTGGAGAGAGAAGGCGGAGAGCCTGGGCTACATTTCAGAGGTGCTCCTCAGATGGTGGAAGCACATGCACACCTGGTATGGTAAACTGCACCTCAAGAAATCTGGCCAGGCCATGGTCAAGCTGACGGACCGAGAGATCTACATGATGATCAAGTGCAGCTTCTTGGAGGGTGAGATCCGCCACCGAGGAGCAGCCCCTCTGACAACCCTCTCTCTCAGGCAGCCCACAGAGAGCCAATCCTCTTCTGGCCAAGAGTCAGCTCCTGTGTCCAGGCAGGTATCTGTGGAGCGTGCCACAACGGAGACCCCCCCGACAGCTGCACTCCCCATGGCGGAGTGCGTGGAGGATCCCCTGATGCAGTGGGAGCAAGGAGAGGGCACTTCCACCAGAGACCAACCCACATCCACTCCCAGCTTCACGTCCACCTCCGCAGAAAGCAGGCAGAGAGCCAGACTGGAGGGACAGAGCCACACTGTCCTGCTGGAGATCAGGGACACCATCAGAAGCAGCGTACATCTCCTCTCTCTCAGCTGGTACACACCGACATACCATCCTCAAATCGCAAGCCCTTCCTCACCTACGTCAACCAGACCCTCATGGACATGTCCGAATCACAGTACCAGGTGATCAAGGACAGGATCACTGGTCTTCTTCACAACCCTCCAGACCAAGCTGAACCTGCTCCCACCCAGTCCAGGTCTGCTCCTCCACCCCAGGTGATGTCACTACCCTTCCAAGGCTTTCCACAGGCCCTCACCTACCAAGGCTACAGCTACCAGGAGCTCCAGCAGCACAGGCAGCCCTTCCCAGTCCAGGCACAGGTTCATCGTACGCCACTGGTGCTACCAATGCCACCGATGCCACCCACGCCACCGATGCCACCCATGACACAGATGCCACCCACGCCTCACCTCGCTCACCTGCAGACCAGACATCCCCACTACACTCCTCCTTCCTCCACCCCACAGCCAAGCCCCGCCTCAGAACATCTGTCATCGGTCTTGGGACTGACACCCCATGTCCTGGAGGAAGGGGCTCTCAGCATCACAGGACTGAGCCAGCTGTCTGAGAGCTTCCTCCACACACCATCCTCTGTTGTTCTCTCGGGGCCAGGCACCCCAATGGCGCCTCAGACCAGCACTCCAGCAGCAGCCACCTCCACAGCACCGGGACCCTTCACCCCTGAGACCATGGGCACACCTCAGAGTGACTGAGAAGAGTGCCAGAGACTGGTTTGCTACCTGTTGACTTTATCTTTCCTTGGGACACTTGGGTCATTTTCTTTTACAGTTTGTTATTAACAAAGATTATCTTTGCTCCACACACTTGCTTCGGTTCTTTTAGTCAATAAAGTCTTGGTGGAAACTTTTAGAAATGGTTTAAGCCTTTGCATGCTTGTGGGATGGGTTAAGATAGCAGTGGGATGGGCAGGGATACCTGTGGGATGGGTAATAGCTGTGGGATGGGCAGGGATACCTTTGGAATGGGTAATAGCAGTGGGATGGGCAGGGATACCTTTGGGATGGGTAATAGCTGTGGGATGGGCAGGGATACCATTGGGATGGGTAATAGCTGTGGGATAGATAAACCTCCAGTGCAAGCATAGTGGGACTGTATGGTCCACCCTCCCTGGTGCCACACCTTTGGCCCTTTATGATCAATAACAATTTAATCATTGATCAACACATTTCAACATAAACGTAACTCTTCATTAAATGCCCTGTTCATTGTAGGACCATTCAACATACATGGCCCAATCTCATCAGTGTGATGAGACAGGCTGAAGGAAGCATCCATTAAGCATCTATCATCCTGTCTTGCCACTCCACTGCTCCAGCTGGGAAGTTGCAACAGTGTTTCAGGAGGTTGCGCTGCTTCTTCCCTTCACGTGAAGCTCTGTTGGGGCCTTGCACATCCACAGTATCTATCAGGTTTCGCCCTTGCCTCCATTCACCAGGCTCCATGTCCCCATTGCTTTGTTGGAGGTCCACGAGCCTGTTCTGCAACACTGCGTACTGGGTGCGCATGAGATTGTGCAGGATGCAGCAAGCTTCCACGATGTTCCTCACGGTCTGTGGGCGATGCTGCATGGTGGTGAGAAGTACCTGGAACCTGTTGGCCAGGATGCCAAAGGCGTTCTCCACCACTCGCCTTGCCCTGGACAGCCTGTCGTTGAAGATCCTCTCTTCACGGGTGAGGAGTCTGGAAGTGTAGGGCCTCATGAGGTAGGTTCTGAGGGAGAAGGCGTCATCCCCCACGATGAAGTAGGGCACATCTTGCGTGTCGTTGGGCAGGGGGTCTGGATCTGGGAAGCCCATGATGAGGTTACATTCCAGCCCCTCCTTGAGGTCACTGGCATTGTATACCTTGGCATTTGAACATGAGCCGTTGCCTGAAGCATCGATGTACATGAACTTGTAGTCAGCATCGACCATGGCGAAGAGGACGATGCTGAAGAAGCCCTTGTTGTTGAAATAAGTGGACCCCGATTTGGCTGGCGCTTTACAGGCCACGTGCTTGCCATCTATGGTTCCAACGGTGTGGGGGAAGTTCCACTTCTGATACCACTGCTCTGCAACTTTCTTCCAGCCTTCTTCAGTGGAGGGGCACTGGAGGAGCTCCTCAGGTATTCTTCGATGATGGCCTGCACCACTTCTCTGACCACAATGCTGATGGTGTTGTGTGGCACCCTCCAGGCGTACTGCATGCTCCTGTACGTGGTCTCTGAGGCCAGGTGGCGCAGAGTCAGTGCCACCTTGAGCTCAGGGTCCAGGCTGGGCCGGAAGTTGGTGCTCTGCTTGGTCAACCTGGGTCTCAAGTGCTCCACAACTTCGTCAAACATGGCTGGCGGCATCCTCATGAAGTTCTGGAATGCACAAGGGTCTTCGTTCCTCACCTCCATCATCAGCTTGTTATACAGTCCGTACTCTGCTCTTCTCGTGATCCATCTTCGGACCCAGACGCTTCTTGGCCGCCTCCTTTTCTTCACGTAGAACAGGTGAAAGAGACTGTAGATGGCTTCGCACTGTTGTAGAACGATGGTGGCTACCAAAAGGAGTGTGTGACGATCCATGGTGGAGATGACTGGATGCTGTGGAAGAGCAAGATCCAGATGAAGGCTGAAGAGGTCTGCACCGCAGGGCTGCTGGACTGAAAGTGAGATCCAGGTGAGTTCCTCCCCCTTTTTATAGGAAATATAGGTTTTCCGCTTGGTGCCCTTTTGCATCCTCTAGGCATTCTGCAGACATCCTAAATATCCGAGATACATCCCCTATGCAAACGTTTTTTCCGTTTTAATGCTTTGTATGCAAGCTGCATCCGCTTTCATCCTTTCTCTGTCCGTGCTACTAACGCTACGTGTCCGTTCCGTGTCCGTTTCGCTTCCTCCCTGTGTCCGTTTTCTGCTGGAGCAGATGCGAGTTGCACGGATGTGCAGTGGATGCCTAGCAGATATAGCGGACGCGTAACGGATGACAACGGATGTAGAATGGATGTTTCCCGTATGCGTTGTGGATGCAAAACGGACGCGTTGGATACATTTTCCGCTCAAAACTTTTTGAGTGGATGAAATGTCAGTAGACGGATGCTGGACGGATAGAGAGTATGAAAAACGGACGCAGTGAGTACAGAACGGAAGCATCGCGTTAACCAACGGATGGCAAGTGTTTCTCTCCGTTTTACATCCTCTTTCCATCCGTTGGTGCTGTGTGACAGGGGCTTAAGTCTTAGTACACTGCAGATCTATTTTTGTTTGGCTTTGTTTTATCATTGAACTTATATAACCATAACCATACTCAATGAGGCATTACACAAAGCATTGTTCAAATCATTTCTCACTGAATCATAAATCATAGCTTGTCAAGTTAAACATTGTTTATTATGTTTGCCTTAGTCGTGTTTTGATGTGAATTCTAAAATAAGTCTGTGAAAATAAGTTGTGTAATGTTGCTAGTAATATTACCAGCAATTTAAATATTTGAGCTAAAGCCATATAGAAATCTAAGTAAACGTTTTTGCCTTGCAGTCATATGGAGTATAAGATGGTGAATTACAACCTTGATTTTACAAAGAAACACATTCATCTGTGCCTCTTTCTACCTATCCATGTATACACAAATTCATACTTTTAGATACAGTAGATAGATTTGTGAGATCAATCAATGAACAGCTTGCCCTCAGAAGTTGTGAGAGCGCCATCACTTGAGACTTTCAAGAAGAGATTTGTCAGAAATGGTGTAGGGTCTCCCACTTGGCAGGGGGTTGGACTAGATGACCTACAAGGTCCCTTCCAACTCTGTTTATCTGTTATCTGTTATGCAGTTTTTCAGGGACATTTTTCTTTTTACTGCCAATCCAGACTAGGATATCTTGCTACAACTAATAGCAATCTTCTCCTCCTGTTTAACTGTTTGTTAATTGGCTTGCCACATGAAAAATTGTCGAGGTTGCAATTTATCTAGATTTACTCTGTTAAGTTTTGTCTGTTAACAGCTATCACTCTTATTTTACAAACTGCCTACTTAGTGGTATCTATGTATATATCCAACTGACTGTCATACATGCATAAGTAATGTTGCTATTATATCACACCAAAAATGTATTAACAAATCCATGAACAATCATGCAAGTTCTTTTCAAACCTGAGATTTTTCAAGGAGGTCAACTAAAATAGGGGGTAGCTCCTCAGCATCCAAATATTCAAGTAATTCTCCTTCTTCATAAGGAAGTCGAATGGTTTCTGAATCTGTTTTAAAACAGAATAAAGCTCAGCAAGCATCTGTTACTCATAACAAAAGAAACACTGATATTATTTGAATCAGGCTTCTACCTATCAGTAATATGACTTCAAAATATTACACAGTGCATAATTATTCGGCAAGTGAGTATTTTGACCATATCATTTTTTTGTATATCTTCCACCCCAAGCTGTATAAACTTAAATGCTTAGTGGATATAGCAGATCAGGTGATGTGTATTTGTATAATGAGGTAGGGTATGGCCTACAATCAACAACCTGTATCAAAGTTTGCATAATTATTAAGCAGCTTCTTTTCCTCAGGCAAAACGGGCCAAAAAAGAGATTTAACTGACTCTGAAAAGTCAAAAAATGTAAGAAGTCTTTCAGAGGGATGCAACACTCTTGAAATTGCTAAGATATTGGGGCATGATCACAGAATCATCTCATGTTTTGTTGCAAATGATCAAGAGTCACAAGAAACATGTTGAGAAAAAAAGACATACCTCAACTGCCAAAGATTTGAGAAGAATCAAATGTGAAGCTACCAGGAATGCATTATCCTCCAATGCTGTCATATTTCAGAACTACAACCTACCTGGAGTGCCCAGAAGTACAACGTGCTCAGTGCTCAGATATACGGCCAAGGTAAGGAAGGCTGAAACATGATCACCACTGAACAGTTGAAACGGCAAGACTGGGCCAAGAAATATCTGGAGACAGGTTTTTTAAAGGTTTTATGGACTCATGAGTGACTCTTGATGGACCAGATGGATGGGCCCGTGGCTGGATCAGCTACAGGTACAGTGTTTCACTTCGACTCAGACAATAGCAAGGTGGAGGTGGGATACTGGTATGAGTTGGTATTATTAAAGATGAGCTAGTTGGACCTTTTCGGGTTGAAGATGGACTCAAAATTAATTCCCAAACCTACTGCCAGTTTTTAGAAGACACTTTCTTCAAGCAGTGATATAGGAAAAAATCTATCTTTCAAGAAGACCATGATTTTTATGCAGGACAATGCTCCATTGTGTGCACCAAGGTTCTCCACTGCATGGCTAGCCAGTAAAGGTCTTAAAAATGAAAGAATAATGACCTGGGCCTCTTCCTCACCTGACCTAAACCCTACTGAGATCTTATGGGCCCTTCTTAAATGGGAGATTTATAGTGAAGGAAAACAATACACCTCTCTGAACAGTGTCTGGGAGGCTGTGGTTGCTGATGTACAAAAAGTTGATCAAAAAACTGGCAGACTTCAGGAATGGAAGGCTTATGACTATTATTGAAAAGAAGGGTGGCTTTATTGGTCAATGATATTTTTTTTTGAAATGTCTGAAATGTTTGAGTTGTTTATTATTCTCACTTTAACAGATGCAAATAAACAAGTAAGATGGGCAAATTTTCATTTTTCATTTTGTTGCATAATAATTCTGAACACTAATAGTTGCCCGATAATTAATAAATATTCTCCCAAGAAAGCCAAAATGTCACTTTTACTTTCTTAAATATTCAGGTTTAAGGTTTATTGCACTGTAGTTGTTCAATAATAAAATTAATCCTCCAAAATACAACTTGCCTAATAATTGTGCACACAGTATCTTTAAAAAGACACTATTTAGATCAAAGAAAGATTTAAAAGCCAACAATATTTGTTATACCAGAGCCATTCTTTCCTCTGAGCATCAAGGAATATCCTTCATTTCCTGGATAAAGATTCACTACTAGGCACGACAACGTCTCTTGCATAACTAGCTTCTCCAACAAGTTCACATTTCGTCTCAGCTTCTGCTTTAAAAGGGGGGCAACAATTCATGAAAATTAGGGATATCAAACTAGATTAGCACAATCTGTGTATTTATATTTAAAATGTTCCACGTCAATGACAAAACCCACACAAACACTGCCCCCAAATAAAAGCTATTTATTATTTTCTACCTTTCATGCCAATCCAAGTAGTCCACTTAATGTTCAGTCAAGGACTACTTGTAGCGGGGTGACCATTTATTTGATTAGGAAAACTTATTCTCGCTGGCCAAGTTCACAAGACACAGTAAAGGCAGCTTTATTCTGAACACAGTTGCTAGTATTTCTTCCAAAATAATAGCATTTCTTCCAAAATAATGGTCTTACAAAATAACCCACCCATGTTTATTTTCATGTAAATTTACATTTACAATATCGTAAAAGTATTACTATATTGTTCAAATGTAAGATACCTGCTATTTCCAGCAGGAACTAGTCAGGAAATGTAATCAAATAAGTCATGACTAAGTCCTGTGATTAATATAAATTGCCCTGAGAATTACATTGCTATCCAGCTTCCAAAGAAGCATCTTGTTTCTGTTTCCCATATACGTTACTGTTGAGGGCCCCTGGGGAACTCAGAGCGATCTGAAACAAGACTAAGGGGAATTTTTTTGTTTAAGACTCCCTGCACTGCAAAAGTGATAATCACCAATTTAACATGACATGATCACTGACACTTTGGTAGAATTATAGGAAGTTCTAATCCTGTGTAAGAGGCACCTGAAAACAGTATGATACATCCTCCTCCATATTTAGACACTAATATACTCTCATATTTTATATTCAGAACATGATTGTTTTTTCTCCAATTCCTAATATTTCCAGAAACTGAATGAAAATCAGGCAGCATGTATGAATATCTATTCCTTATTCAAGGGTAGACATTTTTCATGAGACAAACTAACCATGTTGACATCTCGCTGAATGTTTTTAATGCTACTACAATCTATAAACAGAACGGTTATGTGCAACTGGCCTTTCCTGGTCCACTATGAAAAACATAAAATAGACATTTGGCAATGAGATTTCACTTACCTTTATTTCAGGCTCCTTGTCACATTCTTCTAGATACAATTCATATAACTTTTGAAATACTGATTTTCTGGAATTAGAAAAAAAAGCTTGAGTGAACATTTCCATCTGTTAAAATAAGAAAAATGCACTTAATATTTCTTACCTCCCACTAGATAAATATTTTCGTTTTGGAGGCCGTTGGCGAGCACTTTCAATGATATACTGAAAAAGTGTTCAAATATTAATATGTTAAAAACATATTAGCAATGCACAAATGCACAGGTAATTTCAAGTATTTATATAATTGTGGAACACAATTCACTTATTATTTATATATCAAATAAGACTGAGAGGAAAGTGGAAATAGAATACAGGTAGCTCTTGACTTATGACTACAATTGAGCCCAGAATGTTTGTTGCTATAACATGCATTATCAAATATGAATACAGATAGTCCTCAATTTACAACAGTTCTGTCAACTCGTGAAGCATTCCTGACCTCTCTCAAGTTGCAATAGGCAAAGGGTGGGGGGTGGGAATCGAGCCTCGCAACCGCGTTGAGGAACTTAGATTCCAGTCAAAATGAAAGAGATTTCAGCCGGCAATGTCATCTTCATAGAGACCCGCAGTGGCTGGAGGGAGTGACTTCTACAACCCACAAAATTGCTTCGTTGGGGAACGTGACTGATGACTTATCTTGGGGGAGGGGGAAACAGGATCAGAGCCAAGATGCGAATTAAGTGAGGTCAGAATTGAAGTTCCTAGTAAATAGCTGGATTTCTTTTGAGGCTTGGCCTGAGGCTCATGATTTAATTAGGGCATCGGTTGGAACCCTGACAAGTTCATTTAATGACCATTCAAGGTTACAATAGCACTGAAAAAAGTGACTTATGGCCATTTTTTCACACTTATGCCTTTGTAGTATCCCCATGATTATGTGATCAAAATTTAGATGCTTGGAACTGGTTCAGCTGGTACTCCATTCAAAATCCAAGAAAGAAATATTTAGACTCTTTTAATCAGAGAAAAGATATCTTTTATTGGAAATCAAGTGGTAGCAACAAAATAATTCTGAATCTGAGAAATGGGCACGTAAATCACATATACAAAGTAATGGCAACATTCCCACCTCCAATAGTTCAATTGGCTCATCCAGTTAAATGTTGTGTCTATCATCATGTGGGCATCTCCAGGTGGTAATGAGGCTTCTGTCAGTTGACCTTGACATAGTTTGATAAAGGGTTGCAGCTGTGCATAGCATAGGATAGAAACCTAAGCAAGAATGTACCCCCCCCCCAACTTATACAGTTCTGGTTTGTAACACCTCCAGCTCACTTCCCATAATCATTCCCCCCTTCTCCCCCCGTTACTTATGACAGCCGAAAGATGCAAAGCAAAGGGAGAAAAATCTTGAAGGAAAAATCTTGAAGGCTGACACTTATGACCATTGCTGTGTCCCAAAGTCATGTGATCCCCCTTTGCAACCTTTTGACAAGCAAAATCAATGGGAAAGCCTGATTCATTTAACAACTGTGTTATTAACTTATTAACTGCAATGATTCACTTAACTGCCAAGAAAAGTAGCAATATGGGGCAAAACTCACTTAATCAATATTTCACTTAACAACATAAATTTAGGGCTCAATTGTGGTTGTAAGTTGAGGACTACCTGAAGATGTTATTATAAATGTTTAGAATAAAGCAATTTAACTATTTAGGAATTACACATTTTTCATATACTTCTAAATGAAACTATCATATTTGGAACAATGCCTTTTCCACTGCTAGTACTATAATCAGGAATTTGTATAATTTAGATAATCTATTATTTACCTCTGCACGATCCAGTGCAACTTCTAAAGTCTGCTGCTGCAAAAAATGAAAATAATATTCTTATTATATTATAATTATTATATAAAATTAATTGAGCAAATGAAATGTTGTAATTAATCAACAAAAACTAATATGTAATATTATAAGGCTTAAAAAATCCTTCATGTAACAAGGTAGAATAAAAGTCCTACTTTTAGCATGTTTTCATTTAGCATGTTTTCAGGGTAAAAAGTCAGGAATAAACTGAAAGCAATCCATTACCATAATATTGGTTTAAATTGAAAGTTTATCTAGATTTGGTTGTAATACAACAAAAGAAGGAAAGTAGGATGTATCGAAGTATCACTACCAAGGGCAGATAACTTGAGGCCACTGGTCAAATGTCCAAGTACAACAATGCCAGTGGCATTGTTTTTATCCTTTTGAAGCAAGAGATACATGAAAACTGTAAAGCATCCTTAAAATAGCTTAACATGCTATTTTTTCTAAAACAAAAACAAAACAGAGGGGGAAAAAATCCCAATCTTGCCCATATATGTTACAAACACATTCACTTTGTTTCATCATCTGTTCTCAAATGGTGAATGTAATGAAATAAAGTCCTGGACTTAGGTAGGAAAAGAGTACCTGACTTTAACAATACTAACTGTGAGAGAGATCTAAGTGTCCTGCAGTTGTCAAAAAACTGAAGTAATTGGAAAACTAAAAATATAGCTATTGATATTTGTGCATACAAGTAAATCAAGGTTTATAAGATCATTATTTTCTGAACTAGTTTTTGAAGCTCCATACATGAAATCAAATTGGAAGGAACAAAAATAACAAATACTTTATATTTCTCTCTTTAGCCATGCATTATTTAAAATACAAACAAAAGACAATATCGCACCCACAAAATCTTACCATCATGCTGAAGTTCATTGATAAAGAAAGTCAATGACTTTTTAAAGATAATTTAGATTCTGAAATGAGGATCAGGGCATGAATTTTAAGGTCCATGTTTAATATTTCTACAATTGAAAGAAATAAGGAAATAAAATGTATTGTATAATATAAGAAATAAGGAAATAACATTTAAGATAAAAAATAAGAACACTAGCACACTATTTTTCAATTATTTGGAATATACATTTTCTAAAAATGAAATACAGGCATATTACATGGACTAGAACCAGTAGTGTTCTGCTAGAAGAATGCATTCTTAATATTCCATCACTTTTTGCATTCTCACCTGAAGAGATATGGGACCAAATGAGGGAACACAGTAATACAGGAACTATTCATTTAACATTGGCAAAATCAATGAAGGTATAATAAAAGATTTTTATCAGATTAAATTACAAAATATACAATTTTGATATATAAAATATCATAGTAACATATTCAAATTTAGACAAAATCCACAGAACTACAGAATTAGAGGTAGACGCTGAATACATCTAAAACCATCAAATACACTCACACAATCTGTTCTGGAATGACCTTGTATAGTGCTTGAACAAGCTTGAAGCTATTCACTTTTTGTTCTTCCTACAGCATTATCAATTTTTATAGATTGTTATAACACACTAAAAGGCTTATATTCAAGAACCTTTAGAAACTTACTGATCAGCAAATTCAAGAGAGGGTTGCATCTTAAAAAAAAAAAGAACCTTGGCTAGGAATGCAAATTATGTGTTGAACTCATTTCTCAACAGCTTCATTTGAATTCTGAAAATGCAGATAGATTACAAATTTGGATGTACCTGAGAGGAAAGAAGAAATTAGGGTTCCTGAATCATCCAGGAGCCCTAATTTGGTATTTGCCTCAACCTGTGACATCAGATACATTAGATAGCAATTTATACTAAGATATTAGCTTTATTGTTACCCTTGCTAATAAGTTACATCTTTGGGAAAATTCAAAAAGGGAACTAGCATCTCAACAGAACGGTATAACTGAAAAATTTGACTGTATTTGATTCTCAAATAGTTTCCAATATCTGATTGATCAACTGATTTTCAGGAAACAAAATTGGAAAGAAAATGGGTTCAACAGTTATGAATATATTAACTATTGATCTTATGTATTTTTGAGCTTGTTAACCACTTTGAACAATTATCTAATAAATAAGACAATTATTTTCATCTTTTCCTGACAACTTTTCCCATAATAAATCTTAGGCTGTGTTATTATACACCTGCATCTATGTGTAAATCTCTTTTGATGCAGCATGATCAATACCTCTGGAAAAGCACACAGAATTGTCTTACCTTTCTTGTCACGCTGACATGACTGTTGTATCTTTTCTGATAAAGTTTGATGAGCTTTTTCTCCTACATAATTTATTTTACCAGTCAGCACAATACAGCAATTGAAGTGTGAAAACTGGGAAATCTTGGTTTGAAATCTGTATCCAAAACAACAAAAATATTTACTGGATGGCCGTGGACTAAATCAAAAGGTGGTTAACGGGACATCTCAGTGCATATTTTTTTGCAGAAATAAATTAATGAACATCAAATAGCAAAACAGTCGCCTACGTAGTATTATCGTTCTGCTTCACAATCCCGCAGCCGTAAGTAGCTTTCCATTTCTGAATATTAAGCAGTTAAAAAAAAACAAAAAGCAAAAGCTAGCCTCAACCCCCCCCCCCCTCCGCACCCAAAACGCACATAAAGAGACACCCCATCCAGAACAACAGACAAGATTAAAACCTACCTTCCCCTTCTTTCCACCCTCTTGCAACTTCCGCTGTAAGCACTTCCGGAATCTTTTCGATGAAAATTAACGTAGCCGGATGGAACTCTGCGGCAGTCGTCATAGGAACTGAGGAAGGTTGAATATTTTTGCTTTTTTGGAGACCAAATTAATTCGGGCAAAGCCGGTCCCGCAGGATCTAAAAGTCCTTGTTATAATTATTAACTCAATTATCATAGCTGTAATAGTAATAAATAACACAAGCAATCACATTATTATGATTACTGTCGGCACTGTTTTCGTGGAGCTGAAATGAGTAAAAAGAGCGCCACTCTTTTACAATTGACTGGAAAAGTCTTTTGCTTCCTCCAGAAGCAAAAGATACACAGATGAAAGGAATTGAGGGCTATTCCTGTATGATGTGGTTCTTTTTTGGGGTGAAAAATATGAACTTTTTAACCAAATGATAGGAATGTTCTAGGAAATAATGGAATGGAAGTTTTCTGAAGCTTTATAGCAAATGAGGCTGGTGATCCTGTAAATGTCACTAGGCATTATCAAGTGATGTGTGTGAACTGTCCCATTGTATGCAGAAAAGTATGTTAATGGCAAGAAATCAGAAGTCACTTTTTGACTAAGAAAATTTATTAAGAAACAAATTTTCATAAGCTGCAGCTCATTTCATCAAATGCAAGGAGTGACTAAGGAAATACATTGGAATAAAGGTGGAAAGATATATAACAAACTTGGATTTGTCTTAAGAGTATGTGTTCATTAATTCTTTTTCACAAAATTTGAAAGATTTGAGTAAAAAATCCAGATATCTGTTTTACATCTACACCAAAAGCACCATCATAGGCCTCAAGAAGTATAGATTAAAATCTTTTAAATGCTCTTCTTCAAATATAATTGACAACATTATCACCCAGCAATTTCCCTCTGGATTTTATATAGGACAAAGGTAACACACAAAAAATTATCAGTCACAAGTTTGACACTAGGAGTCAGTTGATTGACAAAGTGGTAATTAGACAGTTTCAACCCCAGCATACTGTATGATAGACTTCAAAATTAACATTGGGGACAACAATATTATTGAGATATTGCTGGACACATTGGTGATAAATTTCAAACAATCTCAGAAGATTTCAACAAAGAGAATGAGTTTGCAGTTGCTGATCGAAAAGATCAGTTGTAACCTGTATTTTGCACTAGATAACACCGAATGACTCTTAGAAACTTTACAGCTAATGTCAGTATCAATGTGCAACTAAACAACCCATTCCCCCATGAGTTCAGATATTTTTTCTTACCTAAACAGAGAAACAGAATAACCACAGGTGGGCAAAAAAAAAAAAAAAGTAGGTGCAGGAGCAACTTCTGGATTTCTGCTGCTTCCCCATTAATTTTTCTTGTGAAAAGCATTGAAAATCTTACTTCAACCCTCTCACCTTCTTTTTCCCTTACCACCTTTCCTCTCTCTTCCTTTCTCTCTCTTAACCCTTCCCTTTCCAGCAGGCAAGTAAATGGCTGCTGCTGGGTGAGGGAAGGAGAGAGAAATTGGGAAATTGGCTGGAAAATTGTCACAGAATGTTGAAAATAAAGATCATATAACTGTCAGCCTTGGAAGCCATATTAGCACCAGAAGCTTCCATGCTGCCATATTTCTGTGTCTGGAAAATTGGAAGGGGGGATTTCATAGAGTGGATCTAGTTAGGCATAATAGCATTCTTTTCAGTCAAGGTCATGTCATCCTGCACCTGGTTGAGTTGTGGTTAGAGGATTATCTCAAGTTGGGATGGATGGTGATTGGGCCATGTGATGGACTGAGAGGTGCAGGGGATGGGTTTTTGATTTTCAATTGTTGAGGGAAAAAAGATGCTGGTTTTCCCAGATGTGCCAGTATGACAACTCTAATAAATGGAACTTTGAGAAAATGCGTATCAGAGTTTTGGAGTTTATTTTTCTGGAATGCTGACATTAACCATAACAGCAATGCAGCAGGACAGCAACAATTAGCAGCACTGAAGCAGCCACAACTTCCCCTAATTTCATTCCTTCAGAAGTCAGGGGTCATTGTTTTGAATACATGTATAAGCCAAGGTGGCACTGTAAGGACTTGTCTCTCCTATTTTCTCAAGAAATCAGAACTCTTGAAACCAGCATCATTTCAAAAGGAACTTGTCAGAATATTCATGAACTGGCAGGGACATGGCAACAAGGTCAGCCAATGAATATGGCAACAGATCAGTCAATGGGAGCTGAATTAGAAACTGAAACTTAAAGAGGGAGTCTGGCTGTGGCTTATCTCTGCTCTATGCTCAGCTCTGAACCAAAACTAGTCTGGGCTTGTCTGTTGAAACTGAGGGCTGTTCTCTGTGTTTTGCTTGTAACAACTACCATCTTGGAAAAATCTACTATTGGTATTGTACATTTACTCATATATTATGCATATAAAGAAGTTAATGAATCCTGCTGTATCAGTCATCTGTGTGTGCTTTCTGTATTTGATTTCTGCAATAAACTCTGAACAACTTTTATTGGGAGATCGTGACATCAAGAAAAGCAAGGCAGGATCTGAAATTCCCGCTCAAAATCATTAGGTGAAAAGCTGTAGAAACCCCTCCCCTCCACCAGTCCAAAGGTGAACCAACCAGGTGTGAGGTTGTTGTGAGAACCTCAAGCTGAGAAGTGATAAGCTGTTCTCAGGCGCTGTTTGCTCGTTCCTTCGGAGCTGAGACAAAACAGATGGCCCAGCTATTCTCTTCCCCCTTTCATTCTTAAGAAGGTACATAAAAGTAAAAGAATGATCAGAGACAAGGAAAGGTTGTAAATTGGCATCCAGGCCCTCCTGCAAGAATGGCAGTGTCCTGATAGGAATCTATGGGCACCTGATCTGCTGCCCCTCTAGGAGAAAGAGAACTCCGTCTGAAAGAGACAAGAAAAGAGGCGGAGGAAAAAAAATACAATTAGTTCGGTTTATCCGAGTATTGGGCATGGAAATGTTTCAGAAACATAAAGGCTCAAATGTGCTTTTAATGCACTCGTTTGTTTTCAGAGGAGGGGGAGGCATTTCCTGGCCACTAGGTTCAAGATTGACCTATGAAGTTTCCTTGAGTCAAGTATCATTTTAATCTCAAATTGCTGTTCGCCCTCAACCATAACGGGCTGTGGCGGTTTTGCTGTCTTAGTTCTAACGGGGGATGATATTTCTGGTTTCAGAAGGCTACAGTGGAATACTGGGTTTACTTCTTTTAGTGTTTTTGGCAGCTGGCGCTTTACTTCACTAGGTTTATAATGCATGTGATTGGGAACAGACCTATGAATTTTGGTCCTAGTTTTTGTAAGGGAAACTGGGTAGACAAGACACCCTATTTAAAAGCCTTCAGTTCTACTCACTTTTTGTCAGCCTGTGCTTTGTAAGCTGCTCTTGCCTCCTAATGCTTTTCCTAAGGCCATGTGTTTTGTAATTGTTCTACCCATTCTTTTAGGGATGCTATGCAGGGATGGGATTCAAATTTTTTTAACAACTGATTCTGTAAGCATGGCTTGGTGGGTGTGATCATGTGACTGGGTGGGCGTGGCCAACTCAACATCACTCACTTCGAGGGGTGATTCTCCTTGCCTGGCCTCTCATGACCATGGGAATGCTGCAATGGTTGTATGAAAAACAATCATAAGTCACTTTTTTCAGTGGCATTGTAACTTTGAATGCATAAAATGAATTGTCGTAAGTCAAGGATTACCTGTACAAAAATACAAAAAGCTTCTTTGTTCACAAAAAGCTGTCCTAAATCATTAGATTAAAAATGTCTGCAAGCCAGAGTTACAAATCAGGCAGGATGCCAGAGCACCTTCAGGAATAAAAATAGTTAAAATGCAATGACAACTATCAGCAGTCAACTCTTGCTCATAAAATGAAACCCTTTAGCAAAAAGGTCATTTAAGCTCTCCAGAAAGAGTACACCCAGGAGAAGCAATCCTTAGAACCATTTGCACCACTTAAAGATACCAGCTGGTCTCACTCATTTCACGAGATATCCTAAGAAAATCATTCATATTGAAGGAAAGGTCACATGCCCCCCAGAAAGGCAGTAAAAAAATCAGTGCTAAGCTTGCATCCTGCCTCTTGGAAGTACATCCCAAAAGGACGGTGCTAGATACCACTAAAGCAGTGAAGGAAGACCCCCCCTCCCCAGATAAAAAAAGAAACCATGAGGCAGGAGAAATTTCAAACACAATGCAAATAATTAAATCACAACAGTAGCTGTTGCTTGGTAAATCAATTGCCAGAACAAATAGACACAGGAACTAACCAGATTTCTCAACCCAGTTTTTTCTTCAAGAACAGAGATTAACATTTTTCCTTCCAAACAAAGCTGAATAGGGAAAATTATCCCATCAATAAATACAGGATTAAATGTCACCAAGCACAGATTAAACTTCACCAAAAACCAGTTTTAGACCAAAACTCAAAAAGGGTATGTAAACTCACGCTTGAATGTCAATCTTTCTACCTAGCCAAGAAGCCTTGCTAAATGTCACTCATCTTGGTTCCTTGTCATTAAAAGCTCCTTTTTGGCAGCTCTGCTTCATTATTCAATTATTTCTTCAAAGTGCTGATCATTGCATGCCAGCTGGAAGTATTTCCAGGACAGTATTTCTTTCCAACAGCAGTATAAAAAGCTTAAAACAACCCACCCCCTTTAAGAAAGTACAAAGAAAAAAAAAAACTTCAGAGATATTCAGGCATATTGCCAAGAATGTAAAGACCCTGTCACATTGGCCGACGGATGCAAAAAGTATGTAAAAAGGACACAGCGGACGAGAAAATGTTCCATCCGTTGTTATCTGCTCTCAAAAGTGCCCCAAATTTGCACAAACAGAGCGGACAACAACGGAAAGGAACGGACGGGGGGAGGACGTAGCAAGGATGTAAAGCGGATGCTCCATGGAAGCCTAGTGGATGGAAGCAGATGGAAGAAATTGGTACATCCGCAGGGCTTCCGAGGAGCACAGCGGAAGGAGCGGATGCCGAGCGGATGCCGAGCGGATACAGCGGATGCATCACGGACGCCTAGCGGATATATAGCGGATGCCTAGCGGATGCAAAGCGTTCACTGCTCATGCGGGGAGGATGCATTGCGTCAGCCCCGTGGACATAAAAGGATGCAGTTCGCAAGCAGGTCACCATTCAGAGGAAAGACCTGCTGCCAGACACATCTCCAACCAACAACCATGGGGAAAAAGAGGAAGCCTGTGCCTACTCCTGCCAGCCCTGGCAAAAAGGACAGGGCTACCATCCCACCCCCTGGCGCTGACTCTGCCTCTGCTGGGGCTTCTGCTGCTGGTGCTGACTCTGCTGGTGATGGGGCTTCTGCTGGGGCTTACTCTGCTGGTGCTGCTCCTGGTGCTGGTGCTTCTGCTGGTGCTTACTCTGCTGGTGCTGCTCCTGGTGCTGGTGCTTCTGCTGGTGCTTACTCTGCTGGTGCTGCTCCTGGTGCTGCTGGTCCTGCTGGTGCTCCTAGTGCTGCTGGTGCTGCTGGTCCTGCTGGTGCTCCTGGTGCTGCTGGTGCTCCTGGTGCTGCTGGTGCTGCTGGTAATGCTGGTCCTCCTGGTGCTGCTTTTGCTGCTGGTCCTGCTTTTGCTGCTGCTGCTGTTGTTGTTGCTGCTGCTGCTGCTGGTGTGGTGGACCAGCCCCTAGAACCTCAAAGCCCTTCTGATGAGGGCCCAGAAGGCCCTGCCAGAGGGAGGAAGAGGCAATCGCACGATAGGGAGAGGAGACAGTATTCCATCGAAGAGGAACATGAGGATGAGGTGCTCGAATGGCTGAGGGAGAACGAGTACCTCTGGCAGAAGGGACACAGGCTCTATCGAGACACCAAGCAGAAACAGGAGGCTTGGAGAGAGAAGGCGGAGAGCCTGGGCTACACTTTGGAGGTCCTCCTCAGGTGGTGGAAGCACATGCACACCTGGTACGGGAAGCTGCACCTCAAGAAGTCTGGCCAGGCTGCGGTCAAGCTCACCGACCGAAAGACCTACCTGATGGCCAAGTGCAGCTTCTTGGAGGGTGAGGTCTACCACCGAGCAGCAGCCCCTCTGTCAACCCTCTCTCTCAGGCAGCCCACAGAGAGCCAGTCCTCTTCTGGGCAAGAGTCAGCTCCTGTGTCCAGGCAGGTATCTGTGGAGCGCCCCACGATGGAGACCCCCCCGACAGCTGCACTCCCCATGGCAGAGCACGTGGAGGACCTCCTGATGCAGTTGGAGCAAGGAGAGGCCGCTGACACCAGAGACCAACCCGCCCCCAGCTCCACCTCCACAGAAAGCAGGCAGAGAGGCAGACCGGAGGGACAGAGCCACACTGGAGATCATGGACACCATCAAAAGCAGCATAGATCTCCTCTCTCAGCTGGTACACACCGACATATCATCCTCTAACCACAAACCCTTCCTCACCTACATCAACCAGACCCTCATGGACGTGTCTGAATCCCAGTACAGATCAGGGAGAGGATCACAGGTCTTCTGCACAACCCTCCAGGCCCAGCTGAACATGCTCCGACCCAGTCCAGCTCTGCTCCTCAACCCCAGGTGATGTCACAGCCATTCCAAGGCTTTCCACAGGCCCTCACCTACCAAGGCTACGGCTACTAGGAGTTCCAGCAGCACAAGCAGCCCTTCCCAGTCCAGGCACAGATTCATCATACGCCACCGATGCCACCGATGCCACCAATGCCACAGATGCCACAGATGCCACCAATGCCACAGATGCCACAGATTCATCATACGCCACCGATGCCACCAATGCCACAGATGCCACAGATGCCACCCACACCACAGATGCCACCCATGCCTCACCTAGCTCACCTGCAGACCAGACAGCCCCACTACACTCCTCCTTCCTCCATCCAACAGCCAAGCCCAGCCACAGAACTTCTGTCATTGGTCTTGGGACTGACACCCCATGTCATGGAGGAAGGGGCTCTCAACATCACAGGACTGAGCCAGCTCTCTGAGAGCTTCCTCCACACACCATCCCCTGTTGTCCTCTCAGGGCCAGGCACCCCAATGGCGCCCCAGACCAGCACTCCAGCAGCAGCCACCTCCACAGCACCCGGACCCTTCACCCCTGAGACTATGGGCACGCCTCAGAGTGACTGAGAAGAGTGCCAGAGACTGGGTTGCTGCCTGTTGACTTTATCTTTGCTTGGGACCCTTTACTTGGGTCATTTTGCTTTTACAGTTTGTTATTAATAAAGTTTATCTTTGTTTCACACACTTGCTTCAGTTCTTTTAGTAAATAAAGTCTTGGTGGAAACTTTTAGAAAATGGTTAAGCCTTTGCATGCTTGTGGGATGGGTAAGGATAGCAGTGGGATGGGCAGGGATACCTGTGGGATGGGTAATAGCTGTGGGATGGGTAAGGATAGCTTTGGGAGTGGGATAGATAAACCTCTAGTGCAAGCATAGTGGGACTGTATGGTCCACCCTCCCAGGTGCCACACCTATGGCCCTTTATTATCAATAACAATGTAATCATTCATCAACACATTTCAACAAAAACACAACTCTTTATTAAATGCCCTGTTCATTGTAGGGCCACTCAACATACATGGCACAATCTCATCAATGTGATGAAACAGGCTGAAGGAAGCATCTACCATCCTGTTTTGCTACTCCACTGCTCCAGCTGGGGAATTGCACCAGTGTTTCAGGAGGTTGCGCTGCTTCTTCCCTTCACGTGAAGCTCTGTTGGGGTCTTGCACGTCCACAGTATCTATCAGGTTTCGCCCTTGCCTCCATTCACCAGGCTCCATGTCCCCATTGCCTTGTTGGTGGTCCACGAGCCTGTTCTGCAACACTGGGTACCGGGTGCGCATGAGATTGTGCAGGATGCAGCAAGCTTCCACGATGTTCCTCATGGTCTCTGGGTGATGCTGCATGATGGTGAGAAGTACCTGGAACCTGTTGGTCAGGATGCCAAAGGCGTTCTCCACCACTCGCCTTGCCCTGGACAGCCTGTCGTTGAAGATCCTCTATTCACGGGTGAGGCATCTGGAAGTGTAGGGCTTCATGAGGTAGGTTGTGAGGGAGAAGGCGTCATCCCCCACGATGAAGTAGGGCACATCTTGTGTGTCGTTGGGCAGGGGGTCTGGATCTGGGAAGCCCATGATGAGGTTGCGTTCCAGCCCCTCCTTGAGGTGACTGGCGTTGTATACCTAGGCATCTGAAGCTGACCCATTGTGTGAAGCATCGATGTACATGAACTTGTAGTCAGCATTGACCATGGCGAAGAGGATGATGCTGGAGAAGCCCTTGTAGTTGTGACAAGTGGAGCCTGAGTTGGCTGGAGCTTTGCAGGCCACGTGTTTCTCATCTATGGTTCCAACGGTGTGGGGGAAGTTCCACTTCTGATACTACTGCTCTGCAACTTTCTTCCAGCCTTCTTCAGTGGAGGGGCACTGGAGAACCTCCTCCAGGTATTCTTCGATGATGGCCTGCACCACTTCTCTGACCACAATGCTGATGCTGTTGTGTGGCACCCTCCAGGTGTATTGCATGCTCCTGTACGTGGTCCCTGAGGCCAGGTGGCGCAGAGTCAGTGCCACCTTGAGCCCAGGGTCCAGGCTGGGCCGGAAGTTGGTGTTTGCCTTGATCAACCTGGGTCTCAGCTGCTTCACAACTTCGTCAAACATGGCTGGCGGCATCCTCATGAAGTTCTGGAATGTACGAGGGTCTTCGTTCCTGAGCTCCACCATCAGCTTGTTATACAGTCCGTACTCGGCTCTTCTCGCGAACCATCTTCAGACCCACACAGCTCTTGGACGTCTCCTTTTCTTTCCGTAGAACAGGTGAAAGAGCCTGTAGAGGGCTTCGCACTGTTGTAGAACGATGGCGGCTACCAAAAGGAGTGTGCGACGATCCATGGTGGAGATGACTGGATGCTGTGGAAGAGCAAGAGCAAGATGAAGGCTGAAGAGGTCTGCACCGCAGGGATGCTGGACTGAAAGTGAGATCCAGGTGATTTCCTCCCCCTTTTTATAGGAAATATAGGTTTCCCGCTAGGTGTCCTTTTGCATCCTCTAGACATCCTGCAGACATCCTAAATATCCGAGATATGTCCCCTGTACGAACTTTTTTTCCATTTTAATGCTTTATATGCAAGCTGCATCCGCTTTCATCCTTTCTACGTCTGTGCTACTAATGCTGCGTGTCCGTTCCGCATCCATTTCACTTCCTCCCTGTGTCCATTTTCCACTGGAGCGGATGTCAGTTGCGTGGATGCGCAGCAGATGCCTAGTGGATATAGCGGACGCGTAACAGATGACGATGGACGTATAACGGATGTTCCCCGTATGCATAGCGGATGTATAATGGACCCATTGGATACTTTATCTGCTCAAAAAGTTTTGTGCAGCTCAAAACTTTTTGAGCGGATGAAATCTCAGTAGACGGATGCTGGACGGATAGAGAGTATGAAAAACGGACGCAGTGAGTACAGAACGGATGCATCGCGTTAACCAACGGATGGCAAGTGTTTCTCTCCATTTTACATCCTCTTTCCATCCGTTGGTGCTGTGTGACATGGGCTTCATAAGGGTGGAAAAAAAAACCAAAAGGAGATTTCTTCTAAGCACCGGTTCTCCAAACTGCTTAGAAAGTTATCAAGCAGTTCTTTAGAACCACTCTGAACTGGTAGAATCCCACCCCTGCTTCTTTCCATGTGGATGTAGTTAGTACCCATTAAGAACTACTCATTGAGTATGGTTTGTCAGCCAGCTACAAATCCATCTGATGGGGATGTTGTCTATTCCATATTTTTCGAGCTTACCAAGAACTACGTTGTGGTCTACTTTGTCAAATGCCTTACTGAAATCTAAGTATACTATGTCCACAACATTTTGCTGGTCTACTAATTTAGTCACAAAGAATGAAATAAGATTGGTTTGGTATGATCTGTTTTTAACAAACCCATGCTGGCATTAGTTATAACTTTATTTGCTTCTAGTTTTTCGCAGATCTGTTTTTTGATTATCTTTTTCAGGATCTTCCCAGGTATTGATCTTATACTGATTGGTCTGTAGTTTCCTGGGTCTGTTTTTCCCCCTTTTCTTAAAAATGGAAACCACATCAGCCCTTTTCCAGTCCTCAGTTTCTTTCCCAGTGCTCCAGGATTTTTGAAAGATGTGGTACAATGATTCTAAGATAAGATCTGCCAGCTCCTTCAGAACTCTGGGATGTAATCTGTCAGGTCTCAGTGATTTATATTTGCCAAGGTCAGATAGGTGCTTATTTTAAGTTTTATTTCTAGTTTGTCTTTTATAGTAGCTGTTTTAAAAATGTTGGGCTGTAATATCTTTCTGCGTAAAGGCCGATGCAAAGAATGAGTTAAGCATCTCTGCTTCCTCCCTACTGCCTATTACTTTCTTGCCATCTTCTCTCTTTAGTGGACCTACTGTTTCCTTGATTTGTTCTTACTAATATGTTGAAAGAAACTTTTAAAATTATCTTTGACTTTAGTTTCAAGTCTTTGTTCATTCTGAGCCTTTGCTTTTCTTCATCTTTGCATGTTTTGGCTATCTGCTTATAATCAGCCTTAGTTATGTGTCCCTCTTTCCATTGTTTGTACTTGTCCTTTTTGTCTTTCAGTTTATCAGAGAGATTCCTGTGCAGCCACGCTGGTTTCTTCTTGAATTTCTTATTTTTCTTTTTCAGTGGTATGTGCTGGACTGGGCTTTTATGATTGCATTTTTGAGTTGTTTTCCTCTTTAGGATTTTCATCCATGGAATCTTTCCTAATTTGTTAAAATCAGCTCTTTTAAAGTTTAAGACACTGGTTGGATTATTTTCTATTGCTTGTGTTTGCATTATATTGAATTCCACCATGACATGGTCACTTTCACCCAAGGTTCTGGTAATTTCAATTCCCTCTATCACTTCTTCTCTATTAGTAAGAATGAGATCCAGTATAGCTTTACTTCTAGTTCCCTTCTCTAGCTTTTGGACAACAAAGTTGTTGGCTAGGTTGGTTAGGAATTTGTTTGATCTCCCACTTGCTGCAGAGTTGATTTCCCAGTTGATATCTGGATAGTTAAAGTCTCCCACTCCCACTGTGGTATGCTTCCTACATTTGTTAACTGGTTGGCAAAGAGTTCATCTATTTCTTCTGATTGGTTGGTTGGCCTGTTATATACTCATCTTGGTTCCTTGTCATTAAAAGCTTCCTTCTTGAAGCTCTGCTTCATTATTCAATTATTTCTTCAAAGTCCTGATTGCCCAGGGGAATATTTCCTCCCAACAGCAGTGTAGAAAGCTTAAAACAACCCTTCCACTTTAAGAAAGTCAAGCCCCAGAAGTTCCGAAGACAGGAAGTCTAGGTGTACTACTGTCAAGAATGTAATAAGAGTCAACAGAGAGGCAGTTTCTCTTAGCAACAACACCAGAATGTTTCCTTCCTGTCATCCTTATAAAATTAGCCCTGTAAAGTGGGGAAAAAACAAAAGGAGATTTCTTCCAACAATCAGTTCTCCGAATTGCTGAGAAAGTTAATAACAGGTTATAGTTAATAGGTGAGAATCAGTGGAATCCCACTCCTAGTGGCTGGGAGTTCTGGCATGGGGTTAAAGTCTTGGGAGGTAGCCACCCAGACAGGGATGAAACCTGTGCTGGAGTGGCAGCAGTGTTGTATGTGACCTCTGCAAAGGGCTAGTGATAGTTTATAATGCACCTTAGGTATTGTTATCGAACCAAGTTCATGCATTTCAATCCACGATTTGTTTGGAAGTGGTGATTAGAACTCAGCCCCTGATCAGTCCCCAAGAGGGCTAAGAACACCCTCTAGGACTTTGAGGTGAATTGAACCCCATAGTCCGAAATTATCCTCTGTGGGGTGCCATGCAAATGGTAGAGCAGAAAGATTTTGGCCATAGGGATTTTCTGACATGGGATGAAGTGGACTTTTTGTTACTGTCCAAATGACAGTATTTCCTGTGCTTTGGGGCAATTCTACGATAAAATCCACAGAAATCTCTCCCCAGAGTGCTGAAGGTTCAGCCACAGCTTGTAAAAAGTCAGATGTTTTTCCTTGTTGTCTTTTTGCTGTTGCATAAATAGGGCAGCCAGCAACGTAGCCTTCAATACCCTTTTTTAGGGATGGCCACTAAAACTGTCTTTTTCCTAAAGTGAATCCAAAGTGTCCTGCCGTTTTTGAGTCGTGGCAGGTCTGTATAACTTTAAGTCTCTGGTTCACAGGAACATACAGTCCCCCACCCCCACCCCCATCCAGGGTAAGCAATCTTTCATGGAGCAGGAGTCCTTGTGCTTCAAGAACCACTTGTCAGCAACTAATGCTTATTTAAAAGCCTGGGTTGTGATGTTGTCTGGGGGGCGGGGTCTCCTTTCGCTTGTGTTCTAGTAATCACTCTTGTGGCGAGTTGGGTCACTGAGAGCAAAGGTTTAATTGTCTCTGGTTTGCTGCTATTGTATTGCAGCAGCCTTGACAAAGCATCTGCCAGGATATTTTTTCCTCCCGGTATGTATTTGGGGATGAAATTAAATAGCTGAAAGTATTGAGCAAATCACACTTGCTTGGAAGATAATTTCCTCTGGGTTTTGAGGGCTTCCATATTTTTATGGTCAGTCCACACCTGGAACGGAATCCTACTCCCCTCTAGGAAGTGACACCAAGTGAGGGGAGCCCAGGAAACTGCATAGACCTCTTTTTCACACCACCAATCGTTGTTCCGTGTTTTTCAATATCTTTGAGCTGTATGCACAGGCTGTAATTGGCTGTCATGCCCCTGTCTGAATCCAAGGATTCAATGTAATCCACATTGGTCTATCAGCTCTCCTGTTCATTATTTGACAAAGTATCTGAGAGACCCAAATGTCTATCCAAACAAAAAAGGGAGAAAGAGGAAAAAAGACAAAAAAGAGAGGAAAAAGAGGAAAAAGGATATTCCAACAACAGTCCAGGCCGTTTAAATCTCCTCATGCAAGGGTCAATGTTTTCATAGGTTATATCTGTATGTTCAGTAAAAATAGCTGTGATCTTCCTTTCTTCCTCTTTATACTTTATGATTCATACTTCAGCAACAGCCAGAATTTTCCTTTCACTTTAACAGAGAGAGGGAAGGAAGAACGGAAGGGAGAGAAAGAGGGAGAGAGAAAGGGAGAAAAAAGGGAGAGACAAGAAAAAAAGAAAGAAAGAAAGAAAGAGAAAGAAAGAAAGAAAGAAAGAAAGAAAGAAAGAAAGAAAGAAAAGAAAGAGGGAGGGATGGGAGAAAGAAAGGGAGGGAAAAGAGAAAGAAAGAAAAAGAAAAAGGGAAAGGAAAAAAGAAAGAGGGAGGGAAGGAAAAAAGAGGGAAGGTAAAGTGAATGAGATATAGATGGATGGATGGATGAACAGGTGATAGAGGGAGGAAGGGAGGGAGAGAGAGAAAAAGGAGAGGAAGGAAGGACCACAAATTCTGGCACTAGACATAGCTTCAGAGGTTGCTTTGAACCAGCACAGCAATCCAGGACTGGAAGGGACCTTGGAGGTCATCTAGTCCAACCCCCTGCCCCAGCAGGAGCAATCATCTTGATTATTTTGGTGCCTCTCAGATGAGAAATTCCCAGAAATCCCAAGTAACCTCTCCCCTTAGTAAAACAAAAACCTAGAGAAAAAACTTCATGCGGTATTAAAAAGAAGAATAGAAAAGGGGGCTGCTGTGTATTGTTTAATGGACTGCTAAATTGGCAAAATGGACTGCTAAATTGGCCACACCCACACAGTCAATGACAACCTGACCACACCCACCCAGTCACATGACTTATGATTGTTTTTCACACTTACAACCATTGCAGCATTCCCATGGTCATGAAAGACCAGGCAAGGAGAATCGCCCCTCGAAGTGAGTGATGTTGAGTTGTCCATGCCCACCCAGTCACATGACTACTGAGCCACTCCCACCCAGTCACATGATCACACTCACCAAGCCACACCCACAGAACCAGTAGTAATTTTTTTTGAATCTGGCTGCTAGCTGTTCCTAAACATCAAAGTTATCAGTAGACAGCTGCAAAAACACTTTGAAGCAAATAGTTCCCAAGGTCTTCCTTTTTGAAAACAAAAATAAAAGCACTTTACATTTCTGACAGTCTCTTTCAGTCACTAGATGGCGCCCTTGCTCTTTACTTTTCTTCAGCTGCTCCATTAAAAATTATTTCATCAATGCTTTCAAAAATTATTTTATCAAAAGGAACTAATATATATATATATATTCTAATATTCTTCAAACAGTTAAAGTTATTTAAGAAATAAATAGTTCAGACTATCCTTTAATTTAAAGTTAACTCCTTTATAATTATTTCTTTCTGGATTGATCAATGTCTCTGAAACTTAAGGCCCGGTCCCACTGCACTTACGGATGCAAAGAGGATGTAAAATGTTAAAAAAAGCTTGCCATCCGTTGGAAAACACTATGCATCCGTTGGGTACTCATTGCATACGTGTTTCATACGCTCTATCCATCGAGCATCCATCCACTGCGATTTCATCCGCGCAAAAAGTTTTGAGCTGCACAAAACTTTGTGAACGGATGAACTTTCTGCCGCGTACGATGTACATCCGCAACATATACGGGCAACAAACGTTCTATGTCCATTATCATCCGTTAAACGTCCACTGTATTCTCTCTGCACCCTCTGGCCATCCCCTCAACTCACATCCGCTGCAGCTGAAAACAGAAAGAGGGAGGAAACAAAAGGTACACGGAACGTCTACGCAGCGTTAGTAGCACGGAAATAGAAAGGATGTAAGCATAAGCATCTCGTATATAAAGTATTAAAAATGGACAAGACGTTTGTATCTGGGATGTATCTCGTATATTTAGGATGTCTGGAGTATGTCTAGAGTATGTAGAAGGACACCTAGCAGACAACCAATATTTCCTATAAAAAGGGGGAGAAAATCATCTGGATCTCAGTATGAGTCCAGCAGCCGTGGTGTACAGACCTCTTCACCCTTGGGCTCGGTCTTCAACATCATCAATTGTTCTCCACCATGGATGATGACACAGTCCGTATGATAGCTGCGCTCATTCATCAACAGAACCAAAACCTATTCAGACTGTTTCAACTTTTATACAGAAGGAGAATAAGGAGATGTCCAAGAGCTGTGTGGATCCAAGGATGGATCATGAGAAGAATGGAGTTTGGACTGTATGATGGTGATGGTGGAGCTGAGGAATGAAGACCCTCGTGCATTCCATCACTTCATGAGGATGCCACCAGCCGTGTTTGATGAACTTGTAGAGCGTCTGAGACTCAGGTTGACCAAGCCTAGCACCAACTTCCGTCCCAACCTGGACCCTGGACTGAAGGTGGCACTGACTCTGCGGCACCTGGCCTCTGGAACCACATACAGAAACATGCAGTATGCGTGGAGGGTGCCACACAACAGCATCAGCAAAGTGGTCAGAGAAGTGGTGCAGGCCATCATCGAAGAATACGTGGAGGAGCTCCTCAAGTGCCCCACCACTGAAAAAGGCTGGAGAAAACTTGCAGAAGAGTGGTATCAGAGGTGGAACTTTCCCCACACCATTGGAGCCATAGATGGGAAGCACGTGGCCTGCAAAGCTCCAGCCAACTCAGGGTCCACTTATTTCAACTACAAGGGCTTCTTCAGTATCATCCTCTTTGCCATGGTTGATGCTGACTACAAGTTCATCTACATCGATGCTTCAGGCAACGGGTCAGCTTCACATGGCCAGGTATACAATGCAAGTGACCTCAAGGATGGGCTGGAATGCAACCTCATAATGGGTTTTCCAGATCCAGATCCCCTACCCAATGACACACAAGATGTGCCCTATTTCATCGTTGGTGATGACGCGTTCTCCCTCAGAACCTACCTCATGAAGCCGTACACTTCAAGATACCTCACCTGTGAAGAGAGGATCTTCAACTACAGGCTGTGCAGGGCAAGACGGGTGGTGGAGAATGCCTTTGGCATCCTGGCCAACAGGTTCCAGATACTTTTCACCACCATGCAGCATGACCCAGAGACTGTGAGGAGCATTGTGGAAACTTGCTGCATCTTGCACAATCTCATGCGCACCCGCTACCCAGTGTTGCAGAACAGACTTGTCGACCGTCAACAAGGGAATGGGGACAGCCTGGTGAATGGAGGCAAGGACATAAGCTGATAGACACTGTGGATGTACAAGACCCCAACAGAGCTTCACGTGAAGGGAAGAAGCAGTGCAACCTCCTGAGACACTGGTGCAACTCCCCATCGGAGCAGTGGATAAGCAAGACAGGATGACAGATGATTAATGGATGCTTCCTTGAGGCTGTCGCATAACACTGATGAGATTGTGCCATGTATGTTGATTGGTCCTACAATGAATAGGGCATAAATAAAGAGCTTTGTTTATTTTAAAATGTGTTGATCAATGAATAAATTGTTATTGATAATAAAGGCCCATATGTGTGGCAGCTGGGATGGTGGATCATACAGTCCTACTATGCTTGCACTGGAGGTTTATCTATTCCACAACTATCCTTATCTATCCCACAAGCATACAAAGGCTTAACTATTTTTTCAAAGTTTTCACCAACACTTTATTAAATAAAAAAAATGAACCAAGTGTCTTAAGCAAAGATAACCTTTATTAACTTTCTTAACTTTATGACTTTATTAAAAAAGCAAAATGATCCAAGTAAAGTGTCTTAAGCAAAGAAGTACAACTCAGTCTCTGACTCTATTCTCAGTCACTCTGAGTGATGTCCATGGTCTCAGCTGTTAAGAGGGCAGGGACTGTGGAGGTGGCTGTGGCTTGAATGCTGGTCTGAGGCACCATTGGGGTGCTTGGCCCCGAGGGTACAACAGGGGATGGTGTGTTCAGGAAGCTGTCCGAGAGCTGACTCAGTCCCGTGAGGTTGAGAGGCCCCTCATCAAGGACTTGAGATGTCAGGCCCAATACTGATGACAGATTGTCCATTGACGGGCTTGGCTGTGGGGTGGAGGAAGGAGGAGTGTAGTGGGGCTGTCTGGTCTGCAGCTGGGTGAGGAATGGCATCTGTGGCGTGCGATGAACCTGGGCCTGGACTGGAAAGTTATGCTTCTGCTGTGGGAAGTCCTGGTAGTCGTAGCCTTGGTAGGTCAGGGGCTGTTGAAAGCTGTGGAAGGGCTGTGACATCGCCTGGAGTGGAGGAGCAGACCTGGACTAGGTAGGAGCAGCTTCAGCTGGGCCTTGAGGGTTGTGCAGAAGTGCTGTGATCTTCTGCTTCATCACCTGGTACTGGGCCTTGGGCAGGTCCCTGAGGGTCTGGCTCACGTAGGTGATGAAGGGCTTCCGGCCCGAAGATGGTATGTCGCTGTGGACCAGCTGAGAGAAGTTCTGTGCTGGTCTTCATTGTGCCCCTGATCTCCAACAGCACACTGTGGTCCTGGCCCTCCAGTCTGTCTCTCTGCCTGCATCCTCTGGAGCTGGGGGTGGGGGTGGGTTGGCCTCTGGTGGCTGCTGTTTCTTCCTCCATTTGTAACAGCAGGGCGTCATCCTCCACGGGATCCTCCAAGTCTGCCAGCATGGGGAGTGCAGCTGTCAGGGGGGGTCTCTGCCATGGGGCCCTCCGAAGACACCTGCCTGGACAGGGTAGCTGGCTCCTGGCTAGAAGAGGACTGGCTGTCTGTGGGCTGTCTGAGGGAGAGGGGTCTCAGAGGGGCTGCTCCTCAGTGGCGGATCTCACCCTCCAGGAAACTGCACTTGGCCATGACATACATCTCCCAGTCAGTGAGCTTGACAGTGGCCTGCCTAGATTTCTTGAGGTGTAGCTTGCCATACCAGGTGTGCATGTGCTTCCACCATCCAAGGAGTAGTTCTGAATGTAGCCCAGGCTCTCTGCCTTGTCTCTACAAGCTACCTGCTTCTTCTTGGTGTCCTGATACAGTATGTGGCCCTTTCTCCAGAGGTACTCATTCTCCCTCAGCCATTCCAGCACCTCATTCTCATGCTCCTCGGAAACGGTGTACTGTTTCTTCTCTCCCTTCTGCTTCCCTTGCCTCTTCCTCCCTCTGGCAGGGGCTTCAGCAGGGCCTTCAGGGGCTTGAGCAGCAGGCCTTCAGGGGCTTGAGCAGCAGGGCCTTCAGGGGCTTGAGCAGCAGGGCCTTCAGGGGCTTGTGCAGCAGGGCTTTGAGGACCTTGGGGCTCGTCCACCACAGCAGCAGCAGCAGCAGCTTGAGAGTCAGTGCCAGGAGGTGGGATGCTGGTTCTGGCCTTCTTGCCAGGGCTAGAACGAGTAGGCACGGGCTTCCTCTTCTTGTCTGACTGATGAACCATGGTGTTCCTGCTAGATGTATGTGGCAGCACGTCTTTCCCCTGTATGCTGACTGCATGCATGCTGCATCCTTTTATGTCCTATGAACATCCGTTTAACATCCCTACTACATACTACCCACGTCCATTCTTTTCCGTTCTTTTCCGTTCTGTTTATGCAAATTTTTGCCAATTTTTGGAGCAGATGACAACAGATGGAGCCATCCCCAAAATTTTGCTCGTCTGCTGTATCCTTTATACAGATATTTTGTGTCCTTCGGCCAGTGGGATCAGGTCTTTAGTCACCACTATTCTTCCTTTTGAGTCCCACTTTTTCCAAAGTCATTAGCATTTAAATTAGGATAAATTCCACAGCAGAAGTTAGAAAAGTCTCACCCAGCATAGCCATGCTGCTTCTTGATTTTTCTCTTCCTTTCTCTTTCCAAGCTGCCACAGCTTCAGTTCAGCCTTAATGGCCATCCTCTCTCCTGCCAGATTCAAGGGGTTTTCCACGGATCTAATGGGAGATTACACTTCTCCTTATGATCTACGGGGCTTCCCCTCTATCTTTGTTACCCCTCTGAGGTTAACTCTTCCCCTTTAGGGTCTCCAGGCAGGCAAAATTGGAGGGCTGGAATGGAGCCCCGTTCCCTCAATCCACTCTGCTCTAGAAGGAAGTCAACTTCCTTCTAGAGAAGAGATAGAAAGTAAAAGGCAAGAAGAAATACAAGCAGAAGAAAAGGCTTTGCAACAAGAAGAGAGTGAAAATGAGAAAAGAGAGTGAGCAGAATGAGAAGGTGCAAGAGCAAAGAAACAGAGAGACATAAGAACAAATAGTAGAGTAAAACCTATATATGAATGAAGTGATGGAAGAAGAAATACAGATGTTATCAATTAACATAAATGGATTGAACTCCCCTGCAACAATGAAAAAAATGTTTATGAAATTACAAAAATTAAAATTGGATTTAATTTGTCTTCAAGAAGTGCATATTAAAAAGAAATACGGAAATCTTTTGGTCTACCCCAAAATTGGAAAATTATACTCTGCATTAGCAGAACAAAAGAAGAGTGGCATTACATGTTGAAGAAATGTTAAAAGTTAAACAAATATACTCAGATAAAGAAGGGAGAATATTGATGGTGGTGGTTGTAATAAATCAGAAACAGATCCTCTTGATTGTGATATGTGCACCAAATAGCAAACAAGAGGAATTTTTTTTAAAACTCCATAAGAAGATAATTGGTTATTTCACGAATGGTTATTTCATGAGTGGATGAAGGTCTAGAAGAACCTGAAGATTTTGAATCGTCTGAAATGAGCAGGAAACTCACAGTGGCTGGTTCTTCAATTCCTGCTACTTCCTCTTCACCATCTGGAGGACAACGCTCAATGCAGACAATGTTACAGCAAGAAAAAGAACAGGAAAAGGTGACACTGCAGATGATAATGCAAGGAATTCAAAGCATACAAGCAAGAACAGAGAATATTGAAAAGAGAATAGAAAAAAATGATGAAAAGGTGGAGAATATTCAACAAATGATGATGAACTATGATGAGAGATTCCAAAAAATTGAAGAAGATAAACAAAGAGATAAAAAGATTGGAGATATTAATGGCAGATTAACTGAACAAGATAAAAGTGGTATCTGAGATGGGAGATGGACTGATCAGAATTTTATCTCAGATTCCAAAACATAGAGGAAGAAAAGGGACAAAACCTAGCTGAGATAATGATAGAAATTTTGGCTGAAGCTCTGGAAATAACCAAAGAGAAGATGGTGGATGGAATTTTCGAGTCTTCACAAGATATGCAATGAGGAATAGCTTGCCAAGAGAAGTTCACATCAGATTTACAAACAAAAGCCATTAAAACACAAATATTGCAGGTGGCAAGAGAGGAAACATTGAAATATAAAGATAAGGAGATTGTGGTCCTGAAACAAGTACCCAGAAGAGTGAGAGAGATGAGAAGAGAATACTGATTCCTGACCAAAATTTGACTTAAAAAAGAGGTGAATTATAGATGGTTGATTCTAGAAGGTTTAATGTTCACATGGCAAAAACAGAGACACAGAATTGACTCAATTGAGAAAGCTGAATTATTTTATACAGAATACTTTGGAGGGAAAGAGGAGACAGAAAAAGAAATGTCACTAATTGAATTCCAAGAGGACTGCCAAATAGCGACTGAAAAAGAAGGTGCAGTAGGAGAAAGGTGGAAGTTAAAGAACAACATGAACCAAGATCTACAACATGAAGCAAACCTACCTATAAAGTATAATCATGGAAGAGAAAAAACTGATTACAATTATCATAAACAGACTTAACTCAGCTGTTAAAAGAAAGAAAACTTTCCATAAATTAGAGAAATTAAAAATTGATATAATCTGCCTACAAGAAGTACATATCAAAAAGCAACATGTACAACTGTTGATACAGCTGAAGTGAGGGAAAATATTTACTTCGACACAATGCAAGAAAAGAGGAGTGGTTTTATACATTAAAGATATTATCCCAGTGAAATTGATCCATACGGATTACAATGGAAGATTATTAATGTGGAAATAATGGACAATAATATGAAAATACTCCTGATCGCAATCTATGCCCCGAATGACAATCAAGAAGAATTTTATGGAAAACTACATATGAAAATAATTGAACTGGACTATACTAATTTCGTTATGATGGGAATCTTTTTTATGGTATAAAGGAACTAAAACACAGGGGTATTTTAGAAGACATGGGAGTCTCTGTGGTTAAACTGGGAAAAGACTAAAAGGCAATGTTATTTGAAAATTCCAGTCTGGCTATCAACTATTGAAGCATTTTCTTATCCTATAATATACAAAAAGGAACAAACAGTTAGATATGGTGAAATATTGAATGAAAAGGGTGAATTTAAATCTATAGAAAAATTAGAGGAACAAGGTATAAAGATGGTTTTCAAATGTGCAAATACATTCAAGGTATGATAAAGATTCTAAAACAGAAGGTTTCTATGATAAATTGACTGGTTTAGATAAGATTTTGACAGGTACAGATGAAAAGGTGATTAAAAAATTGTATGGATATTTATTAAGCCCCTGTCACACTGCACCAACGGATGGAAAGAGGATGTAAAACAGAAAAACATTTGCCATCCGTTGGTTAACGCGATGCTTCCATTCTGTACTCACTGTCTCCGTTTTGCTTGCTCTCTATCCGTCCAGCATCCGTCTATTGACGTTTCATCCGCTCAGAGGGTTTTGAGCTGCTCAAAACTTTTGAGCGGAAAATGTATCCAATGCGTCTGTTCTGCATCCACTAGGCATACGGAGGACATCCGTTCTGCATCCGTTACGCATCCGCTATATCCACTAGGCATCCGCTGTGCATCTGTGCAACTCAAATCCGCTCGGACACAGGGAGGAAGTGGAACGGATGCAGAACAGATGTGCAGCGTTAGTAGCACGGACGGAGAAAGGATGAAAGCGGATGCAGCATGCAAAGAAAGCATTTAAAACAGAAAAAACGTTCGCAGAGGGGACCTATCTCGGATATTAAGGATGTCTAGAGGATGCCTAGAGGATGCAAAGGGACACATAGGGGAAAACCTATATTGCCTATAAAAAGGGGAAGCAACTCACCTGGATCTCACTTTCAGACCAGCAGCCCTGCTGTGCAGACCTCTGCAGCCTTCATCTGACTCTTCCTCTTCCACAGCATCCAGTCATCTCCACCATGGATCGTAACAAACTCCTTTTGGTAGCTGCCATCATTCTACAACAGTGCAAAGCCATCTACAGGCTCTGTGAACTCTATTACAGGAAGAAAAGGAGGCGGCCAAGAAGCGTCTGGGTCCGAAGATGGATTGGGAGAAGAGTAGAGTATGGACTGTACAACAAGCTGATGGGGGAGTTCAGGAACGAAGACACTCGTGCATTTCAGAACTTCATGAGGATGCCTCCAGCCATGTTTGATGAAGTTGTGGAGCGGCTGACACCCAGGTTGACCAAGCAGAGCACCAACTTCCGCCCCAGCCTGGACCCTGGGCTCAAGGTGGCACTGACTCTGCACCACCTGGCCTCAGGGACCACGTACAGGAGCATGCAGTATGGCTGGAGGGTGCCACACAAGAGCATCAGCATAGTGGTCAGAGAAGTGGTGCAGGCCATCATCGAAGAATACCTGGAGGAGCTCCTCCAGTGCCCCTCCACTGAAGAAGGCTGGAAGAAAGTTGCAGAGCAGTGGTATCAGAAGTGGAACTTCCCCCACACCGTTGGAGCCATAGATGGCAAGAACGTGACCTGCAAAGCGCCAGCCAAATTGGGGTCCACTTATTTCAACTACAAGGGCTTCTTCAGCATCGTCCTCTTTGCCATGGTCGATGCTGAATACAAGTTCATCTACATCGATGCTTCAGGCAACGAGTCAGCTTCAGATGCCCAGGTATATAACGCCAGTGACCTCAAGGAGGGGCTGGAACGCAACAGCCCTGCTGTGCAGACCTCTGCAGCCTTCATCTTCCTCTTGCTCTTCCACAGCATCCAGTCATGTCCACCATAGATCATAACACAGTCCTTTTGGTAGCCACCATCGTTCTGCAACAGTGCGAAGCCATCTACAGACTCTTTCAACTCTACTACAGGAAGAAAAGGAGGCGGCCAAGAAGCGTCTGGGTCTGAAGATGGATCGGGAGAAGAGCAGAGTACGGACTGTACAACAAGCTGATGGTGGAGCTGAGGAATGAAGACCCTCGTGCATTCCAGAACTTCATGAGGATGCCTCCAGTCATGTTTGACAAAGTTGTGCAGTGGCTGACACCCAGGTTGACCAAGGCAAACACCAACTTCTGGTCCAGCCTGGACCCTGGGCTCAAGGTGGCACTGACTCTGTGCCACCTGGCCTCAGGGACCTCCTACAGGAGCATGCAGTGCGGCTGGAGAGTGCCACACAACACCATCAGCATTGTGGTCAGAGAAGTGGTGCAGGCCATCATCGAAGAATACCTGGAGGAGCTCCTCCAGTGCCCCTCCACTGAAGAAGGATGGAAGAAAGTTGCACAGCAGTGGTATCAGAGGTGGAACTTCCCACACACCGTTGGAGTCATAGATGGGAAGCACGTGGCCTGCAAAGTGCCAGCCAAGTCGGGGTCCACTTATTTCAACTACAAGGGCTTCTTCAGCATCGTCCTCTTTGCCATGGTCGATGCTGAATACAAGTTCATCTACATCGATGCTTCAGGCAACGAGTCAGCTTCAGATGCCCAGGTATATAACGCCAGTGACCTCAAGGAGGGGCTGGAACGCAACCTCATCATGGGCTTCCCAGATCCAGAACCCCTGCCCAACAACACGCAAGATGTGCCCAACTTCATTGTGGGGGATGACGCCTTCTCCCTCAGAACTACCTCATGAAGCCCTACACCTCTTCAACTACAGGCTGTCCAGGGCAAGGCGGGTGGTGGAGAACGCCTTTGGCATCCTGGCCAACAGGTTCCAGGTACTTCTCACCACCATGCAGCATCACCCAGAGACTGTGAGGAGGATCGTGGAAGCTTGCTGCATCCTGCACAATCTCATGCGCACCCGCTATCCAGTCTTGCAGAACAGGCTCGTGGACCTCCAACAAGGCAATGGGGACATGGAGCCTGGGGAATGGAGGCAAGGGCGAAACCTGATAGACACTGAGGATGTGCAAGGCCCCAACAGAGCTTCATGTGAAGGGAAGAAGCAGCGCAACCTCCTGAAACACTGGTGCAACTCCCCAGCTGGAGCAGTGGAGTGGCAAGACAGGATGATAGATGATTAATGGATGCTTCCTTCAGCCTGTCTCATCACACTGATGAGATTGGGCCATGTATGTTGGGTGGGCCTACAATGAACAGGGCATTTAATAAAGAGTTCTGTTTATGTTCAAATGTGTGGATGAATGCTTACATTAGTATTGATAATGAAGGGCCATAGGTGTGGCAGCTGGGAGGGTGGACCATCCAGTCCCACTATGCTTGCACTGGAGGTTTATCTATCCCACAGCTATTACCCATCCCAAAGGTATCCCTGCCCATCCCACAGGTATCCCTGCCCATTCCACAACTATTACCCATCCCAAAGGTATCCCTGCCCATCCCACTGCTATCCTTACCCATCCCAACGGTATCCCTGACCATCCCACTGCTATCCTTACCCATCCCACAAGCATGCAGAGGCTTAAACCATTTCTAAAAGTTTCCACCAAGACTTTATTGACATAAATAAATGAAGCAAGTGTGTGAAGCAAAGACAAACTTTATTAATCACAAGCTGTAAAAGAAAAATGACCCAAGTCAAATGTCCAAATAAAGACTACAGGTAGCCACCCAGTCTCTGGCACTCCTCTTGGTCACTCGAAGGTGTGCCCAGTCTCAGGGGTGAAGGGTCCAGGTGCTGTGGAGGTGGCTCTCCATGCCATGTGGTGTCAGCCCCAGTACCGAGGACAGATGTACTGAGGCCAGGCTTGGCTGTGGGGTGGAGGAAGGAGCAGTGTAGTGGGGCTGTCTGGTCTGCAATCTGGCATTGGTGGCATCTGTGGCGTGGGTGGCATCGCTGTCGTCGGTGGCATCATTGGCGTGAGTGGCATCGGTGGCATCGGTGGCATCGGTAGAACCGGTGGCAACTGTGTTGTCCGATGACTCTGTGCCTGGACTGGGAAGGGCTGCTGCCTGTGCTGCTGGACCTCCTGGTAGCCGTAGCCCTGGTAGGTGAGGGCCTGTGGAAAGCTTTGGAATGGGAGGGACATCACCTGGGGTCGAGGAGCAGACCTGGACTGGGTGGGAGCAGGTGCCTCTGGGTCTGGAGGGTTGTGAAGCAGCTCGGTGATCTGGTCCTTCACCACCTGGTACTGGGGTTCCGCCATGTCCGTGAGGGTCTGGTTGACATAGGTGAGGAAGGGCTTGCAGTTGGAGGATGAGGAGTCGGTGTGGACCAGCTGACAGAGGAGATCTATGCTGTTCCGGATGGTGTCCCTGATCTCCAGCAGGACAGTGTGTCTCTGCCCCTCCTGTCTGGCTCTCTGCCTTTCTGTGGAGGTGGAGCTGGGGGTGGATGCAGGTAGGGCTGTGGTGGAAGTGCCATCTCCTTTCTCCCACGTGCTCCACCACGGTTAAAACAGCTGTCCACGGGTTCTCCGCCGTGGGACGCTTCACAGAAACCTGCCTGGAGACAGGAGCTGACTCTCGGCCGGAAGAGGACTGGCTCTCAGCAGGCTGCCGGAGAGAGAGGGTCGTGAGAGGGGCTGCTCCTCGGTGGCGGATCTCACCCTCCAGGAAGCTGCACTTGGCCATGACGTAGGTCTCTCTGTCTGCCAGCTTGACCGCAGCCTGGCCAGATTTCTTGAAAGTGCAGCTTCCCGTACCAGGTGTGCATGTGCTTCCACCAGCCAAGGAGCACCTCCGAAGTGTAGCCCAGGCTCTCCGGCTTCTCTCTCCAAGCAGCCTGCTTCCTTTTGGTGTCCCTGTAGAGCCTGTGTCCCTTCCGCCATAGATACTCATTCTCTCTCAGCCACTCCAGCACCTCATCCTCATGTTCCTCCTCGATGGAGTATTGCCTCCTCTTCTGTTCTCACATATGCCTCTTCCTCCCTTTGGCAGGACCAGATGGGCCCTCATCAGAGGGGCTTCCAGTTTGTAGGGGCTCCTCCTCCACACCAGCAGCAGCAGCAGCAGCAGCAGCAGCAGGATCATCATCATCAGCAGCAGCAGCAGCAGCAGCAGCATCACCAGCAGGATCATCATAATAATAATAATCATCAGCAGCAGCAGCAGTAGCACCAGCAGGATCATCATCATCATCATCATCATGAGCAGCAGCAGCAGCACGAGCAGGACCAGGAGCATGAGCAGGACGAGCAGGACGAGCAAGTCCAGGAGCACGAGCAGGACGAGCAGGAGCAGCAGGACCAGGAGCAGCTTCAGCAGAGTAAGCACGAGCAGAAGCACCACCGCCAGAAGCATCATCAGCTCCTCCAGAAGCAGAAGCAGAATCAGCAGAAGCCCCAGCCGCAGAAGCTCAAGCCCATGCTACAGAAGCCCCAGCAGAAGCAGAGTGAGGGCCAGGGGGCGAGAGGGTGGCCCTGTCCCTCTTGCCAGGGCTGGCAGCAGATGGCTGAGGCTTCCTCTTTTTCCCCATGGTTGTGGGGTTGCTGGCTGGCAGGGAGGCTGGCAGGGAGGCTGGCAGGCAGGCAGGCACCAAGGCTGGCAGGCAGCAAGGCTGGCAGGCAGACAGGCAGCAAGGCTGGCAGGGAGGCAGGCAGCAAGGATGGCAGGATGGCAGGCAGCAAGGCAGGCAGGCAAGGCACTCAATGCGTCTGGCAGCAGGTCTTTCCTCTGAATGGTGACCTGCTTCCAAGCTGCTTCCCTTTATATCCGCGGGGCTGATGCAATAAATCCCCCCCGCGTGCTCAATTAACACAAGGCATCCGCTAGGCTTCCACTGTGCATCCGCTAGGCTTCCGCTCTGCATCCATTTCATCCGCTGTGCATCCGCTGTGCATCCACTTCATCCACTCCGCGTCCGCTCTGCATCCGCTCTTTCCGTTCCACGTCCACTTTGCTGAGGCCCCCCGGAAGCCTAGCGGATGTGCCATCTGTTCTCATCCACTTCCATCTGCTAGGCTTCCGCTCTGCATCCGTTTTCCATCCATCCTGCGTCCTCCCCCCATCCGTTCCTTTCCGTGTTATCCGCTCTGCTTATGCAAATTTTCGCCCGTTTTGAGAGCAGATAACAACAGATGGAATATTTTTCTCATCCACTGTGTCCTTTTTACAAACGTTTTGCATCCGTTGGGCAGTGTGACAGGGCCTTTAGAAATTAAACTACAACAAGATCAAGTCCAAGAAACCATGATTGCTTGGGGGAAGAATTTTGGATATGGGATTGATCTAGAGAAATGGCAAAAATTGTGGTCTCAAAATTATAAAATGACAGTTGTCAACAGCATATAAAGAAAATTTGTATAAGATGTTTTTACAGGTGGCATTTCCCCCAACAAGAATAGCAAGAACAAATCTGAAAAATGTTGGAAAAGTCATCAGGTACCTGGCTCATATTACCATATGTGGTGGACTTTTGCAGATGCCAAAAAATATTAGACTAAAATCCACGCATGGTTGGAAAAAATGACAAAAAAGCATGTAGACTTGAAACCAAAGATATTTTTATTGGGAATTTTACCTGAAATATATAGTAAAGAATTGAAATACCTGATTGTAAATGTATTTATAGCGGCTAGGATCATATTTGCTAAAAACTGGAAAAATGAGAAAATTCCAACACAGGAGGAAGTTACTAAGAAAATATTGGAATGTGCTGAAATGAGTAGATAGACATTTGAAATCAGAGAACAAGAAGATGAACAATTTTATAAAATTTAGGATCTATTCTATCAATGGTTAGACAATAAAACATAGTAATGAAATGTGTAGATTTTTTAGAACATAATAAATATATAAAGATGTATTTTTTATTATATCTACAAAATGATTATAGGATAGATTTGAGATGGTAATATGAACTGTCACAAAACAAATTTAGTAAAATATGGATTATCTTGTAAAACATGAATAAATAATAGTATGGTCAAATGATTGATTAACAATGACATTAATGTATTTAGGAATATTTGATTGACAATATGAGAACATATACAATGTAATTATAATTGAAGACTACGAAGTGGACGCCCAAAACAATTTATAAACCAACCGATACACTGTATGCACATATATGGAAGATGGTTTGGTGTTTTTATGTTGTATTTGTTTATGTTTGTCTTAAAAACAATAAAACTAAAAAAAAAAAGAAAATAATCCAGGAATTTTATGGAAAACTTTACAGTCAAGAAAAACTTCCAGAAGAAATAATAATAAAATATTTAGAAAAGGCTGCATTACCCAAAATACCAGAAACAGTGAAAATGATGTTAAATGAAAGAATAATGATGATGGAATTAACAGAAACAATTAAAAGACAAAAAAACCCAACCCAATAAAACAACTGGACCAGATGGAGTTCTGGAAGAAGTTTATAAACATTTACAAAAAGTTTTAGGTTTGTTAATGTAGGAGGTCTATAATGATGTGTTGTTTTGGGCTAATCTTCCTAAAACATGGGCAGAAGCAAATATTACTCTTAATACCAAAAGAAGATTCAGATTTACAGCAGACAAAAAACTATAGACCAATATCATTATTAAATGTAGATTACAAAATATGTGTCTCAATATTAGCAGAGAGTTTAAAACAATTCTTCAATGAATTTATATATCCAGACCAGAACGGTTTTCTATTGTCAGAAGAATTTCCCAGTCTGTTCCACCTGGGAAAAGCCGATGATGAATGAATCAAGAGCAGCAAGCTACTGAAAAGCAGGTCTTTATTCCAGGAAGGCAGTCTAGTGACAGAAAAGTGACTTCAATGTTCCTGCCTTGCAAGGTAGTCTTTGGGTGGTGAACTATGACTTTTATATGTTTTGGGTTATTTTGCCCTAAGGCTGTGGGAATTGATGGTTCCTTCTTTGTGTTTAATGTTTGTCTGAAGCTTCCCTTCCTGCTTCAAGAGGCATTTCTTTTAGCCAGTTTCTATTTTGGAGAGATAATCCCATAAGGGGCAGGGCAGTGAGTTCCTGAGCGTCTGTGTTACTCAATTGCTTCCTTAAGGCTAGGTCACACTGGCCGACGGATGCAAAACATATGCAAAAAGGACACAGGGGACGAACAAATTTTCAGGGTTGGCTCCATCCGTTGTCATCCGCTCCAAAAAGTGGCAAAAATTTGCATAAACAGAACGGAAAAGAAAGGAAAAGAATGGACGTGGGTAGTATGTAGCAGGGATGTTAAACAGATGTTCATAGGAAGCTTAGAGGATGTATATAGGATGCAAACCATTCACTGCTCATCCTTTCTATTTCCGTGCTACTAATGCTGCGTAGACGTTCTGTGTACCTTTTGTTTCCTCCCTCTTTCCATTTTCAGCTGCAGCGGATGTGAGTTGCAAGGATGCCCAGAGGATGCAGAGAGGATACAGCGGACGTTTAACAGATGATAAACGGACATAGAACGTTTGTTGCTCGGATGTCACGGATTTACATCGTACACAGCGGAAAGTTCATCTGCTCAAAAAGTTTTGTGCAGCTCAAAACTTCTTGAGCGGATGAAATCTTAGTGGATGGATGCTCAAAGGATAGAGCGTATGAAACACATATGCAGTGAGTACACAACGGATGCATAGCGTTTTCCAACGGATGGCAAGCTTTTTTTTTAACGTTTTACATCCTCTTTGCATCCATTGGTGCAGTGTGACATGGGCTTTAGGCGAGCACGGAGCTGACTGTTTATTCAAGGTTTACATATTTATTTATTTATCTACTTATTTATCTATCGATTTATTTATTTGTCAAGCAAATATTAGACAACAGGTATAAGTATAAACATGGTTATGAATACATGAAATGGGTACAAATAAAAAAGAAACAATAGGACAGGAACGGTAGGCACATTGGTGTGCTTATGCATACCCCTTACAGACCTCTTAGGAAAGGGGTGAGGTCAATAGTAGACAGTCTAAGGTTAAAGTTTTTGGGGTTTGGGGAAGAAACCACAGAGTCAGGTAAAATATTCCAGACATTGACCACTCTGTTGCTGAAGTCGTATTTCCTGCAATCAAGTTTGGTGCGGTTTACTTTGAGTTTGTATCTACTGTATGCTGTTGTATTATTGTGGTTGAAGCTGAAATATTCATTGACAGGTAGGACATTGCAGTAGATAATTTTATGTACTATACTTAGATCGGACCAAAGGCAGTGTAGTTCTCGGTTGTCTAGGAATGAAATTTCAAGTCTGGTGGCATAAGGTATTCTGCTACAAGTAGAGGAGTGGAGAACTCTTCTCGTGAAATATTTCTGGACTTTCTCAACTGTATTAATATCCGTTATATAATGAGGATTCCAGACTGATGAGCTATATTCAAGTATTGATCTTGCAAATGTTTTGTATGCTCTAGTTAGTAGTGTGATATTACCAGAGAAGAAGCTACGCAGGCTTAGGTTAACAACTCTTAATGCCTTTTTGGCTATCTAGTGGGCTCTAGCACTTAGATCATTAAAGATGAGCACTCCAAGGTCCCTGACATAGTTGGGGACATCAACAAGGTCTTGGTTATTCAGCTTGTATTTTATTTTCTGATTTTTTTTGCCGATATATAAGACAGGGCATTTCTTTGTTGAGATTTGTACTTGCTATTTGTTTGACCATTCTGACACATAGTTGAGGTCATTTTGAAGGGTAGCAGTATTGTCAATGGTGTTGAATAGCTTTACATCATGACCGAAGAGAATGCAGTTGCTCTTAATATGATCACAGAGGTCATTCATGTAGAGTATGAAGAGAGTTGATCCTAAAACATTGCCTTGGGGAACACCACTATTGACAGGTACAGAATTTGATAGGACACTCCCAATTTTGACCATTTGTTGCCTGTTTGACAGGAATGCATCTATCCAGTTATGCAGATGTCCGGAGATGCTATAAGATTTTAGTTTTAGGAGTAGTTTGTTGTGTATCACTGAATCAAACGCTTTACAGAAGTCTATGTAAATAGCATAAATTGCTTTGCCCTGATCAAGTTGTGTTGACCATACGTCTTTGCAGTATAGGAGTTGCAGATTACATGATAATTTTTTTCTGAAACCAAATTGTTTGTTAGAGAGTAGGTTGTTTGTCTCCAAGTGGAGGATAATGTATTGGTTAATAATTGATTCCATTACTTTATAGATGACGCAACATAAAGATATTGGTCTGTAATTTTCAACTAGGCTGGGGTCTCTCTTTTTGAAGTTGGGGATGACCGTGGCTAGTGACTATAGGTTTGGCAAGGAGCTGGTCCTGAAAGATTTTTCAAAGATTATGCTTAGAGGTTCTGCTATGGCAGTGGATAGCTTTTTTAAGAAGTAGGCACATATTCCATCTGGTCCAATAGAGAAGGTTTTAGATTGCATAGTGCTTTTTCAACATTATCTTCTGTGAAATTGATGTGTATTAGATCATTGTAATTGTCTGTGGTTTGACATATTGGGCATGATCCATTGCTGTTTACAAAGACTGAACTAAATAATGTGTTAAAGAGGTTGGCTTTAATGGTGTCATAATTGCAGTCTTTATCATTAGGTTCTTTCAGGGGTGGGATGGACCTGGAGTCTTTTAGTTTGTTGTTTACAAAATTGTAGAAAGCACGGGTGGAATTGGTGTGTAGGAGGTTTTCCTTTTGCTTAAAGTGATAATTGGTACATTCAGTCTTTATCTGGTGGCATAAATTTTTGTATCGGCTTTTAACGTTGGCAACGTGACCAGATTTGTTTTTCCACCAAAGGGATTTCTTTTTAGATTGGAGCTTCCTTATTGTTGTGGTTAATTTGTTTTTTTGGGTTTTGGGAGTTGTTATTGGTACATATAGTTAGATGACTCTTTTGACTTCAAGTAAAAATACAGTATGTTGTAATGGTCTTTGACAGTATTGTATCCAGTGAATAGAGTTTTCCAGTCAAGAGATGAGAGATCATTGTTTATAAGATCATAGTTGCCTTTTCTGAAGTTATAATTGGGGATCCTGTCATTATGTTGATTTTTGTGTGGACGTATGTTGGGACAAAAGTCATTGGTGCTGTGGTCACTGTTGGAAAAGGGTTCTTTATTTGTATTCCATAAATTGAATTCAAACTGTTGCAGAAGATGAGACCGAGGCAGTTGTTAAGTCTAGTATTGTTGGTTACCAGTTGTTCCAGTCCCAGGTTTGTTACAGCATTGTAGAAGGTTGCATGTATGGGTTCAGTTGTACATTCTTTTAGGGTCCAATTAATACGAGGTAGATTGAAGTCACCAAGAAAGATAAAAGCGTATGGGCAGGAGGTTGCCCATGTTAGTAGTGAATTTAACTTATTTACATGTTCAATGCCATAATCAGGGGCTCTGTAACATGGTAAGAATCAAAATGTGATATTTAAGGACAGTTCAAAGACGATGGTCTCAGGAAGAGCAAGCTCCTGGGTAACTTGGATGTTTTTTAAATATGGGGACTTTTTATAGAAGATAGCAACACTACCTCCTCTACAGATTTCATGATCTGATCGGTAAACATGATAGTGTCTTACTGTGGTAATGGAGTCAGGGAGAGATGCGTTGAGCCATGTTTCACAGACAAATATGATGTTGAATTTAGCCATATTTAGTAAGTGGAGAAATTCAGGTCTTTTATTTACGAGGCTTCTTGCATTGAGTAACTTGCATGTAAGACCAGTTATAGTTGGAATTGAGGTAGTTAGGGGCATGTGTGCCTAGTTTTAGGTGATGGTGGATTGGATGATGTAGGGTTGGATGCTGAGTTGTGGGTTATATGACTTTTTATACAATCAGCATGGTAGTCAATATATAGATCCTTCTCTTCATTGTCTAGACATTTTTTGAGTTCTGTACGGAGTTCATGGGAGAGGATTCTTTGCAGTATGGATAAGTCTTGTCTTGAGCAAAGTTTGTTATGGATGGGATTGGTTTTAACAATGGTGTTTATTGTATGAATGAATGTATATGTCAGTCTTCAAGATCTTCTGCTATTGCTTTGCATCTTTTTGACTGCCATAAGTAACAGGGGGGTGGAAAAGGGAGGTAGGAATAGCTGGGGAAGTGAGCTGGAGGAGTTACATTCATCTGATGTATAAATGGAAGGGGGGAGCATAAAATAGAGTTAGGTTTCTATTTCTCGCTTAGCTTTCTTCTTTCTCTGCGCAACTGCAACCCGTTATCAAACTATGCCAAGGTCAATGGACAGAGGCCTCATCATCACCTGAAGATGCCACATGATCATATCCACAACTTCTAATTGGAAGTGTCAGTTGAACTTTTGGGGGTGGGAACATTTCCATCATTTTCTATATGTGAATTGTGCGCCTAAATTCTCAGATTCAGAATTCTTTGGTTGCTACCACTTCACTTTCAGTAAAAGATATCTTTTCTCTAAACTAAAGAGTCTAAGTATTTCTTTCCTGGATTTTGAATGGAGCTCCACCTGACATTATTCTGAATCTCATTCCACCGGCCCACCCGGAGAGAATACCCAATTTTCTTCTGAGGGGGCCTGGACATCATGTCATCTTCAAATAGTGACCAGGAGGATCTGGGAGCCATTGGAGGCCAAGATTCTTTGCTGGTGCAGGAAGCCCAATCGCTAGCAGAGCTCAGTCTGGAAGAGGATCCAGCTGTGAAGCCCAGATGGTCGGTGGGAGTTGGTTGGAAAGATCCGGAGAAGGACCCCCCCCCGGGGTCACAACTACCCGTCGGCGTGGAAAAGAGGAGCCTTGGCAAGAGAAGGAAAAGAGGGAACTCTTGCTGGATCAAGCCAGGAAACTCCTGAATGAAGCCTTTGAACAACCTCAAGCTCCACAAAGGTATGAAGGGGGAGGGGAGGCAGCCCCAGCCAGAAGAAGCAGAGCAACTCCCTCTCCCATAAATCAACCCGATCCAGCAGCAGCCCCGGGGCCTTCGGCGGGAGGTGTGACTCCTAGAAGGCGTAGAGCTCCTAGGCTGCCTCCGTTAGAAGTAAAATAC
>BLBF01000004.1:2381065-2403763 GCA_015471245.1 Laticauda colubrina | reverse complement strand
TATCTATATATCTATATATCTATATATCTATATATCTATATATCTATCTATATATTGTGTTTGTGTTATTTTACAACATATCCATTTTTCAATTCAACAGTGTGTTATCTGGGTACTTATATCTTGTGCACATATTCATATTTGATATACGTCTCTTATTATAATGTCAATAATTACATTCATATTAAAAAGTACTCATCCTTATTTATCTTATCATTGTAGCAATCTAAATGCATTTTACCTTATATTCATTTGACTTCTTTATTTTCCAACCATTTATAAAATAAATCCCATATCACATAATATTCCATTTCTTCTTGTTCTTTAATTGCCAATGTTAATCTGTTCATTTCTGCACATTCAAATATTTTCATAATCACCTCTTCTTCTATTGGTATTTTTTCATTTTTCCAATTTTGAGCAAATACAATTCTAGCTGCTGTTAATATTTGTATAATTAAAAATGTTTTTTCTTTACTATAGCATTCAGGTAAAATCCCCAACAAAAATATTTCAGGTTTTAAGTCTATATGTTGTTTTATCATCTTTTGTATTTATTTTTGTCCAATATCTTTTAGCTTCTGTACATGTCCACTACGTATAGTAATATGATCCAGGTGTCTGGTAGCATTTCCATTATTTAGTTGATTGATTTTTGAACATTTTGCCAGCTTCGCTGGTGCAAAATGTCATCTAGAACAGCGGTCGCCAACCGGTGGGCCGTGGCCCACTGGTGGGCCATTAGAAAATTTTGGTGGGCCGCAGAGAAATGTCACCCCCCAAAGCAATTAATCCAGGTTGCGCAGAAACACAAGGCTGTGCCGCCCACATGGCCCATGCAAACCTTACACGGCAAACTTGCCTGATAAATTGCTATTTTTCTTTTTACCGACCAACATCTGTTATGTTTTAGATTAGCGAGAGAGCAGGAAATTGTTGCATGTCGTGCTTTATATCGAGTCTTTAGATCTTAAGATTTAGAGCTTAAAAGCAGAGCCAAGCTTTCCTTTGGACTGAAGGTTCTATTATTCAGTGCAGAGTCATGGCAAGCAAATTTTATGTGACAGACTCAGGTAAGCAATGGCAAATAGATAGATCACTGAATGATTCTGTGAGCAATTCAGTCTGCCTGCCTACTTTGCCTGATTTTGGGTAAAAGTTGCTCTTTTTTAATTAAAAAAATCAATATTTACATACCATATTTCTCACAAAATAAGGGCGAATCTTATTTTTTTTTTGACCCCTGAAAAAATGGCTAAGCCGTCTTTTCGGGAGTGACTTAATTCCCCCCCCCTTGCAACCTTGGATGGGCGGGCAGCGACGGCTTGGATGTTGACCTCGGCGTTGGTGGGGCACTTTGTATCTGCCGTTGCTTTACCTTCTCCACGTGTTGCCGCGGTGTTTAGAGCAATGCTGCGGCTTTTGGCGCAGCCATGCACGGCCATCCAGGGCTCCTCCCTGCAACCAGAGCCCAGCGGAGACACTTGCCTTCATGCGCTCCTGTCGCTGCCTTCCCTTTGCCTTTGAAGGCAAAGCCAGTTCTTTTAAAAATGACACCTCCCCTGCCAGAGAAGGCAGCCCAACCCCACGTGAGGAGGTGAATCTCCTGGGGCTGCAGCACAGGATCGGCCCACCCCAGGAGAAGTGCCCAGCCGCTATCCCTGCCTGACGCCAGGCAGAGCGTGAAGAGCTTCGCCTGGGGTTCCCAGCACAGCTGACACTCAGTGGTGCTCACTCGGCGGGGCTCAGCTCGGAGGAGGATGCGGCACAGGCTGAGTGAGTGCTGATGTCCATGTCGCTGCAGCGTTTGGAGCTGCTGGTGCGTTTGGAGATGCATGACGATGGGGACGGGCTGGGTGAGGGATGGAAAGGACGGGCGGCTTCGGGCTCTCTCCGCAAGACAGGGATGGCGGCTGGGCGCTTCTCCCAGGGTGGGCCAATCCTGTGCTGTGGCCCCGGGAGATTCGCCTCCTCACGTGGGGTTGGGCTGCCCTCTCGGGCAGGGGAGGTGTCATTTTTAAAAGAACTGGCTTTGCCTTCAAAGGCAAAGGGAAGGCAGCGACAGGAGCGCCTGAAGGCAAGTGTTTCTGCCGGGCTCTGGTTGCAGGGAGGAGCCCTGGCTGGCTGCGCATGGCTATGCCAAATGCCGCAGTGTTGCTCTAAATGCCGTGGCAGCACGGGATAATGTAAAGCAATGGTGGAAGGTCTCCCGATACAAAGTGCCCCACCAACGCCAAGGTCAATGCAGGCAGTACCATATCCGGGTATGCAACAAAAGTACTCCCTAACGCCAAGGCCCCCCATGCCATTCCCCCCCATTTCACATGTGTAATATAGGCCTTAATTTGGGGGAGGGGCTTAATTTGATTTTATGCCTATAAAGCATGCTGGGACTTCCTATTGGGGGAGGCCGTATTGTTGGAGAAACACGGTACATGGTGTGAATTAATTTTGTGAGTTTGCTTACTTGCAAATTTTATGTGACAGACTGACCTATCTGATGGTGGATAGATAGATCTCTGTATGAATCTGTGATTCTGTGAGCAACTCAATCTGCCTGCCTGCTTCACCTGATTTTGGGTAAAAGTTGCTCTTTTTTAAATAAAAACATCAGTATTTATATAAATATTTATAATATTTACATACAAGCCATACCCACAAATTAGGCCATGGCCACAGAACCAGTTAGTGGTCTCTGGGATTTAAAATTATGAGTTTGGTGGTCCCTGAGGTCCAAAAGGTTGGTGACCCCTGATCTATAACACATACAGATTTTCGTTATATGGTGTTGATATTGTTAATTTATAATTTCTATCCTATAACTTCTGCCATTTGTCTAGTTCTATCCCATGCCCAAAGTTTTTCCCCCAAGCTATCATCATCTCCTTCACTTGTTCTTCTTCTAATTTCATACCGAATAAATAATTATACAGTTTCTTGATAATCTTTTCTTCTGTTCCTGTTTGGATTTTATCTAATTCTGTCAATTCATTATAAAACCTCTCTGCTTTAACTTATTTTTCATATCTAGAATGCATTTGCATGTATGAGTACCAATTCATATCAATCCATCATTCATTCAGTTCTTGTTTGTTTTGAGTTCACCCGTTTCACTTAAAACCTCTTTATATCTAACAATATTTCCCATTTTAAGAACATTTGGATATTTCAATGCTTCCATCATCGATAACCAGATTGGAATCTTCAGGTAGTGTTGTTCTCTTATTTCCTTCCATATTAACAATAAAACATTTCTTACTATTCTGAGCCAAACCCTTTTCCAAGAAAACAAACACAAACCAAAGGGAACAGAAACCTTTTAATGATTCTTATGAATCCGCAGTTAAAAGGCTGCTGCAAACTAATTAACTTTAATAAGCATGAGCCTCGCCAAAACTGTGTGAGGCTGCCAAGAATAACAGATATTCAACAAATAAGAACTGAATGAACGATGGATTGATATGAATTGGTACTCGTACATGCAAATGCATTCTAGATATGAAAAAGATGTTAAAGTGGAGAGGTTTTAAAATGAATTGACAGAATTAGATAAAATCCTAACAGGAACAGAAGAAAAGATTATCAAGAAATTGTATAATTATTTATTACCTAGAAATATTTTACAACACAAGAGTCTTCAAATACCAACTAAGGCAGTATACAGGTCATCTTTGAGCCCATCTTTGAACCAGCAGACTAGGATATCTTCTGGCCAGTCGATTCGAGTGAAGTTCTTTTTTTGGGAAGGAAAAAAAAAATCCTCTCCAGTTGACCAATATTACAGATCCTGCTTTATGTAAAGCCCAGACTCGCTCCTCTTCAAACAATAAGAATGAACTTGTGAAAACTGGTTACTTCAAAATGAATTCTTTATTGTGAAAAGGAAGATATCCAGGTACCAGTGAAATCAGGGTCTAATATGCCTCAGGCATACTGCATAGATAGAGTTAGAACCCCTCCCCTTGTTCTGATGTGGATTTCGTCAGTACAAAGAAGCAACATATTAATCCCCCCCTCTTTTCTGGGAACACAGTTGAGAAAAGTTTTCCAGGAAGTTTCTTTTGGAGCTGGAATTTTTATGGTCCCTTCTCCTCTTGCTATCTTTCCAAGAGGTGACAAGGCATCTGGGCTCCAGTCTCTAGTTGTATGTCATGTGCAAGTTATACAGATTCAATATAAAGTTTAAGATATTCAGGTTACATCAAAAAGGATTACTTGTACCAACTCCCCCCCCCCCTTCTTCCATTGAAGAATGGCAGATACACGGATCTGACACTCGGAAAGGATTTCAATAGGACAGTCTGTGCGTCGATGGGGTAGAAGTTCATCTGAGCCCTCTTTGCTAAACACTTTGGCCAGGTCCCTGCATTCTTAGGGGATACCTCGCCACAGCTTGTCTTTCAGAGTGATGGCTTCTTTCTGCTTTGGCCCACCTTATTGCTGCTGGCTGCCATCATTAAAGCTGTTACTCCCTCCAGGGAAGCCTCAAAGTCCATTTTTTCCAATCCACTTGTGGCGTCCAGAACTTCAGCCATGAAGCCTCAAGACAAGGGGCAATTCCATTCCAGGCATCATGATAAAGATTAAATCTCTTTGTGGCTCCCCATGATGAGTTCTAGCAGCTCAGTAGTCAATGTAGCTGGGATTCCACCTGTAACCGGCTGGCAAAATGCAATTGAGTTCTATAATGTTTTTAAACAGACAGACAGTTTCCCCAGTAGGGTTGTGCTGATCAAGCACCTGGTGCACCCTGAGTCTAGCAGGGTTCTTAATTTTATTCTTCTCCCCATCTGGTGATTAACAATTCTAGGAGCAAAGTGATTGGCTCTATCAGTCCATTTACCAAGGGGTCATCCTCCAGATCACTGTCAGATTGGCTGGTGCCTTCCTCGGATGGGATCAGAGTTCTGCCTCCAGATTTTGCAGATGGGTGGAACTTTACAACCTCACTGCTCTTCAGGACAGTGTCTTTGGTGCATGGAGTAGTCTTGGCCAGCTTTCCTTCAGGCAAATAATCACTTTTCTTGGTCAATGTATTTGATTGGCATTTGGCAGCACAGTGGTCTTCTTTTCCACACTTGAAATAGATGGTTGAGTGCAGCACTGCTACTTGCTTTTGAAAGGCTCTTGCTTCCTCTAAAGTGGAGATCTCTTCCAGACTTGGCTGGACCAGTACTGATTCCTTGCTTGGTCTATTTTGGCCTCCTCCACCAGAACATACCAGTTGTAAAGATGATTTGGTGCCCCAATGATGCAGGTGTGGTAGAGGTTGTTGTTTAGCCCATCCTTGAAGCAGGATGTCCTCCTCCCAGTCCATGTGACAGGCCAGGTTTTGGAACTTCTTGGTGTAGTTGGCTATTGCTGGCAACCTTGTCCCACAGTGTTAATGTGATCTCTCGTCTTGTGGTTAGCTAAATGGTCCTTAAACCTCTGCTGGAGGGCCATCGTGAAGCGATCAAAATTCTGGAGCTCTGAAGCATTTGCATTATGGAGGGTCACTGTCCACCTTGTAGCAGCTCCCTCCAGGGCATGACAACTTGGATCCAGACTCCCTGGCTTGGGAAGTCTCAGCCACACTCCTTAATGCAGGTAAGGACATGGGTGAGGAAGAATCCCAGTTGTTGGGGATCTCCGTTGAACTTGATACTCATAGTGCTTCTCCTATGAGCTGTTCAGAGCATCCAGTAATGGGAGGTGCTTTAGTCTCTGCATGTCTAGGCTGGGATTAATTTGTGGAATGCTCCTCCTCCTCCACGGGTTTCCTCCCCAGCGTTCCCCAGTTTTGGCTCAGCCTCATGAGAGATAGGCAATGCTTGTGATTCTTTCTTGGCCGAAACAGGAAAAATTCTTTCCTTGCTAGCAGGTTTGAAAGTTAATCAGAATTCTTTAGAATTCTTTTGTTCTGTTCGTGGGAAATGAGACTCAGAGATCAGTGTAACTTCAGCTCTTTTATTTAGTTCCCAAAGTCCATGTTAACCAGGAGCCGCGGCAGCTCTTTTTAAAGAGAGCTGCTCGCGGCTAGTGTCCAATGATGGCTAATTGTTTTTCCTGTCACCCGAATTGGCCAATCATAGCCCTGCTATGATTGGCCAATCGGCATCGAGAAAAGTAGCCAATCAGTGTCAGATATTTCTTGTCCAATAGGAATAGCCTATTAGGAGTATGTTAATATGGAACACCCCTTCCCTCTTGGTATGGTCCTACCATATGTAATCACATAAGTAGGCAGGGCTTTTAGGTTGCCTCATTGACCTGCGCAGTTTAGTTGTGTCGTCGTCTTCAGCAGGTTCGGACAGGATCGCTGTTTCTCCTGTCCTTCTCTGTCGAACCTCCTGGAAGGTAGAGTCAGCCATGCCGCTCCCACCCGGTCTACTCGGGCTGGTAGAATTGGCCTGGCTGCTCCTTTCCGACAAGGCATCCAGGTCTACTTGTGCTTCTTGTTCCTCAACGAAGACTTCTGCGGGTAGGTCATTGTTTTTGCTTGCGTTTGTTTGGAAATGTTTTTTATTGTAATTATTTTGGTTTTCCGGGGTTTCTTTTTCTACTGGAGGGTTTTCTTTTTCTACTGGAGGGGTTTCTTTTTCTACCGGAGGGTTCCCCCCCTATTTGTTACTGAGGGGTCTCCCCCCTCTCTGGTTGGTCTGTTGCTGTTTTTGTGTAACGTTTGTGATGTTGTTGGTGTGTGTGTGTGTTGTTCTTCGTGTCTGGGTGTGTCGGTGGTGCGTTGTAGTGTTCATGACCGTAATTGGTCAATGTGTCTTCACCAGGTTCAGCCGTCGTCTGTCTCTAGTCTATAGGACCGTGGTCTGGTTATTTGTGTAATTGTTGCCGGCACCCACAATGGGTGGCCGGTGAGATTTTTTGCATATACTAACTTTCCTGGTTTGAATTTGCAATTCTTGCTCCAGGAGTCGGTTGGTTTTCGGCAGTGTATGTTGGGTGTAATCTATCTAATTGTGATCTTAGTTTTCTGCCCATTAATAATTCTGCTGGGCTTTTATTTGTAGTGGAGTTTGGTGTTATATGCTGTATAGTGAGCATTTTTTCAATTCTTTCCTGAATGTCCCCTGTGTCTAATTTATCCAATGTTTCCTTGGTATACCAGACCAGGCGTTCCACCCTTCCGTTCGTCGCCGGTTGCCCCGGTGCTGTCAAGGCGTGTTGTATGCCATGTTCAGCCAAGAATTTTTGAATGGTAATGCTGTAAAATGTGGGCCGTTATCGGAGACGAGCATGTCCGGTAACCCGTGTGTGGTGAATCGTTTTTGTAGTTGTTTGATAACCGCTTCGGTGGTAGTAGAGTGCATGAGCCTTGTTTCCACCCAATTGGAGTAAGCATCTACTATGATTAGAAATGTTTTAGAAATGGCCCTTTTGTTGGCCCCGCGAAGTCCATATGTATTCGTGACCAGGGGCCCCTTGGCGTTTCCTAGTCCAGGACAGGTGCTGAAGGGGGTGCAGGGCGGAAGTTTTGACATTTCCAGCAGGTTTTGACCCATTTCCCAATGTCTTTGTCCATCCCTGGCCACCATACATAGCTCCTGGCCAGGGATTTTATTCACACGATGCCCGGGTGGCCTTCGTGCAATATACACAGTACCTGGTCTTGTAATTTTTCTGGTATTATGACCCGATCACCTCAAAGTATACACCCTTTCATTAATGACAGTTTGGTTTGCCTATTCTTAAAAGGTTTGAAAAGAATGTCTGTCTCGTTTTCTGGCCACCCTTTTCCTACCCAGTTTAACACTTGTAACAATGTCTTGTCTTTTTCGGTCATTCTGGCAATGTCGGCTGCGGTTATTGGTAGGTTTGCCAAAGTCTCGATTTGTAGGGTGGAAGTGGTTGGTGTCGGGTCAGTCTCTATGTCTGGTAAGGGGTTGTGGCTCAAAGCATCGGCGTGAGAAATATCTTTACCGGGTCGATGGATTAATCTATAACTGTATGCCGCCAGGAACTCGGACCACCTTGTCATTCTGTGGGATAGTATGTTAGGGGTGGCTCTGTTTCCAGTGAGTATTCCTAAAAGGGGTTTGTGGTCAGTAACAAGGGTAAAAGTTCTACCATAAAGGTATTCGTGGAAGCATTTTATACCGGATATAGCTGCCAATGCCTCTTTGTCCAACTGGCTATAGTTCCGTTCAGTTTTTGAGAGGGTCTTTGAGTAGAAGGCAATGGGGCTTCTCTTCCATCCGGCAGGACGTGGCTAAGCACGGCTCCGATGCCAAACAGTGATGCATCGCAGGTGACTGTTAGCGGTAATATCTCGCTGTATTGCATCAATACCACGTCGGAGGTGATCCTCTGGAATGCTGTCTCTTCACATTGTCCCCAGGTCCAGATGGCTGATTTGTCTAAGAGTCTATGTAGAGGTTCCGCCATAGTTGCCTTCTGTGGCAGAAAGACGTGGTAAAAGTTTATAAGTCCCAGAAATGCTTGTAATTCAACTTTACTTTTAGATCTAGGCGCCTCTTTGATTGCCTTGATCTTTTTCTCTGTGGGGTGGATGCACTCTTTATCGATTTGGTACCCTAGGAATTCGACTTTTGAGGTGGCCAATTTACACTTTTCTTTTTTCACCTTGAGTCCCACTTTTTGGAAGCTTTGCAAAACCTCTCTGAGGCAGGCTTCTAATTGCCTTTCGTCGTTAGCTGAGATGAGCACATCATCAAAATGTGGGACTACTCCTTTTATCCCTTGCAATTATCGCTCCATTAGGCTTTAGAATACCCCAGGGGCTATGCTGACTCCGAATTGCAGTCTTGTACATTTTAATGCTCCCCTATGAGTCACGATCGTTTGTGCCTCTGCTGTTTCAGGGTCTACTGGCAATTGTTGGTAAGTTTGGGCAAGGTCGAGCTTTGCGAAGATGTTTCCCCTTCCCAAGGAGTGTAGTAGATGTTGTTCTACCGGAACAGGATATGCACTTTGTTGTAGCGCATTGTTTAGGGTAGCCTTGTAGTCCCCACAAATTCTCATGGATCCATCCAGCTTAACTAGGGTCATGATTGGGATTTCCCATTTGGCGTGGTCAATTGGTTCCAGAATTCCTTGTTCTGTTAGTTTGTTTAATTCTTCATCAATTTTGGGTTTTAGTGCGAAGGGGACTCACCTCGCCTTTAGCCTAATTGGAGCTATGGTTGGGTCTAGATTGAATGAGATAGGGAACCCTCGGTACTTGCCTAACTTTCCATCAAAGATGTCCTGGAACTCTCTCATCAGGTTCTCCTCCCAGTCTGTGTTGGCGATGCGGTTAATGCTGGTCACTCTGATTCCTAGAGGTTCGAACCACTCAAGTCCCAGCAGGCTTGGTCGGTTCTGGTCTACTATGGTTAGTGGCAATATCTGTTGGTGTTCTTTGAAGCCTATCTGGAAGTGTCCAAGTCCGACTACCAGTATTCTGTTCCCTTGGTAGTCTTTTAAAATTAGCGATTGGTGTTCTAGTTCAGCTCTGCCAATGTGCGGTACTAGTCTTTTGATGGTATCCCATGATACCATTGATAAGTACAATCTGGAATCAACCTCCATCTTACATTCTTGGCCCTCGATCCGGACTGCCACATGTACCTTTCGGCCATTTGTTGATGGTGATGGTGTGATGAGTTTCCTCTTTCCTATAGTTTTCATTTGGCCAGTTGCCTTTGCCTTCGCGACTCTCACGGCTCCACATTGTCCTTTCTTTATTTCTTGGTGGTGTGTTGTCCCTCCGTCTGGGACTGTAGCTTTTCTGGTTTCAGCATATTCGTGCGATGTGGCCCCGCTGTTTGCAGTACTGGCACACGGCGTCTAAGAACCAGCACTCAGAATGGGCGTGGTCTCCTCCGCATCCGGCACACTGAAACTCCGACTTACGACCATTTTTCAATCACCGCTCTCACTCAGCCTGGAGTCTGTGGATTTCTTCTTCGTCATCCTCGTCGATTCCAGATGATCCACTGTTTGCATAACGTGCAGCGGTTTTGTGTGTGCTTTCTACCTTCTTTTCGGTGCTCTGACTCATCTCGGTCGGTGTCTTTGGCAAGTTGGCATTCATCTGCTGCATCTTTCCCACTGACTTTTTGGTTGCTTCTGCTGCCATGGCTTCAGCAATAGCCTTGGTAACGATAATCTTTGGCCGGGTTAGCAGCTGGCTTTGTAGGGTAAAGTCTCTTAGTCCGAGGACCACACGATCCCTCATGGCTTCGTCCATGTTTAGGAATTCGCATGCCTCTCCAATGTCCCTGAGAGTGGCTACAAAGTCTGCAATGCTCTCACCTTCCCTCTTGTCCCCTTTGTAAAACTCATGTCTCCTGATGAGGCTGGAGATGGTCGGTGTGTAGCGAGCCTTCAGCAGCTTCTCTAGGTCTGGCCAGGCCATCTGCTTCACATCATCTGGTTTTGCTACTGCCTTGGCCATCTTGAACACTGTGGGCCCACAGTGTGTCAGGAATACAGCTCTTTTGCGGTTGTCCGAGATTCCTTGTAGATCGTTACTCTCCAGGAACATGAGGAATTTATTGATATAAGATTCCCAGTCCTCTGCTGCTGGGTTGAATGGTGCGGGTGGCGAGTTGGTTCTGGCCATTTCGTCTGCTCGGTTCTCGATGCCATGTGCCCGACTGATCTCCTTTCTCAAAATCCCACCTTCGTCGCCAGTGTTCTGTTCATGGGAAATGAGACTCAGAGATCAGCGTAACTTCAGCTCTTTTATTTAGTTCTGAACGTCCGTGTTAACCAGGAGCCACGGCAGCTGTTTTTATAGAGAGCTGCTCTCAGCTAGTGTCCAATGACGGCTATTGTTTTTCCCGCCGCCCAAATTGGCCAATCATAGCCCTGCTATGATTGGCCAATCGGGGTCGAGAAAAGTAGCCAATCAGCATCGGGTATTTGTTGTCCAATAGGAATAGCCTATTAGAAGTATGTCAATATGGAACATCTTTAGCCTTCTAATCACATTGCAATCTCTCGACGCTGGCTCCTTAACATCGGGCAGTCTCTCGCATTACAGGGAAGCACCAATTCACACCCCAAAGCGGCAGGAGGCTTTGGTGCTGCCCTCCCCACAACTGGTCTTTCTACCCCTGCCATTCCAACAGATAGCCACAGAGTTTCTTTTACCCGAACAGCAGTGTGAGCTCACAATGGAGTCGTATCGCTTTCCTTCCCCCTCTGAATGCCACTTGGCATGAAAGATTCAAATGCTTAGTGCCTTCCACCCTTCCCCACCATTTATCCTTTTAGGAAGAGCAATCGGAGGCTATTCCTTCACACGGCAGGAGTTTGCTGCTGGGGAGTGCGCCAAAAGATTAATGGCTGGAGGCCATCTTTTCTTACAAAGACCTCATGGCCACGCTGACTGTATTCCATTTCGTGCTGTGTGAGGTAACTGTCTTGAGCAGAGGTTTCCTTCAGGAACACTTGGGATCATTATACCTTCGTCCTGGTTTTTTTTCTACATTCGAGGCTATTCCTACATTTGTAACCTGGTGTCTTATACAAACATCCTATGCATAAGGATGTTTGTGTCTTGTGTCTTGTGCAAACATCCTATGCACAAGCAAACCACCCAAAAGCAACTTGCACAAAAATGAATTCAAAGTGCTACAAACCCTGAAAAATGATAACAGCATAATCATACTCCCAGCAGATAAAGGGAATGCCACAGTAATAATGGACAGAAATGACTACGAAACAAAATTGACAGACCTACTCCAAGACTCCACATACAAACCTATAAACACAGACCCAACCACATTCCTGGAAAAATTAACCAAGAAGAAAATTATAACCAGCCACATAAGCAAAGAAATCCAACAGACGATCAGATTTGGCCTTGCTCTGGAGTTTCAATCCACTCCCCCAGATTTTTTCATGTGATGCCCTCTCTCCAGAGACCCGGTTAAACATAATCTCATGGAAACAGCTAGCCAACACCTACTGGACATACGAGCCATCCAACCAGTAGCCACCAACCAACGAGGACGGGGTTTCTATTCACATCTTTTTGTTGTTCCCAAAAGTTCGGTGGTGGTGGTGGTGGTGGTGGAGAGCAATATTGGATCTGAAATGTCTTAACCGTTTCTTAGTATATCACAAGTTTAAAATGCACACCTTGCAATCTATCTTACTTTGCATTTGAACAGGTGACGTCCTAATATCCATAGATCTGATGGAGGTATAACTACACATTGCTATTCAGCCTTCCCACTATAAATTTCTGAGATTCTGTTATAATAATCACCATTTCAAATATGTGGCCCTTCCTTTTGGACTAGCTTCTGCCCCCAGGACCTTCACGAAGGTTCTCGCAGTGCTGGCTGCTCATCTACGTGATATCACCATATGACTCCAGTGTTATCTTGATGACATCTTGATTCTGTCATCTTCCTATCATCAAGCAGTCAGAGATACTCAGAACACATTACAATCCCTACAACAACACGGGTTCTCAATAAATTGGGAAAAGAGTTATTTAACACAATTGACTTGGTTAATCCATGTGGGGGCAGTCATAGATACGGTGGAAGGCAAAGTTTACCTGTCACCAGATAGACAAAACAGCATTCAGCAATTAATTAAGGAGATCAGGGGTCTTAAGAGGGTGTCCCTAGCGGAACTATCAAAATTGTTAGGCAAGATGATCTTATGTATATCTATCATCCCTTGGGCCCGGCTCCACATTAGATCCCTCCAGTTGTTCCTGCTCCCATACCAGCATTCCAGCTGAAGCAACGCCAAATACAAAGTCAAGGCACCATCAAAGGTCCTCATATCTCTCCTCTGGTGGACTAGACCAGTCATCAACAGAGTCTGCCTCTTCAAAGAGCCACACAGAGTTACCATCACCACAGATGCCAGCCTGTTTGGGTGGGGAGCGCACGTTCAATCGCTCACAACCCAAGGCCGCTGGTCCACCATAGAACAGTCATGCAGCATAAACTGGCTGGAGCTTTGAGCAGTACACCTGGCTTTCCACAGCTTCCTTCCACAGGTACGCAATCAGCACATACTAATATTGACCAACAAAGTAACAGCCAAAGCTCACATAAACAAACAAGGGGGCACACAGTCGAAACATCTCATGTGGGAAGCGGAGCGCTTGTGTCATTGGGTGGAGAGCAACCTATTTTCCATCAGAGCAGAGCACATTTCGGGCCTGTTGAATACACAAGCAGACTGGTTAAGCAGGGCCACGATCGATCAGTCGGATTGGCGCCTCCATCCAACCCTGTTTCAAGAGGCAGTCAGGACATTTGGACAGCCGGTGGAAGACCTGTTCTCTTCTCCTCTCAACGCCTAGCTCCCAATATTTTTTTCCAGGTACCCTTCGCAAGGAGCGGAGAACTTCAATTCTCTCCCCTGTTGTTGGCCCCCAGGTCTTCTGTATGCATTCCCTCCACTTCCACTGCTTCCCAAGGTCATCCAGAAACTGCTAGACAAGAGGGCGGAGCTGCTTCTAGTAGCTCCTTACTGGCCCAGACAGCCGTGGTTTGCAGACCTCCACAGTTTATCTGTATCAACACCATGGAGAATTCTGCCAGACAGGGTGTCAGGCGGTGCTCCATTCAAACTCCAAGAAAAAAATACTTAGACTTTTTAATTTAGAGAAAAGTTATCTTTTACTGAAAGTGAAGTGGTAGCAACCAGAGAATTCTGAATCTGAGAAATTAGGCACGTAAATCACATATAGAAAGTGATGGAAGTGTTCCCACCCCCAATAGTTCAGATGAAACTTCCAATTAGAAATTGTGAATATAATCATGTGGGCATCTTCAGGTGATGATGAGGCCTCTGTCTGTTGACCTTGGCATACTTTGATAATGGGTTGCAATTGCGCAGAGAAAAGAAAGCTAAGCGAGAAATAGAAACCTAACTCTGATGTATACTTCCCCCCCCTTCATTTACACAACAGAAAAATGTAACACCTCCAGCTCACTTCCCAGACTCATCCCACTCCCCACTCCCCCTGTTTCTAATGACAGCCGAAAGATGCAAAGCGACAGTAGAAGATCTTGAAGGCTGACACAGGGTCTTGCTAACCCAGGGACCCCTTCAGCATCCAGACCCTCAGTGGTTGCACCTGACCATCTGGAGGTTGAGCGGAGTCATCTGAAGAGCGAAAAGTTTTCCAACAGAGTTATCACCACCATCCAAGCCACAGACACCCCTCAACAACTCGCATTTACAATGCCACATGGTCCAGTTTCTGCAAATGGTGTGCCAAGTCACGAATTGATCCCATCTCTCCATCTGTGGCTCAATTCCTAGAGTTCTTGCAAGAGGGACTTGACAAGGGATTATCACCTAATACGATAAAAAGACAGGTGGCAGCCTTAGCGTCAGTTCTCACTTGTGAAGGTCTACTATCTCTTTCCCATCACCCACGCATATGGAGTTTCCTTCGAGGAGCCACAAATTTACGCCTTCCAGTGGTACACTGTTATCCCACCTGGGTCTTTAACAAGGTCCTTGTTGCACTCACTAAGGGCCCTTTGGAACCCTTGAAATCATCAAGTCTCCAATTTCTGACGTATAAAGTAATTTTCCTTGTAGCGATCACTTCTTCTCATCATATTTCAGAACTTGCAGCTTTGTCTATCAGACAAGATCTTTGTGTTTTCCATTCTGACTGGGTGGTCCTTCGTCCTGATCCTACATTTATTTCAAAAATTAACTCGGTTTTTCAGAGGGCACAAGAGCTGATAATTCCTAATTTTTGTCCCAGACCATCCCAAGGGTTGGAACTACAATGGCATAGGCTTGATGTGAGGTGAGCATTGCAAATATATATTAACCGCACAGTGACTTTCAGAAAAAATGGAAGCCTTATTTGTGTCATTTCAGCCCAAAACTCAGGGATGCAAGGTCTCATCTTCTACAATAGGCTGTTGGCTACGGGCCACGATAGCGAAAACATATCAAACTCAATCACTATAAGTGCCCAGGGGCATAACAGCTCATTCAACAAGGAGTGTTACAACATCGGCAGTGTGGGCCACACAGGCACCAATAACTGAGATTTGTTGAGCCGCAATCTGTGCCTCTCCATCGCCATTCATTAGGCATTATAAAATAGATGTGTTTTCATCCTCTGAGACCTCCTTTGGCAGAAGAGTTCTGCAATGGGTCTACAGGGACCAGGAGGGGATTCCAGGCCAGACGGAGTCCCTCCCGTAGGACAGGCCAAGCTTTGGTATGTCCCACTACTGGATGCTCTGAACAGCTCATGGGAGAAAGGGCGTTGGTATTTACCTGACACACCCATTCTCTTTGAACTGTGAAGAGCATCCAGCCCCATCCTTTTTCCATCTGGCGGGGTCCTGTTTTGGCCAATGAATTGTAAGGGCATTGAGGACAAGGGCGTTTATTTCTCTCGTTTTCGTCAAAACTGGGGAACGCTGGGGAGGAGAACCATGGAGGAGGAGGAGCGTTCCACAAATTAAGCCCAGCCTAGACATGCAGAGACTGAAGCACCTCCCACTACTGGATGTTCTTCATAGCTCAAAGAGAATGGGCGTGTTAGGTAAGTACCAATGCCCTTTTTCATTCTGGCTGAGGAGTTCTCCCAGCTGCCACTCTTAGACATTCATTAGACCTGGATTTTGGAGCAAAGGGTTGGCAGAGATGGTAGCTGCTCCATCTGTCCTGGTGGCATTTCTAGATGCTCCTGGGGTGGGAGAATCTGCTCTTTCCCCATTGGTTCCCCCTTATCATCGCCTTCCTCTCAGTGGTTCAGGGCACCCTCCAGACCTATGATTCTGGAAAGCCTCCAGCAAAAGCACATTACATGTTTCTTAAGGCTATCCTCATGTTCTGGCTCCTCATCCAGGTCATTGTGATCTGACAGGGCTTCCAGTTCACACCTCCAGTCCTGCTGCCAACTGCCTCTGGTGAGGGTTACTCCTTTGGTCCTTCCTTCCCAGTAGTCTTTCTTCTCCACACCAATGAGCCACCTCAGCTTTATGAGATCTTCCAGTGCAGCTGGTTCCTCTGCTAAGCATCTGGAGGCTACATGAGCTTGGGTTGTGGTGAAGGTTTTCCCCAGCACTCTACTTCTCTGTGCTCACTGGCCTGGTGAGACATAGTTTGCAGAAATCCCTCTCTAAAGCAGAGCTTCTCTTGGTTGACCACGATTGCAGATCCTGCCTAATGTAAGGACTTGCCTCTTGTCTCTCCTCAAGAAAGCAGAACTCTTGAAACCAGCATCATTTCAAAAGGAACTTTTATTGGGAAATAGAAAGAAAAGCAAGGCAGGATCTGAAATTCTTGCTCAAACCCATTAGAAAGTTGTAGAAACTCCTCCCCTCTGTCCAGTCTGAAGTCGAGCCAATCCATAGGTGTGAGGTTGTGAGAACCTCGAAATAAAAGGGTGATAAGAAGCTGTTCTCAGGCACCATTTGCTTGTTTCCTCAGAGCTGATACAAAACAGATGGCCCCAGGCTATTCCCTCCCATTCCTAGGAAGGTACATAAAAGTAAAAGAAAGACCAGAGGCAAGGAAAGGTTGTAAATTGGAATCCAGGCCCTCTCTGCAAGAATGGCAACATCCTGATAGGGATCTATGGGGACTTGACAGTGCATTGATTAGAATGCAGTATTGCAGGCTAATTCTGCAGACTGTCAGCAGTTCAATTCTCACCAGCTCAAGGGTGATCCAATCTTCCATCCTTCTGAGGTCAGTAAAATGAGGGCCCAGATTGTTGGGGGCAATATGCTGACTCTGTAAATCACTTAAAGAGGGCTGTAAAGCACTATGAAGTGGTATATAAATTTCAGTACTATTGCTAGTGCTATTATTTGATTTTTGTTGATGATGTACTGTTTCACTTAGTTAAAGATTATGATAAGAGTTTTAGTAATATTTAAATTATATTATTAAATATAATTAAATTATATCATTATTAGTTTGTTAATAAACTAATATTAGTATCCATATTTTCTTTTGATGGTCAGGAAAGTCAGGTTTTGCTTTTAGCCAAAGCTATTTCTTTTTTTTTTTTTCATGCAAAACTTATTCATAAATTAAACAAAATAACTGTATTCTGGACATAAGTGTTAAAGAAACCAGTGTGGATGGAAAAAGAGAAGATGCAACATATTTTAAGGATGTCTGTTTTTTCTTATGTCTAATCATTGTTTTTTTATTGTTGTTTTCTACCATATCACATATATCAAATCTATGCATTATTTGTTTCTATACCATATATAAAGACTTGAAATAGTCTTTCTTTGACTGTACAGTACACATTAAGGAAGACAGAGACCTCAACAATGAAGAATAAAGAAAATCCACAGACATTGTACATTGGAGAAACAAAACAACCACTTCACAAACTCTTGACACAACATAGGAGAATGAACTTCTCAGGACAAGATTTGACAGTTCAACTGCATTTGAAAGAAAAAGGTTATTGTTTGCCACATTCTGGACAGAGAGGATCATTGGTTTGAAAGAGGGATCAAAGAAGCCCTCTCATAAGAGAGGGGGAGGGATATGATACCAACTATCTCCTGTCTACAATCTCCTGTCTAGTCCTTTCAGCTGCCCCAAGAAGATTCCACACCCATTTGCATTCTGATTCAAGCGAACCTGAGGGTACAGATAAATCCCAAAGTGGTCTCAATGACTCTCAGAGAGCTAACAATCAATCCTCAAAGAACTAACAGCCAGATGACTGCAAAGAATATAAATCCTTCTGTTCCCACCATTCCATCAGAATTTCTTGGATGGTAAGAGAAATGTTTTCAAAGAAAAAAAGAAAGAAAGTCCAAGTTGCCTTTTGAAAAGCACCTTTGGGACAACTGTGATGGGTGATTGAGAATCTCCATAGACATTCATTTCCCAGTGTTCCTCGGAAAATCAAGGAAATCTTCAAAAAAAAAAAAAGGCCAAGGGTGAGTAACTTACAGTCCTAATGACCTGCTGCCTCTTAGAGGTCAGAGGCCACTCCAGAGGCCACCTGAATGTTCAGTAGAATTGCCCTTCAATCACTAAAGAAGAGAACAAATATAGGCAGTTTCCAATGTGGCCGTGAACTGAATTATGCCAGTATCACAAAGATATTTCCTCCAAAAACACTTAGCAAGACATTAATGTATGTCATAGCAGGAAAAACAGAGTACAGTCAGACGCCCTTCCCTTTTCTCTTGAATTGCTTTCACTTACTTCTTATTTTTTATGCTTTGCATAATATTGCATGTCTTATAAGATAATAATATAGTCAGTATGTATGGCTTAGGATTCTAGCTCTTTTTTGGTGACTGATGTGAGGTGGTTCAATGTGATTTTGTTTTGTCAGTATGTAATTTCTCACTAGAGGTCAGGATTGTATTGCTAATGTAACAATAGTAGTTCTGTTTAATTTTTAAGTGTTAATTTTAATGCAAGTTTCATGGACTTTTTAAGAACAGAAGAATCTGAATCTGATCATTCTTTCATTTACTTTTTAGTTTGATCAAGTTGTCCACTGGAGAGAAGCCATCCTTTCCTCTACCATATCTGTGACATTCTCCATGTAAAACCTGTAAAAGAAATGTATAAAATCATATGGCTAAAAAGAACCTTGGAGTTTTCTAGTCCAAGGCAGGAATCCTTATACCATCCCAGATAAATGGTTGTCCAATATTTTCTTGAATATACTTGACTTGAATAAGTCTAGTGATGGAGCACTTACAATTCCAGGAGGCAAGCTGTTCAATGGAACTGAATGGTCAACTGCTCTCTCTGTCAGGAAATTTCTCCTTAGTTCCAAGTAGGGGCCCTGTTCAATGAAATTTCACCCATTGTTTCTTGTTCTGCCCTCAGGTGACTTGGACAATAAGTCAACCTCCTCATCTCTGTGACTGACCCTCAAGTGCCAAAAGACAGGTAACACATCACCCGTAATCCTTCTCTTCATTAGTCTAGACCATGCTGGCTCAGGAATTATGGGTGTTGAAGTCTACAAAGCCATTAAAGGGGCCAAAGTCTAGACATACCTAGTTCCCATAACCATTCATCATACAGTTTAGTCTCCAGACCTCCTGTCATCTTTGTTCTTCTCTGCACTCTTAATAAAGCTTTAGAATCTTTTTTGTATTATGGCGACCAGAACTGGATGTGTATTCCAAGTGTGGATTCACTAGTCCAGTGTACTAGAATTTTCATTTCTCTTGATCTTGATACTATCCTTCTCAGAGATGGTATCCAGCAGGTTCTGACCAGTTCTGGAGAACTGGTAGTGGAAAATTTGAGTAGTTCAGAGAACCAGCAAATACCACCTCTGACTGGCCTCGCTCCTGTCTATTGTCTGCCTCCTGAGTCCCAGCTGATTGGCTGGGTCTTCTTTTGTTGCCCTGCACAGGAGAACGGAGCTGGAAAGCAGGTTAGTGGGGTGTGGAGGGAATGGAGATTTTACAGTTTCCTTCCCCTGGATTGTGGTGGGAATGGAAATTTTGCAGTATCCTTTCCCTGCCACATCCACCAAGCCAAGCCACACCCATCAAGCCAAGCTATGCCCAACACGCCACACCCACAGAACCAGTAATAATTTTTTTTGAATCCCACCACTGATCCATCTGTTGATGCAGCCTAGGACTGCCTTAAATTTTTTGGCAGCTTCAGCACACTTCTGTATACCCCTTTCACATTTACTACTGATAAGCCATGTATCATCTATTCTAAATTTGTGCATTTGGGTTTTCCTGCCCAAGTTAAGGACTTTATTTTTCTCACCATTGAACTGCATCTTGTTTGATAGGACCAAGGTTCAAGTCTGTCAAGATCCTGTTAAATCTTGAGTCTATAATCCAAAACATAAGCAATCCCCTCCCCAGCCTAGTGTTGTTTTTAAATTTGATGAGTCCTCCATCTATCCCTCATCTAGACCATTTATGAAGATGTTGAACACCTAAAGCCCCTGTCACACTGGCCGACGGATGCAAAATGTTTGTAAAAAGGACATAGCGGACGAGAAAAATGTTCCATCTGTTGTTATCCGCTCTCAAAAGGGGCAAAAATTTGCATAACCAGAGCAGACAACACGGAAGGGAACGGACGGGGGGAGGATGTAGGATGGATGGAAAGTGGATGCTCCACGGAAGCCTAGCGGATGGAAGCAAATGGAAGTGGATGGCACATCCGCAGGGCTTCCGGGGGAGCACAGCAAAGCGGATGCGCAGTAGAAGGAACGGATGCAGAGCGGATGCCGAGTGGATGAAGTGGATGAACAGCGGATGCCGAGCGGATGAAGCGGATACAGAGCGGAAGCCTAGCGGAAGCCTAGCGGAAGCCTAGCAGAAGCCTAGCGGAAGCCTAGCGGAAGCCTAGCAGATGCCTAGTGTTCACTGCGCATGCGGGGAGGATGCATTGCGTCAGCCCCGCGGTTATAAAGGGAAGCAGCTCCCAAGCAGGTCACCATTCAGAGGAAAGACCTGCTTCCAGACACATCAACTGCCTTGCCAGCCTGCCCTGCCTGCATGCCTGCCTGCCAGCCTTGCTGCCTGCCTTGCTGCCTGCCTTCCTGCCAGCCTGCCAGCCAGCTTCCCTGCAAGCCTCCCTGCAAGCCTTGCTGTCTGCCTGCCTGCCAGCCTTGCTGCCAGCCTGCCTTCCAGCCTCCCTGCCAGCCTTGCTGCCTGCCTGCCTGCCTGCCAGCCTGCCTGACAGCCTGCCTGACAGCCTTGGTGCCTGCCTGCCTGCCAGTCTTGCTGCCTGCCTTCCTGCCAGCCTGCCTGCCAGCCTGCCTGTCTGCCTGCCTGCCTGCCAGCCTTGCTGCCAGCCAGCAACCCCACAACCATGGGGAAGAAGAGAAAGCCTCAGCCATCTGCTGCCAGCCCTGGCAAGAGGGACAGGTCCACCCTCCCACCCCCTGGCCCTCATTCTGCTTCTGCTGGGGCTTCTGTAGCATGGGCTTGCTCTTCTGGGCTTCTGCTGCTTCTGCTTATGGAGGAGCTGATGATACTGCTTATGGCGGTGGTGCTTCTGCTCATGCTTACTCTGCTGATGCCACTTCTGGCAGTGGTGCTTCTGCTGATGCTGCTTCTGGAGGAGCTGCTGATGCTGCTTCTGGCGGTGGTGCTTCTGCTGGTGCTTACTCTGCTGAAGCTGCTTCTGGCAGTGGTGCTGATGCTGGTGCTTACTCTGCTGAAGCTTCTCCTCATCCTGCTGGTTCTGCTGGTCCTGCTGGTCCTGCTCATGCTCCTGGTCTTGCTCGTCCTGCTGCTGCTGCTGATGATGATCCTGCTGGTGCTGCTGCTGCTGGTGGTGTGGAGGAGCAGCCCCTACAACCTGGAAGCCCCTCTGATGAGGGCCCATGTGGTCCTGCCAAAGGGAGGAAGAGGCATATGCAAGAACAGAAGAGGAGGCAATACTCCATCGAGGAGGAACATGAGGATGAGGTGCTGGAGTGGCTGAGAGAGAATGAGTATCTATGGCGGAAGGGACACAGGCTCTACAGGGACACCAAAAGGAAGCAGGCTGCTTGGAGAGAGAAGCCGGAGAGCCTGGGCTACACTTCGGAGGTGCTCCTTGGCTGGTGGAAGCACATGCACACCTGGTACGGGAAGCTGCACCTCAAGAAATCTGGCCGGGCCGCGGTCAAGCTGGCAGACAGAGAGACCTACGTCATGGCCAAGTGCAGCTTCCTGGAGGGTGAGATCCGCCACCGAGGAGCAGCCCCTCTCACAACCCTCTCTCTCAGGCAGCCTGCTGAGACCCAGTCCTCTTCCGGCTGAGAGTCAGCTCCTGTCTCCAGGCAGGTGTCTGTGGAGCGTGCCACGATGGAGAACCCGCGGACAGCTGTTCTAACCATGGCGGAGCGCATGGAGGACTCCCTGGCACAGTGGGAGAAAGGAGACGGCACTTCCACCACAGTCCTACCCGCATCCACCCACAGCTCCACCTGCACAGAAAGACAGAGAGCCAGACAGGAGGGGTAGAGCCACACTGTCCTGCTGGAGATAAGAGACACCATCAGTGGACTTAAAACGATCCAAAACTTAGAGGAACAAGGTATAAGGATGAATTGGTTTTCATATGCGCAAATACACTCAAGATATCTTGAAGATTTTAAAACGGAAGGACTCTATGATAAACAGACTGATTTAGATAAGATATTGATGGGTACTGATGAGAAAGTGATTAAAAAGTTATATGGTTATTTATTGGGAATTAAGCTAGAGGAAGAACAAGTTAAAGAAACTATGATTGCATGGGGGAAGAATTTTGGATATGGAATTGATTTAGAGCAATGGCAAAAATTGTGGTCTCAAAATTATAAAATGACAATGTCAATAGCATATAAAGAAAACTTGTATAAGATGTTTTACAGGTGGCACCTTCCCCCGACAAGAATAGCAAGAATGTTCAAGAATAAATCTGAAAAATGTTGGAAATGTCATCAGATACCTGGCTCATACTATCATATGTGGTGGACTTGTGAGAATGCTAGAAAATATTGGACTAAAATTCACATGTGGTTGGAAAAAATGACAAAGAAACACATAGACTTGAAGCCAGAGATCTTTTTATTGGGAATTTTACCTGATATATATAATAAAGACTTGAAATATTTGATTGTAAATGTATTAACGGCGGCTAGGATTGTATTTGCTAAAAACTGGAAGAATGAGAAAATACCATTGCAGGAAGAAATTATTAAGAAAATATTGGAATGTGCTGAGATGAGTAGATTGACATTTGAAATTAGAGAACAAGAAGATAAACAATTTTATGCAATTTGGG
>BLBF01000004.1:2336146-2380665 GCA_015471245.1 Laticauda colubrina | reverse complement strand
ATTTGAAATTAGAGAACAAGAAGATAAACAATTTTATGCAATTTGGGGTTTTTTTTATCAATGGTTAGATGATAAAATACAATAATAGAGCATTAATATTATATATATGAAGAGTTTTTAGGATTGATTTGTTATGATTATATGATAAATTATAGAATAAACTGTTTGAAGTATTGTTATCTCGCAAAGCATGAATGATTAAAGGTATAGTCAGAAAAAGATTTTTTTATTTTTATTTTTTTTTAGTAATATTAGAATATGGATTGACAATATGAGTGGTTATGCAATATAATTGTAATTGACACTATAAAATGAATGCACAAAACTGATGAACCAACCGATACACCGGAAGTATATATGAGAGTAGATGTTTTTAATGTTTTGTATGTTTGTCTGTTTGTAGAAAATTAATAAAAACTTTAAAAAAAAAAAAAAAGAGACACCATCAGGAGTAGCATAGATCTCCTCTCTCAGCTGGTCCACACCGACTCCTCTTCCTCCAACCGCAAGCCCTTCCTCACCTATGTCAACCAGACCCTCACGGACATGGCGGAACCCCAGTACCAGGTGGTGAAGGACAGGATCACCGATCTGCTTCACAACCCTTCAGATCCAGATGAACCTGCTCCCACCCAGCCCAGGTCTGCTCCTCTACCCCAGGTGATGTCCCTCCCATTGCAAGGCTTTCCACAGGCCCTCACCTACCAGGGCTACGGCTACCAGGAGGTCTAGCAGCACAGGCAGCAGCCCTTCCCAGTCCAGGCACAGGTTCATCGGACGCCACCATTGCCACCGGTTCCACTGATGCCACCCACGCCACTGATGCCACTGACGCCACCGATGTCACCCACACCAGTCCTCACACAGCTGCAGATCAGACAGCCCCACTACACTGCTCCTTCCTCCACCCCACAGCCAAGCCCGGCCTCAGTACATCTGTCATCGGTATTGGGGCTGACACCCCATGTCATGGAGGAAGGGGCTCTCAACATCACAGGACTGAGCCAGCTCTCTGAGAGCTTCCTCCACACACCGTCCCCTGTTGTCCTCTCAGGGCCAGGCACCCCAATGACGCCTCAGACCAGTACTCCAGCAACAGCCACCTCCACAGCACCTGGACCCTTCACCCCTGAGACTGGGCACGCCTCAGAGTGACCAAGAAGAGTGCCAGAGACTGGGTGGCTACCTGTTGATTTTATCTTTGCTTTGGACACTTGACTTGGGTCATTTTTCTTTTACAGCTTGTTATTAATAAAGATTATCTTTGCTTCACACACTTGCTTCATTTATTTTAGTTAATAAAGTCTTGGAGGAAACTTTTAGAAATGGTTTAAGCCTTTGCATGCTTGTGGGATGGGTTAAGATAGCAGTGGGATGGGCAGGGATACCTTTGGGATGGGTAAGGATAGCAGTGGGATGGGCAGGGATACCTTTGGGATGGGTTGAGATATCTGTGGGATGGGTTAAGATAGCTGTGGGATGGGCAGGGATACCTTTGGGATGGGTTAAGATAGCTGTGGGATGGGTTGAGATAGCTGTGGGGATAGATGTGCAAGCCTAGTGGGACTGTATGGTCCCCCCTCCCAGGTGCCACACCTATGGCCCTTCATTATGAATACTAATGTAATCATTGATCCACACATGTCAACATAAACACAACTCTTTATTAAATGCCCTGTTCATTGTAGGCCCACCCAACATACATGGCCCAATCTCATCCGTGTGATGAGACAGGCTGAAGGAAGCACCCATTAATCATCTATCATCCTGTCTTGCCACTCCACTGCTCCAGCTGGGGAGTTGCACCAGTGTTTCAGGAGGTTGCGCTGCTTCTTCCCTTCACGTGAAGCTCTGTTGGGGCCTTGCACATCCTCAGTGTCTATCAGGTTTCGCCCTTGCCTCCATTCCCCAGGCTCCATGTCCCCATTGCCTTGTTGGAGGTCCACGAGCCTGTTCTGCAAGACTGGATAGCGGGTGCGCATGAGATTGTGCAGGATGCAGCAAGCTTTCATGATCCTCCTCACGGTCTCTGGGCGATGCTGCATGGTGGTGAGAAGTACCTGGAACCTGTTGGCCAGGATGCCAAAGGCGTTCTCCACCACCCGCCTTGCCCTGGACAGCCTGTAGTTGAAGAGGTGTAGGGCTTCATGAGGTAGTTCTGAGGGAGAAGGCGTCATCCCCCACAATGAAGTTGGGCACATCTTGCGTGTTGTTGGGCAGGGGTTCTGGATCTGGGAAGCCCATGATGAGGTTGCGTTCCAGCCCCTCCTTGAGGTCACTGGCGTTATATACCTGGGCATCTGAAGCTGACTCGTTGCCTGAAGCATCGATATAGATGAACTTGTATTCAGCATCGACCATGGCAAAGAGGACGATGCTGAAGAAGCCCTTGTAGTTGAAATAAGTGGACCCCGACTTGGCTGGCACTTTGCAGGCCACGTGCTTCCCATCTATGGCTCCAACGGTGTGTGGGAAGTTCCACCTCTGATACCACTGCTCTGCAACTTTCTTCCATCCTTCTTCAGTGGAGGGGCACTGGAGGAGCTCCTCCAGGTATTCTTCGATGATGGCCTGCACCACTTCTCTGACCACAATGCTGATGGTGTTGTGTGGCACTCTCCAGCCGCACTGCATGCTCCTGTAGGAGGTCCCTGAGGCCAGGTGGCGCAGAGTCAGTGCCACCTTGAGCCCAGGGTCCAGGCTGGACCAGAAGTTGGTGTTTGCCTTGGTCAACCTGGGTGTCAGCCGCTGCACAACTTTGTCAAACATGACTGGAGGCATCCTCATGAAGTTCTGGAATGCACGAGGGTCTTCATTCCTCAACTCCACCATCAGCTTGTTGTACAGTCCGTACTCTGCTCTTCTCCCGATCCATCTTCAGACCCAGACGCTTCTTGGCCGCCTCCTTTTCTTCCTGTAGTAGAGTTGAAAGAGTCTGTAGATGGCTTCGCACTGTTGCAGAACGATGGTGGCTACCAAAAGGACTGTGTTATGATCTATGGTGGACATGACTGGATGCTGTGGAAGAGCAAGAGGCAGATGAAGGCTGCAGAGGTCTGCACAGCAGGGCTGCTGGTCTGAAAGTGAGATCCAGGTGAGTTGTTCCCCCTTTTTATAGGCAATATAGGTTTTCCCCTAGGTGTCCTTTTGCATCCTCTAGGCATCCTCTAGACATCCTTAGTATCCAAGATAGGTCCCCTCTGCGAACTTTTTTTCCGTTTTAAATGCTTTGTTTGCGAGCTGCATCCGCTTTGATTCTTTCTCCGTCTGTGCTACTAATGCTGCGCGTCCGTTCCACGTCCGTTCCGCTTCCTCCCTGTGTCCGCTTTCTGCTGGAGAGGATTTGAGTTGCATGGATGCGCAGTGGATGCCTAGCGGGTATAGCGGACGCGTAACGGATGATGACGGATGCAGAACGGATGTTCCCCGTATGCGTAGCGGATGCAGAATGGACGTGTTGGATACATTTTCCGCTCAGAAAGTTTTGAGCAGCTCAAAACTTTTTGAGCAGATGGAACCTCAGTCGACGGATGCTGGACGGATAGAGAGGAAGAAAAATGGACGCAGTGAGTACAAAACGGAAGCATCGTGTTAACCAACGGATGGCAAGTGTTTCTCTCCGTTTCACATCCTCTTTCCATCCGTTGGTGCAGTGTGACATGGGCTTAAGAAATGAGCAAGGAGATTAGATTAGAAGCCACTATGGGCTTGTTAAGAACAGATCATGTGAGACAAACCTTATTGTATTCTTTGATACAGCAACTAAATTAATGGATCTAGGAATGCTATGTATAGCATAGCAAGCTATAGCAAGCCATTTTACAAAGTAGATCACAGCCTACTTCTTGGTAAAATAAAACAATGTGGGAGAGACAGTACCACAACCAGATGGATTTACAAAAGTTCCGATACATCACATAATGCTGCCATAATGATGTTAGCTTGGTAGGTGAGAGGGAAAGGAAGAAGGTACAAGGTGTCAGGTAAGGAATTAGGGTGGGATGGGATGCTGCAGCAGGTGAAGTGATTGATAAAGATATTGTAAGTTTTTCTTTGAATTGAGTTTGGTCAGCTGCTATTTCTTGGTCTTTTGTTCTAGTCTCTATTTTTCCCATTTCATTCTCTTCCATATCTCCTGCTACCTGCCTGGTCAATGGCCAACAAATTAGTGATGTCATGAAGCTTTTCTAGTATTTTACTTTTACAAAGGATATTAGGTTTTTCTTGGAAGAGATAGGCAGAGACTTTGGATTCCCTGAATTGTGATTTTTGACTCTGATATATGATTATGTACTGCCAGAATCATTGGTAAATAAAGCTGACTGGGACAGTTGTTAACTGAATCATTTTGTCATAGGAACAGGGCCAGAGAATTTCTCATCTAGGGATATGTGCCAATTCTCTTGGAACTCAGGCAGAAGTTGCTATAAAAGCAATTTCACATTTTCACCAGAAATTCAATTATCTCTGGTTCTTGCCTTCTAACTACCTTTTCAACACTAGAAATATCTTTTCCCAAGCATTTCTGTTATTTGGTACTGTCCTTAAGTATCCTCTTTACACTGGCATTGCAGCTTTAATGTTTGCATCTTTTCTGAAGTATTAATTCATGGAATTTCATTTGTGTTTTTTTTAATGTTTTAATGTTTTAATATTTTAAATGTTTGAAACAACTCTGCTCATATTTTTGTTCTGATCTAATCAATTTAATTTTGGGTAGATTGTAATATAATTAATAAATCTACTAAGTTATACAGTGTTTCCCTGAAAATATATTCTATCCTGAAAACAAGCCCTAGCCTGATTTTCATGCATGCGCCTAATATAAACTCTACCCCCAAAATAAACCTTATATAACCCTGCCCACTATCTGGTTGTACGAGGTGGGACAGGTGAAAAAAAAATCAAGCTAGGGTAAGGATGAGGGTGGAGCTTAGGATCACTGCAGCCAGGATTCCCACACCCTGACATCTGCCCCGCCACTGCCTGACTTCTTCTGCAGATGCTTATACTCACAGCCAGGCATTATGTGGTGCATTGCATGGGTGCTGCTTGTCAATTCACAAAACATTCCTATGCCTGTTTTAATAATTGGCATAAAAATGGGGGGAAATTTAAAATACATTCCAATTCTTATCTTTAAAAGATTGTAACTAAAATACCAGAATTTTTGCCCACAAATATATTTAATTGGAGAATGTGAATGATGACACCCAGTCTGTGAATGTGCTTAATTGGAGAATCTGGTTTATGAGATGCTCAGGGGGAGGGGGAAAACAGGGTCACAGACAGGGGTGGGATTCTACCAGTTTGCACCTATTTACTAGAACTGGTTATTAACATTCTAAGCAGTTCGTAGAACTGGTTGTTAGAAGAAATTACTGGCCTAATCCTATCAGGAAGGCAGGAAGGAAGCATTCTGGTGTTGCTCACAGAAACTGCCTCTCCGTTAACCCTTATTACATTCTTGGCAGTACTTGTCTTCCTGTCTCAGGAACTTCTCTGGAGTTTTTTCCCCTCCTTTGCTGGTACTTTGCTTGTGTGGAGTGACCATTCAAAGTTACAATGGCAAGGAGCTTCCAGTGATGTTGCATCATAGCAGTTCAGGAGAAACCTGCTCTGATCTCCTGAGCCAAGATTTTCGCCTCTGGACAGCCATCCATGGTGGTGTCCAGTCCTGGAGGGATTGACAAGGTGAGGAGAAACTCTCGGAGACAGTTTGGGAGGTTGTGATCCCGAAACGTTGAAGAAGAGAGCCTGAAGTCTGAAGTGAAAGAAGTCAGCCTGTGTGGCCAGACCCGGAGATGCAGCGAGACGGCAGTGGATGAAGGGGTAGTGATTGCATGAGGTCGGAAGCTTTATTGGATTACAATTCATTTGGATAACAATTCAGATAGATGATCGTTTGAAAGAACAATCAAACAGACTAAGGAAACCCAGGGTGAAAAGGGGGAGAGTGGAAATCAGCAGCAGCATTCTAACCTACCACCCCTAATGCTGGGACAATAGTGAAATTAATTGTGAAAATAAGAAAATAAGAGGAATCTTGACAGAAGATCGGAGTGTGGTGTGAGAGTTGAGAAGTTATTTTTGGAAGGTTCCATTTCCTTTTGACAGCTTGAAACGAATTTGTTAAAATCAAGTGAACTGGAAAAAAAAACCCACAATCTGATAAGAACCTAAACGGAAGAAGAGTGACTGTGCAATTCTTAAAGACGGCCACAGAAAAATCTAAACTCTGATAAACCATTTCATTGTGAATGAAGAGACTTATAAACTTGTAACTGGAAAAATATTGTTTTAAACTACAAGAACATTGGTATATATTTAATTAGTTTATTGTAATATTATAGATAGAAGGAACATTGTATCAGATAACTTATATAATTCTTTTTACTGATTTACTTTGTAGCTAATTACTTTAGATTTCCCATTTTTCTTATATAGATTCTTTTCGTTGGTACCCTCATAATACACAATTCTTATTTTAAGTGCCGGTATAATTAAGAGTTATATATTGAAGATATCATATAGTAATGTGTTTGGATAACCCTAACTGATTTTGATAAAAGGAAGGCAGTAATTAATTGTCCTACTCAACCCTTTTCCCAGTGATTTATTGTGATGGAATGAAATTATTATAGTATTTATTATAATAACACCATAGGTATTTTTTCTCCAACATAGATTGCTAAGAGTTAAAAATTGATTAAGTGTATACTGATTGTGATGGAATTTGGTGAATAGTTAATCAAATGTGATATAGTCTGATATGTGTTTGTATTGAAAAACAGTGTCTGATATTGATTAGGAAAAGTTCAGAATTAATAATTAAGAGACTCTGTTTATTAGAAAATCATAGAATTGATGGTAATTTGGGATAGTATATACAAGATAATAGATGAACAGGACAAAATTATGAAAGATATGACAAGCATCACCACAACTAAGACAGGGAAAAAACCTGTGCCAACGGTGGCACCATCCAGTCCAGCAGTTTCAACTCAATGAACAATTGAAGGAATGTTGGTCCCTGAGAAATCAATTACCACAAACCAGTGCCCAATCAGTGCGAACCTCCCTATTAGCAATCCAGAATACAGTACTAATGCTACAAGAATCTATGACCAAAAAACACATTGAAAGTAAAGCAGACTAGGAAGCAATAAAAACTGAGCTGAAATCAGAAATCAGAAACCTGGATGAAAAAATAGGCTTGATCCAGGAATCAACTAAGAAAAATGAAGAAAAAAATCAAGATAATTGAACAACAATCTGAACAAAATGAGAAAAAGCTAGAACTTATGAACCATAAAATTACGATTCACAACAAGGAAATTGTAGAGGCACCTTGAGATGGATAGAGCCTCTTATTATTTGAGATTTCAGAATGTAGAAGAAACTAGAGAGGAGGACTTAACATTGGTGATGGCTAAACCTCCAGCAGATCTCCTTCAAAGACATAAAGATGAGATGATAAATGAATTTGATGATATCTATAGAGTCGATACCAGTTATGCGAAATGGCACAGACTCCCTCAAGAGGTCCATATTAGATTTTCCAGAAGGAAAGTCAGAGATATTATTTTCTAGAGAAGAGACAAGATTTCTAGAGAAGAGACAATAAAATATAAAGATAAAGAAATAATACTACTGAAACAGATACCAAGAAGAGTCCGGGAACAGAGGAAGGATCATCGATTCCTCACTAATTATTTAAATAAAAAAATATTTCTTTTAGAAGGATTACCCCGGAAGGTATTCTGATATACTGGAATGAAAAAAGAGTGAAAATTGATAACCTAAATAAAGCACAAGAGTTCTTTGAACAGCTGGGCAGATCAGAGGAGGAAACAAGCAGCAGAGACGAATTGGAAACACAAAGTCAAGAAGAAATACAACAAAGAATGAAAGAATGAGATGAAAACCAAAACAAAGAAGATAGAGGTGAAAGATTCACCCGAGAAGAAACAGGAACCAAAACCAGAAGTCAAACAATAGCCAAAACCAACGAGACATCTAAAATAAGAAAGAATGGGGAAAAGATTAACACTGACTTCTATAAATATTAATGGTTTAAACAATCCATCAAAAAAGGAAAAAAGTACTTTTGAAACTTGAAAAGCTGAAATTGGATATAATATGTCTTCAAGAGATTCATATCAAACCAGAAGAACAGAAATATTTACAAAACAAAAAGTTAGGGAAACTATACACATCGCTAGTAGAGGAAAAAAAGAGAGGAGTATCATTATATATCAAAGAAGAATTAGAATCAAAACTGATTTATAATGATAAGATTGGAAGAATATTCATTGTAGAGATGATTATACAAAACAAAAAGATTTTACTAGTAGGGATATACACCCCCAATACAAATTATTGGTTCTATAAAACTCTATGTGCAAAATTAATAGAATTAGGAAACTCTATGATCTGCATAATTGGTGACTTTAATGCAATTTCTAACAATAAACAGGATTATGCCAGTGATCAAAAAGTTAAAAAAAAATGAAATACATTGCCTAAATGTTTTTTTGATATGGCTGAGGAACTAGATTTTGCAGATGCATGGAAAAAATTGAATCCAGAAGTGACCCAGTTTGTCTTCTACTCCAATTCACATAAATCCTGGTCAAGGTTAGATATGGCATGGATGAATAATGATCTACTCAAGGATATAAAAATATAAAAATATTAACCAACACTTGGACAGATCATAGCCCGTTGCAAATAACTTGGAAAATCCAAACTTACAAGAAAGCTAAGTGGACACTTAACCGACAACTATTGAAAGAAAAAGGGTACACTCAAAAAATTTAGGAAGAATTAGAGATTAAATTCGAGGGTGCAAATGCCACCCAGGTAAAAAATTACACAGCAATATCTCTTTTAAACACAATTACAAAATTTTTATGAGTGTGACGACAGAAAGACTGAAGCTAATTCTTAATGAAAGAATTCACCCTGACCAGAATGGATTTCTTCCCATAAAACAGATTAGAAATAATACAAGAATGATAACTGATATATTAGAATACTATGAAACACACCCAGGATGTCAAGTTGCTCTTGTCTTCCTTGATGCACAAAAGACATTTGACAACCTAAACTGGGGAATTTATGAAACACCAGATAAATTTGATGAAATTCGGGGATAATTTCACAAAGATGTTAGATTTGATTTATTTAACTCAGAAAGCAAGGGTAATGATAAATGGAGAATTTACCAATCCTTTTGAAATAAAAAGGGGTGTCAGGCAGGGATGCCCATTGTCGCCTCTGCTTTTTATTACAATATTAGAAACATTACTGAACAGAATTAGAATGAATGAGGAAATTAAAGGTACTAAGATTAAAAGACAAGAATATAAATTACAGGCATTTGCTGATGATGTAATCATTATTATAGAGGATCCAATAGAGTCAGGACCAACCTTATTAAAAGAAATTGATAAATTCGGTAAACTAGCTGCGTTGAAAATCAATAAGGAAAAAACCAAAAATGCTAGTTAAAAATATAACAAATAATAAACAAAAAGAACCAGAAGAAATAATGGGACTACAAATTGTCAATAAGATTAAATATTTAGGTATATGGTTAAGACCTAAAACAATAACTTTGAAAGAAGTCAATTATGTTAAATTATTACAACAAATAGGAAGAGAATTTGGAGATATGGAGCAAAATGCAGATTTCTTTATTTGGCAGAATTGCCACAATTAAAATGAATGTTCTACTCAGATTGCTTTATTTATTCCAAATGATCCCTATATTGTTGGATAAATCATTTTTCAAAGAATTAGATAAAATTACTATGAAATTGGATAAAATTACTATGAAATTCATTTGGGTAGGCAAGAAGTCAAAAATCAAGAACATTTATTTACAAGACAATAAAAGCAGAGGTGGCTTTGGTCTCCCTGCCTGGGAGACCTATTATAAAGCAGCAATGTTAATGTGGATAAAGGATTGGATTAAATTGGAAAAGAATTCTAACATTAGCAGGGTACGACTTACAAATAGGGTGACATGCCTTCTTGTGGAACCCGAGTAGTAAAAGTCACTCAAATTTTCAGAGACATACTTTACTCAAATCTTTGATAAAAACCTGGTCTGATATTAGGAAAAACCATTATATTAAAGTTCTGTTATGGTTGTCAGCAATGGAGGCCATGTTCCACCCTAGTACAATGGACATCAGTAAAAAGCTCAAATATCACCCAATTTTAGACAAAGAAGGAAAGCTCAAATTGATCCAAGAGTTAGAAAATCTAAAAATAATGATTGATCGTTGGTCCTATTTCCAAATAGCAATAAGATATGGGAAAGATTTAAAAGAATTCAGAATAGAATCAAAGAGCACTAAATTTGATAAGATACTTTCGGGCCCAGATAAAAATATGATATCTAAATTATATAATTATCTATTGGAATATGAATTAGCTGAGGAAATTTGAAAGGACCAATGATATGGGCATTGGTGGGCAAGAAATTTCGATCATAATATAGACTTAGAAGACTGGGAAGAAATCTGGCAGAGAAATCTTACAGTAACATATCTGTGTCTTATAAAGAGAATTTATATAAAATGACATATAGATGGCATCTAGCACCCTCCAGATTAGCAAAAATATATCCAACATCCAATCCAACTTGTTGGAAATGCAAAGGGAATCATGGTACCTAGTTCCATCTCTGGTGGACATGCCCAGTGGTCAAAAATTTTGGAGTAGAATTAAAACTTGTTTAGAAGAAATTATCCAGGGTGGATTGGAGTGGGAACCTAAATTGTATCTTCTGGGTATCATAAAGGTAGGTTATCCTCCAAAGTAAAATATTTGATTATCCATATCCTAACAGTGGCACGTATTTCACTGGCTCAATTCTGGAAATTGCCTAATATACCACCAATATAATTTATTATACAAACAAATTGTGAATAGGCAGAAATGGAAAAACTCACATTAAAATTAAAAGGAAAAGAGGAGGCAGAATTTTATTCGATCTGGAATAATCGATCTGGTACAATTGGCTAGAACGTAAAAAAAAATGAAAAGGGGAATCAAGGGGAGAAAACAAGTTTATGAAACAGATTATGATACATATAATAACAAACAGGAATTGTTAATGTTAGTCTTAGACTCCCTCATTCTTTAAACAATCAATAGAAGAAATTCATCAGTAAAAATAAATAAGTATCATCCAATAACAAATATTAATAACAGAACATTATGTTTGACAGAACATAAATAACAGAGAACCTATAGGAAGCAAGAAATAACTGCCACGTAATATAATTTAGGAAATATTTAACTCACCGTCAAATGTATTAAAGGAAAGTTTAATTAGTTTTAGCACAAAGATTATTGTGACATTTGTCTGTATGGATCTTTGTTTTTTGAGTCTGTATATTTGTATATTTTAATTTTTTGTATTCAATAAAGTTTGTTTTAAAATTCAAAATTTAAAAAAAAAAAAAGTTACAATGGCACTGAAAAAAGTGATTTTTGACCATTTTTCACACTTACAACGGTTACAGCATCCCCACAGTCATAAGAGGCCAGGCGAGGAGATGCATGCCTCTATGTGAGTGATATTGAGTTGGCCACACCCAGCCAATAACATGACCACCAAGCTATGTCCACCCAGTCATATGACCACCAAGCCACGCCTACCACCTAAGCCATGCCCACAGAGCCAATTGTTAAAAAAATTGAATCACACCCCTGGTCACAGATGATTGTAAATTACGTATACCAGAGTTGGCTTCATACAGAGCAATGCCAGCATGTCTCCTTGAATGAATCCTTCAAAGTTTTTTGAAGTTTGGCTCGAGAATCATGATTTAATTAGAGTGATTGCTGGAATCCTGACACTGCTGCTTGTAGAAAGACTCTGTGTGTCTTGTTGTGCTGGAGCCACAGCTTGTGACAGGATGCCATGAACCTCATTGCACTGGTGCCACCAGTCATAGGAGAACGCTACAAGGTTCATTATGCTGGGCCTGCCGCTCTTGAATGCAATGGCACAACATGCCACACAGCCTCCTGCCATGAACGGCGTCATGACAAGCCACAGAAGAAGTCAGACAGCAGTGTGACAGGTGTTGGGGCTTGGAAGGGATGGCTGTGGTGGTCCTAAGGTAAGCAGGTAAGACATCACCCAAAAATAAGACCTGATGCTTATTTGGGACCGAAAAAGAAAACAAAATCAGGTCTTATTTTTGGGGAAATATGATAAACATTCTAAATGGAGTTACATTTCATAGAAACAAAATTGTAAGGTAATCTAGGCCATTTAATTTAATTGTTGTTTTTTCATCTAAGTTAAATTATCTCTGGCAGATGATAGAAATACTCTGTACAAACTCTCCTGTTGTAATTATAATAGAAAAAATATGATGAAATATTTTGAGGTATTTTTTAAAAAAGACAATTTTTAATACATTTTCTGTCCTGCAATGATCCTATTTAGTCTAAGAAGAATAGCAAAAAATCCAGAATTCTTCTTGGTGGTTTCTATCCTTCCTTCTTGTCCCCACTGGATGTTAAAACTCTTTTCCCAAATTCCTTTGTACAAATTCTGTCAGGAGAGACTATGTTAGTGTGTGATTGCAAAAATCAGAAATGTTGCACCTTTTCAAACAACAAATTTAATTAAAAAACATAAACTTTCCTGAGCTATTGCTCACTTCTTTGGAAAATAATTTTTCATTGGTCGTATAAAGTTGTACTTTGAAAGAGACATGAATCTCTACGTTTAATATGTTGCAAGTTGTCTTGTTTTGGAAAGTCTAGGTATTCCAGAAGAATATGGCAAAAAAATATGGTGGTATCATTCCCATGACTGAATAAAACTGCCCTAAATACCAATCATTAGATTAAAAGTGTCTGCAAGCCAGAGTTACAAATCAGGCAGGGTGCTAGAGCACCCTTGAGGAATTAAAATAGTTAAAATGAAATGATAACTATCACAGCCAACTCTTGCTTGTAAAATGAAATCCTTTAGCAGAGAGGTCATTTAAGCTCTCCAAAAAGAGTATACCCAGGAGAAGCAATCCTGAGAACCATTTGCACCACTTAAAGATACCAGCTGATCTCACTCACTTCATGAGATATCCTAAGGAAATCATTCATATTTAAGGAAAGGTCACATGCCCCCCAGAAAGGCAGTAAAAAAATCAGTGCCAAGCTTGCATCCTGCCTCTTGGAAGTACATCCCAAAAGGACAGTGCTAGATACCACGAAAGCAGTGAAGGAAGACCCCCCCTCCCCAGATAGAAAAAGAAACCATGAGGCAGGAGAAATTTCAAATACAATACAAATAATTAAATCACAACAGTAGCTGTTGCTTGGTAAACCAATTGCCAGAATAGGAACTAACCAGATTTCTCAACCCAGTTTTTTCTTCAAGAACAGAGATTAACTTTTTTCCTTCCAAACAAAGCTGAATAGGGAAAATTATCCCATCAATAAATACAGGATTAAATGTCACCAAGCACAGATTAAACTTCACCAAAAACCAGTTTTAGACCAAAACTCAGAAAGGGTATGTAAACTCACGTTTGAATGTCAATCTTTCTACCTAGCCAAGAAGCCTTGCTAAATGTCACTCATCTTGGTTCCTTGTCATTAAAAGCTCCTTTTTGGCAGCTCTGCTTCGTTATTCAATTATTTCTTCAAAGTGCTGATCATTGCATGCCAGCTGGAAGTATTTCCAGGGGAGTATTTCCTTCCAACAGCAGTATAAAAAGCTTAAAACAACCCTCCCCCTTTAAGAAAGTACCAAGAAAGAAAAAAACCTCCTTTGGAGATAGTAAGTCTAGGCATATTGCCAAGAATGTAATAAGGGTAGAAAAAAAAAACCAAAAGGAGATTTCTTCTAAGCACCGGTTCTCCAAACTGCTTAGAAAGTTATCAAGCAGTTCTTTAGAACCACTCTGAACTGGTAGAATCCCACCCCTGCTTCTTTCCATGTGGATGTAGTTAGTACCCATTAAGAACTACTCATTGAGTATGGTTTGTCAGCCAGCTACAAATCCATCTGATGGGGATGTTGTCTATTCCATATTTTTCGAGCTTACCAAGAACTACGTTGTGGTCTACTTTGTCAAATGCCTTACTGAAATCTAAGTATACTATGTCCACAACATTTTGCTGGTCTACTAATTTAGTCACAAAGAATGAAATAAGATTGGTTTGGTATGATCTGTTTTTAACAAACCCATGCTGGCATTAGTTATAACTTTATTTGCTTCTAGTTTTTCGCAGATCTGTTTTTTGATTATCTTTTTCAGGATCTTCCCAGGTATTGATCTTATACTGATTGGTCTGTAGTTTCCTGGGTCTGTTTTTCCCCCTTTTCTTAAAAATGGAAACCACATCAGCCCTTTTCCAGTCCTCAGTTTCTTTCCCAGTGCTCCAGGATTTTTGAAAGATGTGGTACAATGATTCTAAGATAAGATCTGCCAGCTCCTTCAGAACTCTGGGATGTAATCTGTCAGGTCTCAGTGATTTATATTTGCCAAGGTCAGATAGGTGCTTATTTTAAGTTTTATTTCTAGTTTGTCTTTTATAGTAGCTGTTTTAAAAATGTTGGGCTGTAATATCTTTCTGCGTAAAGGCCGATGCAAAGAATGAGTTAAGCATCTCTGCTTCCTCCCTACTGCCTATTACTTTCTTGCCATCTTCTCTCTTTAGTGGACCTACTGTTTCCTTGATTTGTTCTTACTAATATGTTGAAAGAAACTTTTAAAATTATCTTTGACTTTAGTTTCAAGTCTTTGTTCATTCTGAGCCTTTGCTTTTCTTCATCTTTGCATGTTTTGGCTATCTGCTTATAATCAGCCTTAGTTATGTGTCCCTCTTTCCATTGTTTGTACTTGTCCTTTTTGTCTTTCAGTTTATCAGAGAGATTCCTGTGCAGCCACGCTGGTTTCTTCTTGAATTTCTTATTTTTCTTTTTCAGTGGTATGTGCTGGACTGGGCTTTTATGATTGCATTTTTGAGTTGTTTTCCCCTTTAGGATTTTCATCCATGGAATCTTTCCTAATTTGTTAAAATCAGCTCTTTTAAAGTTTAAGACACTGGTTGGATTATTTTCTATTGCTTGTGTTTGCATTATATTGAATTCCACTATGACATGGTCACTTTCACCCAAGGTTCTGGTAATTTCAATTCCCTCTATCACTTCTTCTCTATTAGTAAGAATGAGATCCAGTATAGCTTTACTTCTAGTTCCCTTCTCTAGCTTTTGGACAACAAAGTTGTTGGCTAGGTTGGTTAGGAATTTGTTTGATCTCCCACTTGCTGCAGAGTTGGTTTCCCAGTTGATATCTGGATAGTTAAAGTCTCCCACTCCCACTGTGGTATGCTTCCTACATTTGTTAACTGGTTGGCAAAGAGTTCATCTATTTCTTCTGATTGGTTGGTTGGCCTGTAATATACATCTATAGCAATGCCCCTTTTCCCCACAACCTTTTAGATTGACATTCTGGAGTTTTATCTTTGATCATGTGCATTTCTGTAGATATGTAGTGATCTCTTACATAACTCCACCTCCTTCTTTTGTAGATATGTTTCTTTTGAACAATTTGTATCTATCCAGCAGTACATTCCAATCATGGGTTTTGTCCCTCCAAGTTTCTGTAATGGCAACTATGTCATACCTTCTCTTAGGTACTATTGCATTTAAGCCCCTGTCACACTGCACCAATGGATGCAAAGAGGATGTAAAACGGACAAAAAAGCTTGCCTTCCGTTGGTTAACGCGATGTATCCATTCTGTACTCACTGCATACGTTTTGCTTCCTCTCTATCCGTCCAGCATCCGTTTATGGACGTTTCATCCGCTCAGAAAGTTTTGAGCTGCTCAAAACTTTTGTGCGGAAAATGTATCCAATTCGTCCGTTCTGCATCCACTACGCATCCGCTACGCATCCGTTATGCATCTGTTATGCATCCGCTATATCCGCTAGGCATCCGTTCCACATCCGCGCAACTCGCATCTGCTCGGATGCAGGGAGGAAGCGGAACGGACGCAGAACGGATGCAGAACGGATGCCTAGCGGATGCAGCACAGAAACAAAGCATTTAAAACAGAAAAAACGTTCGCAGAGGGGACCTATCTCGGATATTAAGGATGTCTAGAGGATGCCTAGAGGATGCCTAGAGGATGCAAAGGGACACCTATACTGCCTATAAAAAGGGGGAGCAACTCACCTGCATCTCACTTTCAGCCCAGCAGCCCAGATGTGCAGACCTCTGCAGCCTTCATCTGACTCTTGCTCTTCTACAGCATCCAGTCATGTCAACCGTGGATCGTAACACAGTCCTTTTGGCAGCCACCATCCTTCTGCAGCAGTGCAAAGCCATCTACAGGCTCTGTGAATTCTACTACGGGAAGAAAAGGAGGCGGCCAAGAAGCATCTGGGTCCGAAGATGGATCGGGAGAAGAGCAGGGGATGGACTGTACAACAAGCTGATGGTGGAGCTCAGGAACGAAGACACTCGGGCATTCCAGAACTTCATGAGGATTCCTCCAGTCATGTTTGACGAAGTTGTGCAGCGGCTGACACCCAGGTTGACCAAGGCAAACACCAACCTCCAGCCCAGCCTGGAACCTGGGCTCAAGGTGGCACTCACTCTGCACCACCTGGCCTCAGGGGTCACCTACAGGAGCATGCAGTACGGCTGGAGGGTGCCACACAGCACCATCAGCATTGTGGTCAGAGAAGTGGTGCAGGCCATCATTGAAGAATACCTGGAAAAGCTCCTCCAGTGCCCCTCCACTGAAGAAGGATGGAAGAAAGTTGCAGAGCAATGGTATCAGAGGTGGAACTTCCCACACACCCGTTGGAGCCATATATGGCAAGCACGTGGCCTGCAAAGTGCCAGCCAAGTCGGGCTCCACTTATTTCAACTACAAGGGCTTCTTCAGCATCGTCCTCTTTGCCATGGTCGATGCTGACTACAAGTTCATGTACATCAATGCTTCAGGCAGTAGCTCCTGTTTAGATGCCCAGGTATACAATGCCTCAAGGAGGGGCTGGAAGGCAACCTCATCGTGGGCTTCCCAGATCCACATCCCCTGCCCAACTACACTCAAGATGTGCCCTACTTCATCCTGGGGGATGATGCCTTCTCCCTCAGAACCTACCTCATGAAGCCCTACACTTCCAGACTCCTCACCGTGAAGAGAGGATCTTCAACTACAGGCTGTCCAGGGCAAGGCGGGTGGTGGAGAACGCCTTTGGCATCCTGGCCAACAGGTTCCAGGTACTTCTCACCACCATGCAGCATCGCCCAGAGACCGTGAGGAGGATCATGGAAGCTTGCTGCATCCTGCACAATCTCATGCGCACCGCTACCCAGTCTTGCAGAACAGGTTCATGGACCTTCAGCAAGGCAATGGGGACATGGAGCCTGGGGAATGGAGGCAAGGGCGAAACCTGATAGACACTGAGGATGTGCAAGGCCCCAACAGAGCCTCACGTGAAGGGAAGAAGCAGCACAACCTCCTGAGACACTGGTGCAACTCCCCAGCTGGAGCAGTGGAGTGGCAAGACAGGATGATAGATGATTAAAGGGTGCTTCCTTCAGCCTGTCTCATCACACGGATGAGATTGGGCCATGTATGTTGGGTGGGCCTACAATGAACAGGGCATTTAATAAAGAGTTGTGTTTGTGTTGACATGTGTGGATGATTATTACATTATTATTGATAATAAAGGGCCCTAGGTGTGGCACCTGGGAGGGTGGACCATCCAGTCCCACTATGCTTGCACTGGAGGTTTATCTATCCCACAGCTATTACCCATCCCAAAGGTATCCCTGCCCATCCCACTGCTATCTTAACCCATCCCACAAGCATGCAAAGGCTTAAACCAATTCTAAAAGTTTCCACCAAGAATTTATTAAAAAAAAAGAAATGAAGCAAGTGTGTGAATCAAAGATAAACTTTGTTGAACAACAAGCTGTAAAAAAAAAAATGACCCAAGTCAAGTGTCCAAATAAAGTCCACAGGTAGCCAGCTACCCAGTCTCTGGCACTCTTATTGCTCACTCGCAGGTGTGCCCAGTCTCAGGGGTGAAGTGTCCAGGTGCTGTGGAGGTGGGTGGTGCTGGAGTGCTGGTCTGTATCGTCATTGGGGTGCCTGGCCCTGAGAGGACAACAGGGGACGGTGTGTTGAGGAAGCTCTCAGACAGCTGGCTCAGACCCGTGATGCTGAGAGGTCCTTCCTCCATGCCATGGGGTGTCAGCCCCAGTACTGATGACAGATGTACTGAGGCTGGGCTTGGCTGTCGGGTGGAGGAAGGAGTAGTGTAGTGGGGCTGTCTGGTTTGCAGCTGGGTGAGGACTGGTGTGGGTGGCATCGCTGTCGTCGGTGGCATCAGTGGCGTGGCTGGCATCGGTGGCATCAGTGGAACCGGTGGCAACGGTGTCGTCCAATGACTCTGTGCCTGGACTGGGAAAGGCTGCTGCCTGTGCTGCTGGACATCCTGGTAGCCGTAGCCCTGGTAGGTGAGGGGCTGTGGGAAGCCTTGGAATGGGAGGGACATCACCTGGGGTAGAGGTGGAAGAGCAGACCTGGACTGGGTGGGAGCAGGTTCCTCTGGATCTGGAGGGCTGCGAAGCAGCTCGGTGATCCCGTCCTTCACCACCTGGTACTGGGGTTCCTCTATGTTCCTGAGAGTCTGGTTGACATAGGTGAGGAAGGGCTTGCGGTTGGAGGATGAGGAGTCAGTGTGGACCAGCTGAGAGAGGAGATCTATGCTGGTCCGGATGGTGTCCCTGATCTCCAGCAGGACAGTGTGGCTCTGCCCCTCCTGCTGTCTGGCTCTCAGCCTTTCTGTGGAGGTGGAGCTGGGATGTGTGGATGCGGCTATAGCTGTGGTGCACGCGACGTCTCCTTTCTCCCACTGCGCCAGGGAGTCCTCCACGCGCTCCACCATGGTTACAACACCTGTCCGCGGGTTCTCCGCCATGGCACGCTCCACATAAACCTGCCTGGAGACAGGGACTGACTCTCGGCTGGAAGAGGACTGGGCCTCCGCAGGCTGCCGGAGAGAGAGGGTTGTGAGAGGGGCTCCTGGTGCTCCTCGGTGGTGGATATCACCCTCCAGGAAGCTGCACTTGGCCATGACTTAGGTCTCTCTGTCTGTCAGCTTAACCGTGGCCTGGCCAGATTTCTTCAGGTGCAGCTTCCTGTACCAGGTGTGCATGTGCTTCCACCAGCTGAGGAGCACCTCCGAAGTGTAACCCATACTCTCCGCCCTCTCTCTCCAGGCAGCCTGCTTCCTTTTGGTGTCCCTGTAGAGCCAGTGTCCCTTCCGCCACAGATAGTCATTCTCTCTCAGCCACTCCAGCACCTCATCCTCGTGTTCCTCCTCAATATAGTATTGCCTCCTCTCCCATCCCCGCATACACCTCTTCCTCCCTTTGGCAGGACCAGATGTGCCCTCATCAGAGTGGCTCCCAGGTAATAGGGGCTGCTCCTCCACCCCACCAGCAGCAGCAGCACCAGCAGGATCATCATCATCATCATCATCTTCATCATCATCACCAGCAGGATCATAACCATCATCACCATCATCATCATCAGCACCAGCAGCAGCAGGATCATCATCATCATCATTATCAGCAGCAGCACCAGCACCAGCACGAGCAGGACCAGGAGCAAGAGCAGGACCAGGAGGACGAGCAGGACCAGGAGCACGAGCAGGACGAACAGGACGATCAAGACCAGGAGCACGAGAAGGACGAGCAGGACGAGCAAGTCCAAGATCATGAGCAGGACGAGCAGGACCAGCAGGACCAGCAGGACCAGGAGCAGCTTCAGCAGAGTAAGCACCAGCAGGAGCAGCTTCAGCAGAAGCTCCAGCACCAGAAGAGCGAGCCCGAGCTGCAGAAGCCCCAGCAGAAGCAGAGTCAGGGACAGGGGGTGGGAGGGTGGCCCTGTCCTTCTTGCCAGGGATGGTGGCAGGTTGCTGAGTCTTTCGCTTCTTCCCCATGGTTGTGGGGTTGCTGGCTGGCAGGGAGGCTGGCAGGCACCAAGGCTGTCAAGAAGGCTGGCACCAAGGCTGGCACGAAGGCTTGCAGGCAGGCAGGCACCAAGGCTGGCAGGCAGGCTGGCAGGCAGGCTGGCAGGCAGGCTGGCAGGAAGGCAGGCAGGCAGGCAGGCACCAAGGCTGGCAGGCAGACTGGCTGGCAGGGAGGCTGGAAGGCAGTCTGGCAGCAAGGCTGGCAGGCAGGCAGAGAGCAAGGCTGGCAGAGAGGCTGGCCATGAGGCTTGGAGGCAGGCAGGCATGCAGGCAGGGCAGGCAAGGACTCGATGTATCCGGCAGCAGGTCTTTCCTCCGAATGCTGGCCACATGCGAGCTGCTTCCCTTTATATCCGCGTGGCTTATGCAATGCATCCCCCCCACATGCGCAATTAACGCTCGGCATCCATTCGGTTTCCGCTGTGCATCCGCTAGGCTTCCGCTCTGCATCCGCTTCTTCTGCTGTGCATCCGCTGTGCATCCGCTTCATCCGCTGTGCATCCGCTGTGCATCCGCTTCATCCGTTCCACGTCCGCTTTGCTGCGGCCCCCCGGAAGCCAAGTGGATGTGCCATCCGCTCTCATCTGCTTCCATCTGCTGGGCTTCCGTTCCGCATCCGCTTTCCATCCACTCTGCGTCCTCCCCGCGTCCGTTTCTTTCCGTGTTATCCGCTCTGGTTATGCAAATTTTTGCCCCTTTTGAGAGTGGATAACAACGGATGGAACATTTTGCTCGTCCATTGTATCCTTTTTACATACGTTTTGCATCCGTTGGGCAGTCTGACAGGGCCTTTAGTTCACCCTGTTTGTTCCCCATGCTTTGAGCATTTGTTTAGAAGCATTTAAGACTTTTATGCCTGTCCATGGGTTTCCTGCATCTCCTAATTGTTGTTTGAGTTTTTCTTTATTCTCATCACTCTCTATCTCACTGTTTGATTTGTTTTCTCTTTATGATTGGTTTGGTGTTCTAGAGATTCTAAAGATTGGTCACCCTGCCCACTCAATTGTAGTTTAAAGTCCTTCTGATGAGTTGGGCCAGTTTTTTCCTGAGTACATTTTCCCCTATTTTTGTGAGGTGCAGTCCATCCTTTGCCAAGTATCCTCCAGGTAGGTCCATAATTAAGTCCATGGTCCAGGAAAACAAAGTACTCTTGGTGACATCAACCCTTTCACCAGTGGTTTATTTCTAGAATTCTTTTCCCCCTCAAGGGGGGAGAATTTTATTGGGAATACTGATGAGAATACTACTTGTACTCTTACCTCCTTAACTTTATCACCTAGTTCTTGGTGCTTTGTTGTGTGATTTGTCCCACTGTGAAGGAGGAGGAAAGATCATAGTTAGGCCTAATTATTTTGATTAGGTTCTCAGCCACATCTTTGATTTCTGCTCCAGGGAGACAACATACCTCCCTATTCCAATCTGCAGATGCCTGGTTCTGTTCCTTTGAAAATAGAATCACCTATCACCAATACTTAGTCTGGGGTGCTTTTCTGTATATATTAAGTGTGTTTGTTAATGTGACTTTTTAAGGGATATTTGATAATGTCTCTTTTCTAGGTGTCTGCATGTTTTCTTTGAGGGGGAGGTTGTGGATCTGCATATTTTCATCTAGTGGGAGAAATTGATTGTCCAGTTTTAATGGGGCTGCTTCTGGTTGGGTTAGATTGGGTAGTAGGGGTTTCTTATATGTATGCTGCTCCTTTCTTTGATTATTGTGTTTCCTTCTATGAGTGACATACAGCCATTTGTCTTTCACCGCCAGTTTATTAGCAGGGTCAAATCCCCTGGGAGTTATTTGTTCATTATTTAGATTGACTCCCTCTTCTTTGTGGCAGACCCTCAAATATTGGAACACTGCTATCATACCATCTCCAGTCCTTCTTTTCACTAGACTAGTCATACCCAACTGTTCTTCATATGTATTAGCCTCCAGTCTCCTAATCATCTTTGTTGCTCTTCTCTTACACTTTTTCTTTAATGCATCCTAGGATTGCATTGGCTTTTTTTGGCAGATACAGTACACTATTGGCTCATATTTAAATGATTGTCCCCTAGGATTTCAAGACCTCTTTTGCAATTACTGCTATGGAGTCAATGTCATCAAATATGTACCTGTACATTGGTTTTTCTTCCTAAAGTGTAAAATCTTATTTTTGTCCACATTTAATTTCATTTTGTTGGATCGGGTCCAGTGTTCAGATCTGTAGATATCCATTTCGATCTTGAGCCTATTTTCTGGGGTGTTGGCTATTCCTGCCAGCTTGGCATGGTCTGCAAATTTGGTGAGTTCCCCTTCTATCCTCTCATCTAAATAACTGATGAAGTTATTGAAGAATACTGGGCCTAAGAGAGACTGTTAGGGTACCCCACTGATTACTTCCTCCATGTAGATGTAATTCCACCTACATGTTGAGTGTGGTTTGTCAGCTAGTTACAAATCCATACAGCGGTGATGCTGTCTATCCCACATTTTTCTAACTTACCAAGAAGTAGGTTGTGGTCTACTTCATCAATTGCCTTATTGAAATCCAATATGCTATGTCCTCAGCATTTCACGGATCCAATAATTTAGTCACTTTTACAACTTTAGCCACTTTTGAATGAAAATCACTAGTGCAGAAATAACCACTGCCAAACATAATCCTTTATAAAATCCTTAACTTGCTTTGCTAACAGTATTCTTCTGAAGATGGGAGAAGCAAAAAAAAAAAAATCAGTTATGAATACTAATTAATAGGGAATATTTATTTGAGGAATTAGAAATGACAGGAATATTGGAGAAAGGCTTGTTACTTCCAACTTCCCAAAATCTCAAAGCACAAAAGTTACTTTGAGTGACCTATGAGGTTTTGCAAAGAAAAAATAATCCATTTGCAGGAAATGGATTAGAATGGATTATGAAAAATAAACTGTCTTCTAATCAGGACAGTAATGGAGAGATGGGCAATAAGACTCACTATCAAGTTTAGAAATCCTATGTTAGGTTTTCAAGATCTCTAAACACCTTTTTTGGGAAGGATGTCTTGATTCTTGGCAATTACCTGGATAAGTCCTTGCAACTTTCCTGGTAGGATTTTGGAAGTGGTTTCCCTTGCCTCTTTCCCAGAGCTAAGAGTGATTGACTCAAGATCACTCTGTGGCTTTGTGCCTAAGGCAGAACTAGAATTCAGGATCTCCTGATTTCTTATTTAGTACTTAGGCATTACAAGTAGTCTTCAACTTAGGACCATTCACTGAAAATTATGATGCTGTACAAAGGGACTTTTGACCCCTCTCCAAAGTTATGGCTGCTGCAGTGCACCCCACAGTAACATGAAAAAATTTGGGTGCTTGGTGTTCGATCGTGGGAAAAGAGACTCGAGACCAGTGTGACTTTCAGCTCTTTATTTAGTTCCAAAAGTCTTTTCTAATTGCGGAGCTACGGCAGCCTCTTTTATAGAGGCTGCTCGTGGCTCATGGCCAATGACAGCTCTTTAAATCTCCTGCCGATCTGGCAGGCCAATCACAAGGCGACAATGTGAACCAATCAAGGTAGCATTTCTGAACCAATCACCAAGCAGTATTTGCAGCCCAATCAGAAGAGGGTATTTCAAGTATGTTAATATAGAACACCCCTCCCCTCTGGATTTAGCCCGACCTACGTTATGTAGTCCCATAAGTAGGCAGGCTTTTTATGGTGTCTACTTGACCTGCGGAGCTGCATTGCTGTCTTGAGCCTTGTTGCATTGCTGTCTTTGGCTGGTTCGGACGGGATCGTTGTCTCTCTTGTCCTTCTCAGTGGAACCTCCTGGAAGGGCTTACCCGGTCTACCTGGGCTGGTTGAGTTGGCTCGGCTGCCTCTTCTAGGAGTGGCCTCATGTTGGTTTTCCGCTGCCAGGTCCCTTCTACCAAAGTCTCCTGCAGGTGAGTAGTTTTGATTTCTTGATGGGCCTGCCGGTGGTGTTTGTTGTTGGTTTGTTTGTTGTTATGTTATTAGCGGGTTTTCTCCTCCCCTTTGATTTATGTTTGGTTGATCTCCCCCCTTTCTGGTTCTGTTATAGTCTTTTTGGTGTGGTCTTTGTGTGTGTGGTTGTTCTGTGTTCCTGGTGTTGTCGGTGTTTCTTTCTATCGTTCTAGACCTTAGTTGGTCTATGTGTCTCTTCCAGCTCCTCCCGTCCTTCATTTCTAATCGATATGACCGGGGTCCTGTTATTTGGGTTATTCTAGCTGGTATCCAAAGTGGGTCTCCCGTAAGGTTTTTTTGCGTATACCCGATCCCCTGTTGTAAATGTGCGGTATTTACTGGAGGAGTCTGGTGGCTTTTTGGGGTTGTATGTTGGGTGTAATCTGTCCAGGTGTGAGCATAGTTTCCTGCCCATCAGGAGTTCTGCTGGGCTCTTGTTAGTCGATGTGTTTGGTGTTATATGTTGGATGGTTAGCATTTTATTGATTTTGTCTTGAATGTCACCCGTGTCTATTTTATCTAATGCCTCTTTGGTATACCAAACCATGCGTTCTGCCCATCCGTTTGTAGCTGGGTGAGTGGGCACTGATAGGGCATGTCGTATGACCAGTTTGGCGAGGAATTTTTTGAACGACAGCGCTGTGAACTGCGGCCCGTTATCTGAGACTAACAAGTCCGGTAACCCATGCGTTGTGAAAAGTTTTCTTAGCTGTCTGATGACGGCTTCTGTCGTCGTGGACTGCATGACAGTGACCTCCAGCCAATTGGAGTAAGTATCGACAATTATTAAAAAATGTATATCCTTTTGTGGGTCCAGCAAAATCGATATGGATTCTTGACCAGGGGTCCCTAGGTGTCTCCCACTTGAGGGTAGGTGCAGGAGGGGGGTTAGGTCTGGATTTTTGGCATTTATTGCATGTTCCCACCCATGTCTCAATGTCTTTGTCCATCCTGGGACACCAGACGTAACTCCTGGCCAGGGATTTCATTTTGACGATACCCGGGTGTCCCTCATGTAGCATGCACAGTACTTTTTCCTGCATTTTTTTTGGAATGACAACTCTATCCCCCCACAGTATACATCCCTCCAATATTGATAGTTCAGTTTGTCGATTTCAGAAGGGTTTAAACGTGTTGCTGTCATCGGTTTCCGGCCACCCTTTCCCTACCCATTTTAAAATCCGTGCCAGTTGTCTGTCTCTTGCGGTCTCTTTTGCAATGTGTGATGCAGTTATGGGTAGGTTTGGTAAGATCTCTATTTGTAGTATGGACGTGGTCGGTGCCGGGTTACCTTCCAGATCAGGTAGGGAGGAACGGCTCAGGGCGTCAGTGTGTGATATGCTCTTCCCTGGCCGGTGTATTAATTAGTAGTTATATGCGGCAAGGAACTCGGACCACCTTGTCATCCATGGTGACCATATGTTTGGGGTAGCCTTGTTCCCTGCGAGTATCCCCAGGAGTGGTTTGTGGTCGGTAATGAGAAAGTCCTACCATAGAGATATTCATAGAATCTCTTTACTCCAGTGATCTCTGCTAATGCCTCTCTGTCCAACTGCAGTTTCTCTCCAACCAATCAGGATGTTAAAAAAAACCATCCTGGGACAGCAATAGGCTAGCCTCAAATTTAAAACCAACGACTGTGATAGCCTGACCCACATACAAACTCAATACAGAAGCCTGATGATGGCAGATGAGATTCTGCTGAAATGTTGCTACAACTTTAAAAGCACAACTACAATGACGTGGGATAATACCCGAAGGAAGCTGAACAGCACACACACACACACATATATATATACATACAGTGTGCCGGTTGGTTTACAAATTGTTTTGTGCTTCCATTTTGTAGTATTCAATTACAATTACTTTGTATATATTCTCATATTTTCAATCAAATATTAAATACACCAATATCATTGTTAATCAATCATTTGACTATACTTTTATTCATTCATGTTTCACGAAATAATCATATTTTACTTAATTTGTTTTATAACAGTTCGTTTTATCATCTCAAATCTATCCTACAAACATTTTGCAGAGAAATAAGAAAAGAATACATCTTTATATATTTATTATTTTCTCAGAATCTACATATTTCATTACCATATTTTATTGTATAACCATTGATAGAATACATCCCAAATTTTATAAAATTGTTTATCATCTTGTTCTCTGATTTCAAATGTCAATCTACTATTTCAGCACATTCCAATATTTTCTTAATTATTTCCTCCTGTGATGGTATTTTCTCATTTTTGCTCAGTTTTTAGCAAATACAATCCTAGTAGCTGTTAACACATTTACAATCAGGTATTTCAATTCTTTACTATATATTTCAGGTAGCATTCCCAATAAAAATATCTCTTCAAATCTATATGCTTTATTGTCATTTTTTCCAACCACGTGTGGATTTTAGTCCAATATTTTTTAGCATCTGCACAAGTTCGCCACATATGGTAATATGAACCAGGTGTCTGATGATATTTCCAACATTTTTCAGATTTGTTCTTGAACATTCTTGCTATTCTTATCGGGGGGAAATGCCACCTGTAAAACATACAAATTTTTTTTACATGCTTGTTGACATTGTCATTTTATAATTTTGAGACCACAATTTTTGCCATTTCTCTAAATCAATCCCATATCCAAAATTCTTCCCCCAAGCAATCATTGTTTCTTTGACTTGTTCTTCTTCTTGTTTAATTTCTAATAAATACCCATACAATTTTTTAATCACCTTTTCATCAGTACCTGTCAAAATCTTATCTAAATCAGTCAGTTTATCATAGAAACCTTCTGTTTTAGAGTCTTTTTCATACCTTGAATGTATTTGCACATTTGAAAACCATCTTTGTATCTTGTTCCTCTAATTTTTCTATAGATTTAAATTCACTCTTTTCATTCAATATTTCACAATATCTAACTGTTTGTTCCTTTTTATATATTATAGGATAGGAAAATGCTTCAATAGTCGATAGCCAGACTGGAATTTTCAACTAACATTGTCTTTTAGTCTTCTCCCAATTTAACCACAGAGACTCCCATATATAATGTCTTCTAAAATACCCCTGTGTTTTAGTTCCTTTATACCATAGAAAAGCATGACACCCCAACAACAGATCATGTCTTTCTAATGTCAACAATCTAGTATTTCTTAATGTTATCCATTCCTTAACCGACATCAAATTTGTAGCTTGGTAATACAACTCCCAATTAGGCAAACCAAATCCTCCTCTTATTCTGGCATATTGCAAAAGTTTTAACTTTATTCTCGCTTTCTTACCTTGCCATATATATTTCAACATGATTTTATTTAAATCTTCATTTTTATTTAAATCTTCATTTTTATTTAAATCTGGAAAAGTAATCTTTTCCAAGCCTAATTGGAATTGTTTGGAACAAATATAAAATTCTGGGTAATATATTCATCTTGATTGTTGATATTCTCCCTATTAATGACAGTTGTAAATTTTCCCATTTTGCCAAATCTAGCGCTATCTGCTGCTTAAGTTTGATATAATTATTCTCTTTTAGTGTACAGCATCTTGCTGTCAAATGTATCCTCGAGAACTTGATCTTATTTGTGACCTGAATTTTCAATAGATCTGCAAGTTCTTCCTTTTGTCTTGATAGCATATTCTTTGTCAAAATCTTTGTCTTATCTTTATTTATTTTCAAACCAGCCACCTTCCCATATACCTCTATCTTTTCTATCAATTTTGATGCTGTTTCTAGTGGGTCTTCTAAAATGAAAACCAGATCATCTGCGAATGCTTGCAACTTAAATTCTTCCTTTTTAATTTTCATCCCTTTTATATCCCTTTCTTCTCTAATATTTCTGTTTAGCAATTCCAGGGTTAACACAAACAGCAGAGGTGACAGTGGGCACCCTTGTCTTGTTCCTTTTCTTATATCAATAGAGTCTGTCAGTTCTCCCTCTGTCATTACCTTTGCTGTTTGCTTATGATATATAGCTTCTATTTCTTGAATAAATTTTTAAGCAAAGCCAATCTGTTCCAGCTGTCATAACATGAATCACCAACTCACATTATCAAATGCCTTCTGTGCATCTAGAAATATCAAAGCCATTTGTTTTTCAGGGTGTGTCTCATAGTATTCCAAAGTGTCCAAGATTACTCTCATATTATCTTTAATTTGTCTCTTTGGCAGAAATCCATTTTGATCAGGATGGATAAAATTGTTTAAGTATTTTGTAGTCTTTCTGCCAATATTGAAGAAAAAAATTTATAATCTACATTTAGTAAGGAAATAGGTCTATAGTTCTTGATTTGTAATGGATCAGCCTCCTCTTTTGGGACAAGTGTAATATAAGCTTCTGACCATGATTTAAGTATCTTCTTCTTTAACATAACTTCATTCATAACTTCTAGCAATGGTAGGTTCAATGATTCTTGTAGTGTTTTATAAAATTTTGCCGGAAGTCCATCTGGGCCTATTTTGCTTCTTGAGTGCTTCAGTTAACTCCATCATCATTATATTGCTTTCTAATATTGTTTCAATCTCTTTAGGTATCTGGGGTAAATTAGCATTCTGTAAATATTGTTTAACTCTTTCCTCATCAATATTCTCTTGTGTATATCATTTCCCATAATAGTCTCATTTGATTTCCTTCTTCTCTTTACTACCATAGCAAACTTGGTCTTGGTCATCTATTAATTGCAATATTTTCCTTGATTCTTTCTCTAATTGAATTCCAAGAGGACTGCCAAATAGCGACTGAAAAAGAAGGTGCAGTAGAAGAAAGGTGAAAGTTAAAGAACAACGTGAACCAAGATCTACGAGAGCTGCCAAACCTGGCAAGAGAGAAAATATTGAAATATAAAGACAAGGAGGTCTTTATAGGTGGCTGATTCAAAAAAGGTTCAATGTTCACATGGCAAGAACAGAGACGTAGAATTGATTCAGTTGAGAAAGCTGAATCATTTTAGAAAGAATTTTTTGGAGGGAAAGAGGAAGAGGCAGAAAAAGAAATCTCACTAATTGAATTCCAAGACGACTGCCAAATGGCGACTGAAAAAGAAGAAGGTACAGGAGGTGGAAAGGTGGAAGCCAAAGAACAAAGTGAACCAAGATCTATGAGAGCTGCTAAACTTAACCACAAAATATAACCATGGAAGAGAAAAAAATGATTACAATTAATATAAATGGACTGAACTCAGCTGTTAAAATAAGGAAAACTTTCCATAAGTTAGAGAAATTAAAATTTGATATAATCTGCCTACAAGAAGTACATATCAAAAAGCAACATGAACAACTGTTGATACAGCCAAAACTAGGGAAAATATTTACTTCTTTGACACAATGCAAGAAAAGTGGAGTGGTTTTACACATTGAAGATATTATCCCAGCGAAATTGATCTATACTGATGACGATGGAAGAATACTAATGGTGGAAATAATGACAATAATATGAAAACACTCCTGATCACAATCTATGCCCCGAATGACAATCAAGAAGAATTCTATAAAAATTACACATGAAAATAATTGAACTGGACTATGCTAATATAGTTATGGTGGGAGATTTTAATGGAATTGTAGATAATAAACTGGACTATATAGCACAGAAAACAACAAAGCAAAACAGAAAGACTCTCCCTAAATCCTTTTTTAAAATGATAGATGAAATAAACTTAAAAGATACATGGAGAGAAAGAAATGCTAAAACTAAACAACACACCTTTTACTCAAGTAGGTATTTATCATGGTCCAGAATAGATATGATATGGATATCAACAGAATTGTTAGCTAATATTCAAGAAATAAATATTGAAACAAGTACTTGGGCAATCCAATGACAATTAAATGGAAAGGACAAAGAGAAAAGAAAAAATCTTCAGGTTCTTCCACACCTTAATCCAATTAAGAGGTCTCAGGTATAAAAGGATGCATAAGAAAAAAAAAGAAAGAAAGCCACAAAAATAAAAAAACAATATAGAAGGTAAATTTAAAAAAAAAGGAGGGAGAGAGAAAAAAGAAAAGAGACTACTCCCTTAAAAAGAAAAGGAAGGAAATCATTAATACTAAAGCTTTTCCATTAAAATAAAATGCAAATGCAAAAAATTTGACTTCAAAAGACAAATAGAAAGACAAAACAAGTTCCAAAAGGCCAAAAATCCAAACAGCTATTATGAAAAATAAACTAGTAAGGAGGGGGTTTGTTAAAGTAAGAAATAACACAGTTTAAAAATAAAAATAAAAAGAGCACACTGCACCTTGTTTGATTATCCAAGACTTTTGTTAAAATTTATAACTCTCTTCTCCAGAGTCTTATCACCTTCCTTTTTCCTTTAAGCTTCAACACCAGACTCCAGCTGTTGATAGAAACCCAGAAGAGCACCTGCAATAATACTCTCCCATGCTCTTCCCTCTATCTTATCAAATAGCAATGCCCTTGAAAAGAAGTCACAGTTCTTTCTCAGCTTTGTCTGGTCAAGAAAAAGAAATAGAATATTTCCAAGCCTCTAGTTGGCAGTGTTACAAAGTTTCTTTTGCCTTCACTTTCCACCTCCTTTTCCAAACAAAATATAATACAAATTAATCAAAAAGGGAAAAAGATATTAAAAAATATGACTAAAAGGGAGTCTCTAGCCTAGAATACTATAAAGTCAAAAAGGAGAGAAAGAATAGGTGAAAGAGGGGAAAAAAAACCAGTCCAATTTCAAAATATAAAATCATGTGTAGAAAATCCAGCAATGAAGAAAAAAAATATTACTTTGACATTCCTGTTTAAAATCACCGCTTAATCACTTCTGTCAAAACTTTTACAGATTCTTTTTTTTTCCTTAGGGTGTCATTTCAAATCTTAAAATAAAGAAAAAGTTCCCACCAAACCGGCACACTTTCTCCTTCCATTCTCTTTTGTTTTGGAGCTGTCTCAACTTCAGCAGCTTTAATGGCTGTCTCTTTGCCACTGGCAAAAAGAGCTTCTCCTGGATCTACCAGGGACTTTGCAATATCCCTGGGATCGACAGAATGCACTCTTTACATTCACTGTCTCTTCAGGATGGTTTAGATCCAAATGGACCATCCAGAAGCAAAGATATCGGCAGCGATCTCAGACCTCCAAGATTGCATGCCGTATCGTTGCAACGCCAGCTCCGCCCTCCAATAGGTCTCTTTTGGTGATGTTGGGCACCAGTTTCTTTATAGTCGCCCAGGCAACTATTGACAGGGAGGATTCTGTGTCAACTTCCATGTCGCATGTAGCTCCCTCTATGGAGACAGTGATACTGATCTTTGTTACCTGCAGTGAGGAGGCTTTCCTGATTGTTGTTTGGTATATCATCTTTGGCTCGTCATAGCGGTCATTCTTCTTCCTTGGCTTCCAGGCTTGTCCCCTTTTAAACACTGCCTGTGGGTTTCCTTGACTGGCGTGGCGTGCTGTTGGTTGGCTCACCTGGAAAACTCTAGCCAAATGTCCTATCGCAGCACTGACAGATTGCACCTTTGAATCGGCAGTTGGATTTTGAATGATTGCCACCACATCTGGCGCATGCGGACTGCACTGCTTCAGTGCCTGTGTTTTTCTTACTGACCTTAAACTGGCAGATTTCATCCTCTGTTGAATCTTTTTGTTTGGTGTGGTCTTGCTGACCTGTGGCTGTTTGTCGCAAGAAATTTGAATTTTTATTTTTCTGAATTGCCTCCGTAGTCTTGATCGACGTTTCTGTAGCTCTGGCTTCATCTAGTGCTGTCTTCAGCATGAGGTTAGGCTTCGCAAGCAGGTGCTGCTTAGGTTGATATCTCTTATTCCACAGACAAGTCTATCTAGCAGAATTTCTTCCAATTCTTGGAATTTGCAGTATAAAGTGGCTTTTTGTAGTGCTGTGATGTAATCATTTCTGGACTCGCCTTCATTTTGGTTCTGGTGGTGAAATTCATGGAGTCGAATGATCTTAGACAGTGCCAGCATGTAGTGAATTCTGAGTGGGTTTAAGATTGTACCCCAAGGCACTGTTTGTACTGCGGCTGGAGCGATCAATGCTTTTGCAGTGTCGAAAATTTCTGAACCATAGTAACTCAGGGAAAAGGGCTTGCTTTCGGTTGTCCGAGACTTCCTGAAGGTCGTTGGCTTCCAGAAAACACTCAAACCAAATGAGGTAGGAAACCCAATGTTCCACGGCTGGGTTGAATGGTGTGGGCGGAGCATGCATGGACATCCTTTCCGAAACTGAGTTCAGGGTCTCTTCTTAGGCGACATTTGCAGCTTGTTCCACTGTTCCGGTTGTATCGTAGTCAGCTCCTTTTGTTAATCTTCCAATCCCTCCTTCAGTGGCAGTGTTGAGTTGTGGAAGAATGGAAGAGACAGAGTATCTGCAACAGTTAACTTCTTTATTCAGGAACAAACAACCAGCTAAAAACCTGTCTTTTTGTGAAATCTGTTCCATTTTGGCATTTCTTAAAGTTTGGTGCTTCTACCCCAATGCCAACAAGCTACAGATGGCCCTGCCCTTATTCAAAACTCAGCAGAAATTTGCAAGCTACTTAGCAGCTATTTGGCAAGCTGAGGAAGTTCCATGGTAAATTCTTTAGCACTTGTTTCAAAACTCCACACATTTATTTCAAAACAGTGCCAATCCCATTTTTAAAATCCTACCAATACCTTGGATGCCATGGATGTCACAGATGAAAAGAGAAAATTAGTTCATTTTTAAAGTGTTGGATGAAATTTTCTTAAGGATCATCCTCGTCTCCGGTGTTTATTTTTAACAAGAATTACAGGAATTCTTTTACTAGCTACTTTGGGGAATGATAATGCCTTCTTCATGGCTCTAGGCTTCGACTTTCACTTTATCACTTTTTATCACAAATTGGATCTGCTTCACTCCTACTATGGTTTTTTTTCTACCTGAGTATTTCTTAGCTTTCCCCTCCTTTCTGGGAACAACCCCATCAATACCATATGGAAGTTTCTAGTCTCCATCTGTCCTCTAGATATTTGATCTCTTTGATCCTCTTCCCAAGCAATCTGTTTTAAGATCATAAGAGTAAGCCAGCATTGTTTCTTCCATGTTTCTTCCACTCACCAGCCTTTAAACTTGGATTTTGCAATCAGAATAAATCAGGCATCTGTGACATATGGATGAAGTAAATGTGGGTTTTGCCTATCTTGCAGTACAGGCTTGGGTGAATGGCTAAGTGAATGTCATGGAGGGAAGGGCTTGCTAATTTCTTTACCCATTCACCATACATTCAATCATACTTTTTAAAATAATAAAAATTGTTACCATCCTGCCATCTTCTCCTAACAGCAAGTGTACCCCTTCCGTTTATTATTAACTTTTAACTATTAAGTAAGGATCATCCAGAGTCATCTAATTGGTGAGATGGGTGGGATATAAATTTAATGAACAAACCAACCAACCAACAATAAATAAATAGTCAAAAAGCTCCTTTTGTTAGTTTCCTTTACAAATTCCTTTTATGCTTTAGATTTTCTAACCTTATTTTTGCATATATTGCTGCCGATTGGGTACTTTTCTTTTTGCTTATTACACCTATATCTTCATTTCCTATAGATGTGTGTCCCTCAATCAAAAGCTCCTGATACATCCTATAGCAATTTTCTAAACTGTCCTCCCATTTTTTCTCACCACATTTGATTGCATTTCTATTATCATACTTTTGAGATTGTATTTCCAGTAACTTACTTTCTTACTATGTGTAATTCAGAGGTGGTTTTCAGCAGGTTCTGACCAGTTCTGGAAATTTGGTAGAAGAAATTTTGAATAATCCAGAGGACCGGCAAATACTACCTCTGACTGGCTCCATCCCCATCTATTCTCTGCCTCCTGAGTCCCAGGTGATTGGCTGGGTCTACTTTTGTTGTTCTGCACAGGAGAATGGAGTTGGAAAGCAGGTTAGTGGGATAGGGAGGGAATGGGATTTTCCGATAACCTCCCCCCAGGAGTGGGGAGGGAATGGGGATTTTGCAGTACTGCCATACCCACCAAGCCACGGCAAGCGCAGCATGTGCACAGAACTGGTAGTAAAAAAATTTGAATCCCACCACTGGTGTAATTGCATCTCCAGATTCTTACTTTTGCTGTTTATCTGAGGATTTTTGTCTGTAGGATTCAGTCTAGTACTTTGGGAAGCTTATTGAAATTGGCTCCTGAAACTTAATGTTCATAACTTTGGTCCATTATTTTTCTTTTTATAATAAAACATAGATAATAAAAGATATAGAAAACAGCTCTTTACCAGTGCAAAATATATTGGAAACAGTTTTTGAGTTGGAAAATCTGGACAAGGTGGCAGTCTTTTTTTGGGGTGGGGAGGGGTATGTTACTGTTTACTGAAGCCGTAAATGATTTAGGATTTGACTATTTGGAAACTGCCATTCCTGTTATAAACCTATTCAAACATAATAACAAACAAACGTAAAGATATGTGAGAAGGGTCCTTTTGAAGGTATCCTCATGGTATTAGGATAGTGGAAAGCAATCCTCTTTTGTGTTTGCACATACATCAAAAATCAATTCTAAATAAATATTAAACAGGTGACAATCTTCACATATCTTTTTTTATAATTCACAATTCTTTTATTATTTTGTTTTGATGGGTTAGCATTATGGATTGAGAAAGCTATGTTTATCAAATGTTTGCAGATTGCAAGAAATATTTCTCTTACTGCATAAAACAAGTTTTTAATTATATGGTTGATTGACATTTGGCAAGAAAACATGTAGTTCTAAATAACTTACACGCACACACATACAATTGGACTTGCTATAAAATTCTGATTCTGATTCCTTCAGGACAGGGTGTACTTCATGAGTTCCTTTTAGTCTATTTTCAAATCATAAACATTTTAGCAGCGATGTGTTTTCCAGGTGGTTACCAGAAAAAGAAAGCTGGAGGAAACAGCAGTTCTTGTAGCACCCCTAAATTCAGTTAATACACATTCATTTTGAATATATTTGTTTGTTCAGTAGAAATCCCAGCGAACAGATCCCTTACATTGATAGCTTTGATGCAATTTCTCCCCCTGTTCCATATCAGTATCTTTGTGAGCCCCTTATCAAACTAGTATTTACATTGACTTATGTGATGAAAGAACAGAAAATGACAGCATCTCCAAAAGTCTTTCAGCAGAATGTGATCAGAATTGAATTATTTTGATTAAATATAAATTGTATTGATTAAATACAAATAGTTTTACATCAAGAGACTGTTTGCTTCCATATTACAGCTTGATGCCTGTGGAGCCAGAAGGCATGGGTATAAGTCTCTTTGATGTCTTAATAATTAAAAATGGACATACAAATAACACAAGAGTGACCTAGATAATTTTTATATATTGGGTTTACAAATTTAACTTGTTAAACCTTTAAAGGGTTTTGTGAAAAGAACAAAAAAAATGAAAAGAAATAAATTTCTCGGAAATTATTTGAAGAGAATGAAGATTCCCACCCAAACTGGGTGGCATGCCTTTCTATGGGATAAAAAGAATAAGACCCACTTCTATTTTCATAGACATCTGATAAGGGATTCATTATTACAAACCTAGGAAAAAGTTTTTTTAAAAAAAGCATTATCTGAAAAGACCAAATTGGACCTCACATATGGAAGCTATGTTATATCCAATTATGAGGGACATTAAAAATGATTAGATATGAAGAACTATTAGATGAACAGAGAAAATTAAAAACATTGAATAAACTAAAAGAACAAGGTATAATATTGGATTGGTAGGTATACTTGCAAATTCAAACCAAATTTAAGAAAGATGTAGAGGAACAAGGGATAGATAAGGATTTACAAAAATTGGACCAAATTTTGACAGGCAAAGACATAAAATTTATAACAGGAATGTATAACTATTTATTGGAGGTGGAATTAAAGGAAGAAATTGTCAAGGGATCAATGATTGTTTGCGTGAAAACTGAAGGCCATAACATAAATTTGGATGAATGGGGAAAGATTTGGACTGAGAACTAGAAGCTGACTTTGTCAATGGCATTTAAAGAAAATCAATATAAAATATTCTGTAGATGGTACTTAGCACTGGCAAGATTGGCAAAAATGTATCAAATATAAAACCAGAATGCTGAAAGTGCAAACAAAAAAAGGAATGTTTTTCCATATGTGGTGGCAATGTATAGAAGTTAAAAAATATTGGAAGAAGGTACAGAGATGGCTTCTCGAGATTACAAATCATAGATTGAAATTGGAATCAGAAACATTCCTATTAGGTATGATAAAGGGGAATTTGAGCAAGGACAAAAGATATGTCATGGTACACATCTTAACGGCAGCAAGCATCACCCTTTCAAAAAGTTGGAAGAGTGATAAAATACCAGCAGATGAAGCATTAATTCAAAAAATAATGGATTGTGCAGAGCTAGACAAATTCACTATGGAATTAAGAGGCAAGTATGATTTAGAATATAACACGATATGGGATAGGTGGTATGAATGGGTGGAGAATAAAGATAAAAATGATGTGTAGTCACAAAACGAGAAACATGTACATACAATGACACAAATATTGTTAATGGAAATGAGAGTTTTGTATTTTTAGTTTTTAAAGACTAAAAATTTATTTTAAAAAATTAAAAAAATAAAATCCATGTGTTGTAATATCTGGTAACTCCTAATCAACTGTTGTTGATGAGGGCTGAATTATGAGGCTTTGGAAATGGGGTCTGGGAAGAAGAGATCATTTGTTGTATTTTAAGGGCCTGTCACATAGGCCGATGGATGCAAAACATATGTAAAAAGGACACAGCATACGAGAAAATGTTCCATCCATTGTTATCCGCTCTCAAAAGTGCCCCGAATTTGCATAAGCAGAGCGGACAACAACAGAAAGGAAGGGATGGGGGGAGGACGTAGGCAGGATGTTAAGCGGATGCTCCACGGAAGCCTAGCAGATGGAAATAGATGGAAGCGGATGGCACATCCGCAGGGCTTCCGGGGGAGCACAGCAAAGCGGACGCGCAGTAGAAGGAATGGATGCAGAGCGGATGCCGAGTGGATGAAGTGGATGCAGAGCGGAAGCCTAGAGGATACTTAGCAGATGCCTAGCGGATGCAAAGCATTCATTGCACATGCAGGGAGGATGCATTGCGTCAGCCCCGCGGATATAAAGGGAAGCAGCTCGCAAGCAGGTCACCATTCAGAGGAAAGACCGGCTGCCAGACACAGCTCCAGCCAGCCAGCCAGCCAACAACCATGGGGAAGAAGAGAAAGCCTCTGCCATCTGCTGCCAGCCCTGGCAATAAGGACAGGGCCACCATCCCACCCCGTGGCCCTCACTCTGCTTCTGCTGGGGCTTCTGCTGCTCGGGCTGACTCTTCTGGTGCTGGAGCTTCTGCTGGTGCTGCTCCTGGTGCTGGGGCTTCTGCTGGTGCTTACTCTGCTGGCGCTGCTCCTGGTGCTGGTGCTTCTGCTGGTGCTTACTCTGCTGGCGCTGCTCCTGGTCCTGCTGGTGCTGCTGGTGCTGCTGGTGCTGCTGGTACTCCTGGTCCTGCTGGTCCTGCTTTTGCTGCTACTTTTGTTGTTGATGCTGCTGCTGGTGGTGGTGTGGTGGAGCAGCCCCTACAACCTCGAAGCCCCTCTGATGAGGGCCCAGATGGCCCTGCCAGAGGGAGGAAGAGGCATACACAAGAATGAGAATGGGAGAGGAGGCAATACTCCATCGAAGAGGAACATGAGGATGAGGTGCTCGAATGGCTGAGGGAGAACGAGTATCTTTGGCGGAAGGGACACAGGCTCTATCGAGACACCAAAAGGAAGCAGGCTGCTTGGAGAGAGAAGGCGGAGAGCCTGGGCTACACTTCGGAGGTGCTCCTCGGCTGGTGGAAGCACATGCACACCTGGTACAGGAAGCTGCACCTCAAGAAATCTGGCCAGGCCATGGTCAAGCTGACGGACCGAGAGACCTATGTGATGGCCAAGTGCAGCTTCTTGGAGGGTGAGATTCACCACTGAGGAGCAGCCCCTCTGACAACCCTCTCTCTCAGGCAGCCCGCAGAGAGCCAGTCCTCTTCTGGCCAAGAGTCAGCTCCTGTGTCCAGGCAGGTATCTGTGGAGCGTGCCACGACGGAGACCCCCCTGACAGCTGCACTCCCCGTGGCGGAGTGCGTGGAGGACCCCTGATGCAGTGGGAGTAAGGAGAGGGCACTGCCACCAGAGACCAACCCACATCCACCCCCAGCTCCACCTCCACAGAAAGCAGGTAGAGAGGCAGACCGGAGGGGCAGAACCACACTGTCCTGCTGGAGATCAGGGACACCATCAGAAGCAGTGTAGATCTCCTCTCTCAGCTGGTACACACCGACATACCATCCTCAAACAGCAAGCCCTTCCTCACCTACGTCAAACAGATCCTCATGGGCATGTCCGAATCACAGTACCAGGTGATAAAGGACAGGATCACCGGTCTTCTTCACAACCCCCCAGACCCAGCTGAACCTGCTCCTACCCAGTCCAGGCCTGCTTCTCCACCCTAGGTGATGTCACTACCCTTCCAAGGCTTTCCACAGGCTCTCACCTACCAAGGCTATGGCTACCAGGAGCTCCAGCAGCACAGGCAGCCCTTCCCAGTCCAAGCACAGGTACATCGAATGCCACCGGTGCCACTGATGCCACCAATGCCACCCACGCCACCGATGCCACCCATGCCACAGATGCCACCCATGCCTCACCTTGCTCAGCTGCAGACCAGACATCCCCACTACACTCGTCCTTCCTCCACCCCGCAGCCAAGCCTGGCCTCAGAACATCTGTCATCGGTCTTGGGGCTGACACCCCATGTCCTGGAGGAAGGGGCTCTCAACATCACAGAACTGAGCCAGCTCTCTCAGAGCTTCCTCCACACACCATCCCCTGTTGTCCTCTCGGGGCCAGGCACCCCAATGGCGCCTCAGACCAGCACTCCAGCAGCAGCCACCTCCACAGCACCTGGACCCTTCACCCCTGAGACTATGGGCATGCCTCAGAGTGACTGAGAAGAGTGCCAGAGACTGGGTGGCTACCTGTTGACTTTATCTTTGCTTGGGACACTTGGGTCATTTTGCTTTTACAGCTTGTTATTAATCAAGATTATCTTTGCTTCACACACTTGCTTCATTTATTTTATTAAATAAAGTCTTGGTGGAAACTTTTAAAAATGGTTTAAGCCTTTGCATGCTTGTGGGATGGGTAAGGACAGCAGTGAGATGGGCAGGGATACCTTTGGGATGGGTAATAGCTGTGGGATGGGTTAGTATACCTGTTGGATGGGTAATAGCTGTGGGATGGGTTAGGATACCTGTTGAATGGGTAATAGCTGTGGGATGGGTTAGGATACCTGTGGGATGGGTAATAGCTGTGGGATAGATAAACCTCCAGTGCAAGCATAGTGGGACTGTATGGTCCACCCTCCCAGGTGCCACACCTTTGGCCCTTTATTATCAAGAACAATGTAATCATTGATCCAACATTTCAACATAAACACAACTCTTTATGAAATGCCCTGTTCATTGTAGGCCCACTCAACATACATGGCACAATCTCATCCATGTGATGAGACAGGCTCAAGGAAGCATCCATTAAGCATCTATCATCCTGTCTTGCCACTCCACTGCTCCAGCTGGGGAGTTGCACTAGTGTTTCAGGAGGTTGCGCTGTTTCTTCCCTTCACGTGAAGCTCTGTTGGGGCCTTGCACATCCAGAGTGTCTATCAGGTTTCGCCCTTGCCTCCATTCCCCAGGCTCCATGTCCCCATTGCCTTGTTGGAGGTCCACGAGCCTGTTCTGCAACACTGGGTAGCAGGTGCACATGAGATTGTGCAGGATGCAGCAAGCTTCCACCATCCTCCTCACGGTCTGACCACAATGCTGATGGTGTTGTGTGGCACCCTCCAGCCGTACTGCATGCTCCTGTACGTGGTCCCAGAGGCCAGGTGGCGCAGAGCCAGTGCCACCTTGAGCCCAGGATCCAGGTTGGGCTGGAAGTTGGTGCTCTGCTTGGTCAACCTGGGTCTTAGCCACTCTACAACTTCGTCAAATAATGGCTGGAGGCATCCTCATTAAGTTCTGGAATGCCAAGTGTCTTCGTTCCTCAGCTCCACCATCAGCTTGTTATACAGTCCGCACTCTGCTGTTCTCACGATCCATCTTCAGACCCAGACACTTCTTGGCCGCCTCCTTTTCTTCCCGTAGAACAGGTGAAAGAGCCTTTAGATGGCTTCGCACTGTTGTAGAATGATGGTGGCTACCAAAAGGAGTGTGTGATGATCCATGGTGGAGATGACTGGATGCTGTGGAAGAGCAAGAGCCAGATGAAGGCTGAAGAGGTCTGCACCGCAGGGCTGCTGGACTGAAAGTGAGATCCAGGTGAGTTCCTCCCCCTTTTTATAGGAAATATAGGTTTTCTGCTTGGTGTCCTTTTGCATCCTCTAGGCATCCTGCAGACATCCTAAATATCCAAGATACGTCCCCTATGCGAACGTTTTTTCTGTTTTAATGCTTTGTATGCGAGCTGCATCCGCTTTCATCCTTTCTACGTCCGTGCTACTAACGCTGCGTGTCCATTCCGCGTCTGTTTCGCTTCCTCCCTGTGTCCGTTTTCCGCTGGAGCGGATGCGAGTTGCGCGGATGTGCAGCGGATGCCTAGCGGATTTAGCGGATGCGTAACGGATGATGATGGACGTCTAACGGATGTTCCCCGTATGTGTAGCGGATGTAGAATGGACGCGTTGGATACATTTTCCGCTCAAAAAGTTTTGTGCAGCTCAAAACATTTTGAGCGGATGAAATGTCAGAAGACGGATGCTGGACGGATAGAGAGGATGAAAAACGGACACAGTGAGTACAGAATGGAAGCATCACGTTAACCAACGGATGGCAAGTGCTTCTCTCCGTTTTACATCCTCTTTCCATCCGTTGGTGCTGTGTGACAGGGGCTTTAAGAGAAGTGGAAAGTTTCTAAAATCATTTACATGTCTGATGAAGGGGGAAGTCTTTTCTTTGTATATTTCTTTTTTTTTCTTGACTATATTTTTTGGCAATTTCTTTTTTTTGTATTAGCTTTTTATTTTTAGATGTAATATTTTATTTTTAAAATTACAATTAAAAACATTTTGCCTGGAATAAAAAATACTGTGGTGAGACATGAGCATTTTTTTCAGGTTTGTGAAACAATTGATTAAAATGATAAGGAAACTGTTGTTGATTAGACATTCAGACTGGGATGTGGAAGTCTTTCCAGCATGGGAAATGCTGGATGGCCATCTAATGGGGATGCTTTAATCATGGATTCCTGTACAGAGGAAAGGTTATCTTATGTGATTGCCAAGGTTCCTTCTCTTACCACACTATGATTTTATTAACCAAAGCATGGTCGTGGAATATCTAATTACTGTTTACTTTGCAGACTTACAGAAAGTATAAAGCCAATTTGGTTTGGTGGTTAAGGCGCCAGGCTAGAAACCAGGAGAATCTGAGTTCTATTCCTGCTTTAGCCATGAAAGCCAGCTGGATGATTTTTGGACCAGTCACTCTTTCTCAGTCTGTGAGAGGGATCTTGGAGTCTTAGTGGACAACCAATTAAATATGAGCTAACATTGTGTGGTGGCAGCCAAAAAAGCCAATGCAATCCTAAATTGCATGAACAGAGGGATTCAGTCAAATTCAAGTGAAGTACTAATACCACTCTATAAAGCCTTAGGAAGACCACACCTAGAATACTGCATCTAGTTTTGGTCACTACACTATAAAAAAGATGTTGGAACTCTAGAAAGAATGCAAAAAAAAAGCAACCAAGATGATTCGGGGACTGGAGGCTTAAACATATGATGAATGGTTACAGGAACTGGGCATGGCTAATCTAGCGAAGAGAAGGACCAGGGAAGACATAATAGTAGTATTCCAATATTTGAGGGGGTATTACAGAGAGGAGAGGGTCAACTTGTTTTGCAAAGCACCTGAAGGTCAGACAAATAGAAACTGAAAAAGGAGAGATTCAGCCTGGAAATAAGAAACTTTCTGACAGTGGGAGCAATCAATCAATCAATCAATCAAGGGAACAGCTTGCCTTCAGAAATTGTGGGAGCTTCATCACTGGAGGCTTTCAAGAAGAGACTGGACTGCCATCTGTCAGAAATGGTGTAGAGTCTCCTGCTTAAGGTGAGTGGTTGGACTAGATCCATGATGCCGAACCTATAGCATGTGTGCCACAGGTGGCACACAGAGCCATTTGTGCCAGCACACGAGCTGCAGGCAAGCTTATCTCACTGCACATGTGCATGCCACACACCTGATTTTTGGCGAATTTGTGGCCTTTTTTTGGCTTCCCAAAGGCTTGAGGAAGGCTTCTGCAGGATTCTACAAGCTTTGTAGGCCAAAATCTAGCCCCATTTCATCACTTCTGTTTTTTTTTGGAAAAACAGGAAATGACAAAATGGAGCTAGATTTTGGCCTACAAAGCTTGTAGAAGCCTGAAGAAGCCTTCCTCAAACAGGTCGAAAATCAGCTGTGAGGTGCAGTGCAGGTAAGGGGGCAGCGAGGGTGGGTAGGTGGAATTGCACACACATGCGTAGGGGATGTGGGGGGGTGCATATTGCCTTCTGGGTGCTGGCACGTGAGTTCAAGCGTGCAAGCACGTGCCCAACTTTTGGCACAGGAGCCCAAAAAGGTTAGCCACCACTGAACTAGATGATCTACAAGATCCCTTCCAACTCTGTTAATCTGTTACTTTGCAGGGTTGTTATTGTGAGAAAAATAGGAGGAGAAAGGAATATTAGGTATGTTTGCCATTTTGAGTTATTTATAAAAATAATAAAAGTAAGATTTTAAAAAAATCTAAAATAAAAGTTATTTTTTTTAAAAAAGTAGAAGGATGTTTCTATACCACCCAGAAACACTCAATCGTTGAGATTGGATGGTCTGATGCTAGTACTTTGAATGAATTAAAACTCCAAACCCAAAATGAATTGCATCCTAACTTAGTGATCGTCAGACCAAACGTTACATATGTTTGCCATTTTCAGTTGTTTATTTGAAATATAATAAAGACAGGATAAATCAAATACAATTTAAAATATAGCATCTGTTCATAGCATAAATGGAGATGAACACTCTCCATATAGTTGGCAATAACTAGTGGTGTAAAATCTGCAGCAACCCCCCCTTACCTTCATAGCATGGCTTGGTAAACCTTAAATTTTTAAAGCAAAATTTTTTCCTAACTTACTGATAAGCCACATGCAGAGGTATTCAGCAGGTTTTGACCAGTTCTGGAGAACTGGTAACAGAAATTTTGAACAGTTAGGAGAGCCAGCAAATACCACCTCTGACTGGCCCTGCCCCCATCTATTCTCTGCCAACCAAGTCCCAGCTGATCAAGTAGGCCTTGTTTTGTTGCTCTGCACAAGAGAAAGAGCTGGAAAGCAGGTTAGTGGGGTGGGGAGGGAATGGGATTTTGCAGAAACCTTCCCCCAAGAGTGGGGAGGGAATGCATATTTTGTAGTTTCCTTCCACTGGAGTGGGGTGGGAATGGAGATTTTATAGTATCCTTCCCCTGCCATGTCCACCAAACCAAGCTATGCCTATCAAGCCACACCCACAGAACCGGTAATAAAAAAAAATGAATCCCACCACTGGCACATGGTTAAGTACTGTTTTTGAGAATATTTTTGTAGGATAGATAGCATCACCATCAGATGGGTTTGAACCAGTTGACAAATCACACTCAATGTGTAGTCTTCATTGGAACTACATCTTCATGGAAGGAAGGAAGTGGTGGGGTACTTCAGAGGCTTTGAAGAAGAGCCTGGACAGCCACTTGTCTGCAATGGTATAAGGACTCCTGCTTGAGCAGAGGATTTGACTAGAAGACCTCCAAATTCCCTTCCAGTTCTATTCTGATTCTGCTTTTAGGCCCAGTACTGCTGGGAGTATGATTATGCTGTTATCATTTTTCAGGGTTTGTAGCGCTCTGAATTCATCTTTTTGCAAGTTATTTTTCGGTGGTTTGGTTGTGCATAATATGTTTGTAACCTGGTGTCTTATTCTGTCAGCTTCATCTGTATTTAATTTGGTTAGGCTGGATTCTACTGCACATATGATGGATTCTGTGGGGATTTTTTTGGGTGCTATGGCATAATTGAATCCTTTGGATAGGACATCTGTTTCTGTTTTGGTGAGTTCTCTGTTGGAAACATTATATACTAATTGTTTCAGGTGTTGTTGTGAGTTGTTGGGGGGTTTCTTGTCATGCTCTAATTTCTTTAGTTTCTTTAAGAGTTTTTCATTTTTGTAAGTGGTTTCAGTTTCAGCTCTCCAAGTTGTAAGTTGTTTTATCTTATCCCAAAGTAGAGGGTGGATTTTGCTGCTCAATTCCAGGTGTAGTGCTAGCAAATATTTGTTTAACTGATCCAATTGGAATCTTTTACTGTGAACTTCGTTCCTGAGTAAAGCCATTTCTGTTCTTTTCAGGATACGTTTAGTAGCTGCTGTGCTGTGATGAAATGTTAATTTGAAGCAGGTTAGTGTTGCATTATTGTCTCTGCAGCT
>BLBF01000004.1:2296134-2324363 GCA_015471245.1 Laticauda colubrina | reverse complement strand
CCTTCCTTCCTTCCTTCCTTCCTTCCTTCCTTCCTTCCTTCCTTCCTTCCATAGAAAGTTAGCACCCACCCCACTCCTAGAAGAATGAAATATTATCGGAAATATTAAAAAGACAGAATATTATCTTTCCTTGGATGAGAAAAGGAGAAACATGTTTTTAAAGACAAAGCAGTTTCCTGCAGCTCCCTGCCCCCCTTCAGCTCCAGGGTGATGGGATTAAGATATGGCCCTCAGGACATGATGGGATTAGCCCTCTACCCATCTCACCAAATGGCACCTGGGAAGATTGCATCACCCAGCAGGATTCAACCAAACTTAGATTCATGGCAGCATTTTGGAAGTGCTTTGAAGCCTCTCTAGCCAACTGCAAAGTTAGGGGTCACATTAAGACCGTAAGCCAGGGCCAACAGAATGTAGCCAATTACACCAAGGACCATGACCTAGCCTGCCAGCTGACTGACTGGCCACAGGACATTCTTTTTTCTTTTTTTTTTTACAAATTTTTATTGGTTTTAAAACAAACATAAACAAACAAAACATAAAAACATTAAGCTATCTTCCATATATATACATACAGTGTGCCGGTTGGTTTACAAATTGTTTTGTGCTACCATTTCGTAGTCTTCCATGACAATTACATTATATATCCTCTCATACTTTCAATCAAATATCAAGTACATTAATATCTTTATAATCAATCATTGATGATACTTTTATTCAATCATGTTTTACAAAATAATCATGTTCTACTTAGTTTATTTCATAACAATTCATATTATCCTCCCAGATCTATCCTAGAATCATTTTGTTGATATAAGTAAAAAGAAGAAAAAAAAAAGAAAATATATCTTTATATATTTATTATTTTCTAGAAATCTACATATTTCATTACTATGTTTTATTATCTAACCATTGATAGAATAGATCCCAAATTTTATAAAATTGTTTATCTTCTTGCTCTCTAATTTCAAATGTCAATCTACTCATTTCAACACATTCCAATATTTTCTTCATGATTTCCTCCTGTGATGGTATTTTCTCATTTTTCCAGTTTTTAGCAAATACAATCCTACCCGCTGTTAATACATTTACAATCAGGTATTTCAAGTCTTTACCATATATTTCAGGTAAAATTCCCAATAAGAATATCTCTGGTTTCAAATCTATATGTTCTTTTGTCATTTTTTTCCAACCACGTGTGGATTTTAGTCCAGTATTTTTTAGCATTCGTACAGGCTCACCACATATGGTAATATGAGCAAGGTGTCTGATGACATTTCCAACACTTTTCGTATTTAAAAAGTAACTATAAGGGAATCTCTAATTTAAAATATTATAAAATCAAAAAGGAGAAAGGAATAGATAACAAGAAAAAAAATCAGTCCAGTTTCAAAATATAAATATAAAATCATGTATAAAAAAATCCAGCAATGAAAAAAAATATTACTTTGACACTCTTGTTTAAAATCGCCGCTTAATCACTTCTGTCAAAACTTTTACAGATTCTTTCTTTCCTTTAGGGTGTCCTTTCAAATCTTAAAATATAAAAAAAGTTCTCACCAAACCAGCACACTTTCTCTTTCTGTTCTCTTCCATTTCGGAGCTGTCCCAACTTCAGCAGCTTTAATGGCTGCCTCTTTGCCACTGGCAAAAAGAGCTTCTCCTGGATCTACCAGGGACCTTGCTATGTCCCTGGGATCATCAGGATGCGCTCTTTACTTTCACAGTCTCCTCGGGATGGTTTGGATCCGATCGGACCGTCCAGGAGCAAAGATATCGGCAGTGATCTCAGACTTCCGATATTGCATGCCATACCATCATGACGCCAGCTCCTCCCCCCTGGCCACAGGACATTCTGATTGGGTGCTTCCAAGGTATGCTGAACAATGAAGTCTATCATAACCACATTTCCAGGGGTATCCTCCTACCCTCCATGGCTGGTTTATCTTGGTGGAGGAAGCAGAGATTGACCTGGCCCTTTCCCGACACCACCCAGGGCATGGTGGAGATCCCTTCCAGAAAATAAACAATCCTCCAAGCCACTAGCATACACCTAGAGCCCACATTGCCATTCCACTGGTTGATTCAAGTGTGGGAAGGAGGGACACCAAGCTGCCAAATGCAAAGTTGTGCACCCAATCCAGAAGGCACTCCCAGGCCCTGCCAAGAAGCCGGGTAAGCCACCACAGAGAACTCATGAGATAGTCCTGGAGGGGGCTGAAGTCGTAGAGAGCATCCATCCTCCAAGGATGGTGAGAGAACTCCAACTGGCCCCAAGGACAGCCTGGTGGAGAGCGACACTGATTCTGATAATGATCCCTTGGTGTTGCTCATTGCACCCAGTAACCTCCCTATAGAGCTGGTGTACCATACAAGAAAGACTTATTAGCCCTCCTGGACTCAGGTTACACCAAGTACCTGGTCAGCCTTGCCCTAGTTGAGAAATTGGGCTTGAGACTTCAGCAACTCAAAGTACCCATGGCTTTTTGCCAGCTTGATAGAAGGTGGTGGTGATGGTGGAGTTCCAGCAATGTTTGTTATAGATGATGATGGGGTGTACACAGAGTCTTTGAGCTTTATCCTAGTCCCTGGTATGGAGAGATTCCTCGTGTTAGGTTTGGCTTGGCCATTGAAGTGGAATCCCTATGTGAACTGGAGTCGGATGCTGTTAAAGATTCAGCGAGCCAGCCAGAGTGGGAAAGTGGAAAAGAACTGTGGAATCCCTACTCCTAAGTGATGGGTGAAGCCAAGAAGGGAGGTGGCAGCTGCAATAAAGAGATTCCCCTCAGATCGTCTTGTTCTCTAATTTCAAATGTCAATCTACTCATTTCAGCACATTCCAATATTTTCTTAATAATTTCCTCCTGCAATGGTATTTTCTCATTTTTCCAATTTTTAGCAAATACAATCCTAGCTGCTGTTAATACATTTACAATCAAATATTTTAAATCTTTGCTGTATGTATCAGGTAGAATTCCCAATAAAAATATCTCTGGTTTCAAATCTATATGCTTTTTAGTCATTTTTTCCAACCATGTGTGGATTTTAGTCCAATATTTTTTTTGCATCCGCACAAGTACACCACAAATGGTAATATGAGCCAGGTATCTGATGACATTTCCAACATCTTTCGGATTTATTCTTGAACATTCTTGCTATTCTTGTTGGGGGAAAATGCCACCTGTAAAACATCTTATACAAATTTTCTTTAAATGCTGTTGACATTGTCATTTTATAATTTTGAGACCACAATTTTTGCCATTTCTCTAGATCAATCCCATATCCAAAATTCTTCCCCCAAACAATCATAGTTTCTTTAACTTTAATTCTTCTAGTTTAATTTCTAATAAATATCCATACAATTTTTTAATCACCTTTTCATCAATACCTGTCAAAATCTTATCTAAATCAGTCAATTTATTATCGAAACTTTCTGTTTTAAAGTCTTTTTCATACCTTGAATGTATTTGAGCGAAAGAAAACCAATTCATCTTTATACCTTGTTCATCTAGTTTTTGCATTGATTTAAATTCACCCTTTTCATTCAAAATTTCCCCATATCTAACTGTTTGTTGCTTCTTATATGTTATAGGATAAGAAAATGCTTCAATAGTTGATAACCAGACTGGAATTTTCAAACAACATTGTCTTTTAATCTTCTCCCAATTTAACCACAGTGACTCCCATGTATAATGTCTTCTAAAATAACCCTGTATTTTAGTTCCTTTATACCATAAAAAGGCATGACACCCCAACAACAGATCATGTCCTTCTAATATCAACAATCTAGTATTTCTTAATGTTATCCATTCCTTAACCCATATTAAATTTGTAGCTTGGTAGTACAACTCCCAATTAGGCAGACCAAATCCTCCTCTAATTCTAGCATCTTGTAAGATTTTTAACTTTATTCTCGCTTTCTTACCTTGCCATATATATTTCAACGCAATTTTATTTAAATCTTCAAAGTAGTCCTTTCCAAGTCTAATTGGTATTGTTTGAAACAAGTATAGAATTCTGGGTAAAATATTCATTTTGATTGTTGAAATTCTCCCTATTAGTGACAATTGCAGTTTTTCCCATTTCGTCAAGTCTAGTGCTATCTGTTGTTTAAGTTTAATGTAATTGTTCTCTTTTAGTGTACTACATCTTGCTGTCAAATTTATCCCCAAGTATTTAACTTTATTCGTGACTTGAATTTTCAATACATCTGCCAATTCTTCTTTTTGTCTTAGTAACATATTCTTTGTCAAAATCTTTGTCTTGTCTTTGTTTATTTTCAGGCTGGCCACCTTGCCATATGCCTCTATCTTTTCCAATAGTTTTGGTGCTGTTTCTAGAGGGTCTTCTAAAATAAGAGCCAAGTCATCTGCAAAAGCTTGCAATTTAAATTCTTCCTTTTTAATTTTCATTCCTTTTATACTCTTTTCGTCTCTAATGTTTCTATTTAACACTTCCAGAGTTAATATGAATACCAAAGGTGATAGTAGGCAACCTTGTCTTGTACCTTTTCTTATATTGATAGAGTCTGTTAATTCTCCCTCTATCATTACCTTTGCCGTTTGCTTATAATATATGGCTAGTATTGCTTGAATAAATTTTCTGGCAAAGCCCATCTGTTCCAATAATAATAATATGAATCTCCAGTTCACATTATCAAATGTCTTTTGTGCATCTAAAAATATCAAAGCCATTTGTTTTTCGGGGTGAGCCTCATAATATTCCTAAGTGTCCAATATTACTCTTATATAATGATGGATGCTGGTGTCTCACCCTTTGCTCCATTGTTACGGGATGAAAGATCACTGTATTTTTACACTATGAAGTCAGTTGTGCAAAGAGTTGGACATTAGATGAATCTCGACATAACCATGAGCTACACCTTGAGAATGCCTTGTGATCCAATAAAAAAACTTTGTATGGAAGCGTTTGTAGAGTTTGTCTGTCTGTCTTTATATTCAGCCAGCAATTAAAAGACAGAACAGTAAAAGTGCAGTGTTTAATCGGAAATCTCAAAGAAAAAAAAATACAGTTGAATCAGAACTCCTAAGTGAAAGTACAATGCTAATCTGAATTTCCAAAGTAAAGATATAAATTGATCAGATTGCCTGTGAAGGAGTGAATAAGTCAGTAATCTGATATCCTAGGAAAGCAAAGAAGAACGATTTAAGCCCTGAATTCTCTCTCTGAGCAAGGAAGTTAAAAAAAGCCTATTTGAATTACTCGGAGGGGCCCCTTTTTTTTTGCAAGAGACAAACAAGTAGCATCCTGTAGGTTCTCTGAATTTTTGGCTTCTCTCTGCTGAATCAGTGACTGTCTGCAAACAAGAGAGGGAGTTTGGGCAGGAATCTGTGATATTTCCTGAGTCTTCAGCCACAAAGAAAAAACAAAAGTTGATTCCCCCTATTCATTGAGAGGAAGAGGGTCATAAAGGGGCCCCTTCTATCCAAGTTTATGATGGTGGTCTCCAAGCAACAGAGTCATAAATAGTTTAGGAGAAGCAATCCCCATAGAAACGGGTCATATAACACCCCCCCCCCCCCAAGAGGGAAGCCACTCACAGCCTGTCATGTTTATCTTTGCTGGCAAAAAAGCTGAAGAAGTTTTACCCTTTTACTGGGATTAGAGGCAACAGCAATTTCAGAAAAAAAAGAAAAACACCAACCTACACTCCTCAACAAAAGGAAATCACCTAATCATAGTTTGCCTGTCTGTCTTTATTTTCAGCCAGCAATTTAAAGACAGAACAGTGCCCAAGCATTAGTTAAAAGCATAGCATCCTTTAATAACTATTCTTCATAACTGCCTGCAATTTAGCTACCACTTTAAACGTAGCCCAAGGGTCAAACCCCACCTTGTAGCCAAGTAACGAATTTCAAGGAAGTTTCCTAAATTCATCTACCAGACCTTGCAACTCACCTAAGAGGCTGACCTGTGTACTGCACCAGTGTCTTCCAGACCTAGCAACGCACTCAAGAGGCCAACCTGTGCATTGCACCAGCATCGTCCAGACCTTGCAACACACACCTCTAGTGGTCAACCAGTGAATTGCATCGGAGTCTCCTGAATTCAGCTACCTGCTTGCAGTGTCATCTACCTGGTCAAGTACTGAATTTCACAGGAGTTTCCTAAATTCAGCTACCTGCCTGCAGCGCCACCTACATGGTCAAGTAGTGAATTTCAAAGAAGTCTCCTAAATTCCAGCTACCCGCTTGCAGCACACCCTAGTAGAAAAAAGGGGAATTGCACAGAAAACCGCTAAATTTTCCAAAATTCACCTTTTGACAATTTGAAGCATGGCAACATGTTCAGCCATGACAGATGTCTCTGATGTACCAGAGGATTCGAACCCTCCACCCAACCTTGAAGTGAATGTGAAGCCTGGTCCCAAAAACCCAGTTTCAGATGTACAACATTCTGAAGAGGCTACGACACCCAGAAAGCCTATGACCTCAGAAAGCACAGGAAGCTTCCTGAACCCATGGAGTCATGCTTGAGGGAGGATTGGGACAGGCAGTATCACCGCTATGCAGACTCATGGTCAGAGCTTATGAGGATCTGTGAAGCCCCAAAATGCAAGCTGTCCCTTGAGAGAATCTACACATTACAAGATGTTCTAGATGACCTTCTCACACAGTGGAGAAACAGCAAAAGTAAACTCAAGGCCATTCAGTCAAAGCTGGGTGACTCAAAGAACACATTCAACACTTCAAGGAGCTAAACAAGGAATGTGAGGACTGCGTTCAGGAAGGCAAATACTCCCTCCACACAGTGCTCCATGACATACTACAGCTGGAAGAAGTACCAAGAGAGAGGTCCACATCTGACATAGCCCCTCGATCACACGTGGCATCCTTCCACTATTCTAAAAAAGCCTCATCCCTCCAACCCAAGCCAGCTAGATCTCAAGCAGGTTCCAGAGTCTCACAGCAGTTCTCTGCTGCTAGCTCTTCCCATCCTTCCAGAGCATCCTCCCATTGCAGCGACGTATCTCAGCCCTCAAAGGCAGTGAGTTATGCTGAACGAGCTGTAGAAGCTCAAATTGAAGCTGCAGTAGTAGACACAGATCTACATGCAACAGATGAGGTGACACGGCAGAAGGAGGCAGTAGCAGCTCAAGCAGAGGCTCAGGCCAACCAACAGGCAAAAATGGCCAAAGCTCAGGCCAAATTGGAATTTCTCGAATGACAAAGGGAGATGGCAACAAAAACAGCATGGGCCGCAGCATTACAGAAGACAGCCAACAATGTCTCCCTCAACTTCAACCTTGGAGAGTTGGAAAAAGAGGGCCCAGATGTTGTGGGCCCAGAACATGTTAGGGCCTATGTGGAGGAGCAGTACTCAGTATGAAACAAGCAGGTGGAACCGGCACGGTTAGTAAGCAGGTGGAACCAGCACGGTTAGTAAGCAGTCTCCCAGAACCAAGGGATCAAAGGGGAGAATCTCAATCACAGGATCTACACACCGATCAAGAAATTGATGTCATAAGACCTAAAACTTGAGATTCCCCTCCCACAAACAGCAAACCTACCCCAATGTCTCACAGCCTGCTGGGCAAGCAACTTAGCTCACCAGTGATTATGAAGTTTTCTCAATAGGTAGGCATGCAAACAGCCACAATTGCCACACTCAATCCACAGGCAAAAAAGTTCCTGCCACACCCTCAAGGCAACTCTAACACAGATGTGGGGCAAGACAAAGGTGGTACCCACACCTGGCAGCAAGAGAGACTACCTGCATATGTGTTTACAGATCATGACCTCCTCATAAAGTACTCTGAGGAGAACCACAAACTATCCACAGCACATGCCCTCGAGCCAGAATGCTATGCCTACAAGGACACCATACCAAGAGATGATCTGCCATCACAGAGAAGAAACAGAACCATTACTACGATGGGGAAAGTTGGATTTAGCAGCTAATGGTGTATATAAATTTAACGACAAGCCAAGCAGAGAATACCTATTGTGGAAGCATGTTTTCACAAGTACCATTCAACAAGAAAGGATGTGTCTCAGCAAAGAACTTAAATTTCTGTTGGGACCACGGTCTGTTGAAATAGTGAAAGACATTTACTCAGCCATACTAAATGACCCAGGCACTGCTCTGAAACAAGCATGGGATGCTTTGGACTGAAAGTATGGCGATACCACAATGATGGAATACTCGCTCTTAGAATGACTGGATGGTTTCCCGCATATTGTCATCAATTAAACCCAAAGGCTGGAGGAATTTTCCACCATCCTTATGCATCTGCAAACAGCCAAAGAATGTTCTGACTTACCAGGACTTGCTTGCTTTGATCAGTTCATAACCCAAGAAGCAATCATTACCAAACTACCAAAAGAGATACTGGAACAATGGATTGTTTTGTCTGATGGCTTTTTGGCAACAAACCAAAACAAAGAACCACCCTTTGCCCTTCTCTAAGAATTTGTTGCCCACCAAACAATGTCCCGCAACAGCTTTCGAAACCTCCGCCTCAGAAACAGCTATCTCCCAACTGACAAAGAACACAACCAAAACTCTACACCTCTCAAGAGTATTGCGCAAATCACTAGAGAACACAACCTCATGACAACACATAAAGCAGAGGTCGCAACCTCAACCATAAAGAGTTTGGACAAAAAACTAATCTAACACAACCCAATTTAAGCCTTCGACAACAAAGAGAGACCAGATTTGTCCATTACACAACTCTCGACACCTGTTGAACACATGCCAGGCATTTGCACAGAAACCTCTACTCCAAAGGAAAGCTCTGATAAGGGAGTACAGATTCTGCTACAAGTGTTGCATATGTTCTGAACACGCGGCCAAAGACTGCACAGCCAAAGTGCAATGCCATCTGTGCAAAAGTGGCAAGCACCCAGCTGCTCTGCATTCAGACTCTGAGCTACCACAGCAGACAACTCATAACCCTCCCTCAGCCAAGGAGCCTCAGGGTGCTATAGACCACCCAGAGCCAGTGGTGAGTGTCAATTGCTCGGCAGTGTGTGATAACACACTGTCTCCTCGCTCGTGTCATCAGAGCTGTTTAGCCAACATTTACCTGACAGACGCCCGGAAGATGCCGTGAAGATGTATGTAATAGTGGATAATCAGAGCACTCACTTGCTGGCCAGATCCACATTCTTTGACATCTTTGATGTCCAAAAGGACAAAGTGCACTTCAAGATATTAAAGTGCACCGTACCACAAAGCATGGCGGGGAGGAGAGCTACTGGACTCTGTATAGAGTCATTAGATGGGACTTCACTGCAGTCTGTGTTAGAATGGGATGGGATATTAAGTGACTGCAGCCAGATTGCAACAGCAAAGATAGCAAGCAACATGCCTCATCTGAAGCACATGGCTCATCACTTTCCTGCTCTAGATCTGGAGGCAGAGATTCTACTCTTGCTGGGAGTAGATGCCCCTGATGCTTCAGCTTGCACGGAAGTAGTCAGAGGCCCAAGAGGCTCCCCATTTGCCTTCAAAACAGATCTAGGATGGGGAATCTCAGGAATATTCTGTGGCAATCACCTGCAGGCACCAAACCAGGCAAATGTCTTCGCAACATCCACTCCAACAGCTTGCCAGCACCATTTGGAACCATCAGAAGGAAGAGTACCTGTCTATCCTACAAGGCCGCCATAAGTGACCAGCAGACTTTCACCAAGAAGCTCTACATCAGACCGGTCACCGACCTAGTGTTGCTGTGGAGAAAGGCTGAACTTGAAGACTGAAGCTCAAGCTTTGCATGCTTTATATCTACCTCATTGCATTGTTTGATGCTATATTACTGTTTATCTTAGTTATATAGTTAATTGACAGTTTGTTGGTAGTGGAATTTATAATTCCAGGCAGGGAGTGTGCTGTCCAGACAGTATATAGATAATTGGGAATTGACATAAGTTAAGTTAGAATTGGGAGCTGTCCCCTTAAGGGAATGCCTCATGGTAAATGTAGTTAATGCATCATGGGAAATGTAGTTCATGTCATGTGGTCAGATCTGTAATCCTGATTGGTCACTGAATTGACCCTTTCTTGGTGTCAGCCTTCAACATTTTCTTCCTTTGCTTTGCAGCTCTTGGCTGTCATAAGTAACAGGGGGAGGAGGGGGGACATGGTTATGGGAAGCAAGCTGGAGGTTTTACAAAACAGAACTGTATAAGTTGGGGGGAGTTTCTTGCTTAGGTTTCTATCCTATGCTATGCGCAGCCGCAGCTCTTTATCAAAATATGTCAAGGTCAACAGACAGAGGCCTCATCACCACCTGGAGATGCCCACATGATGATATACACAACTTTTTATTAGATGGACAAACTGAACTATTGTGGGTGGGAACATTGCCATCACTTTGTACATGTGATTTACATGCTCATTTTCTCAGATTCAGAATTCTTTTGTTGCTACCACTTGATTTCCAGTAAAAGATATCTTTTCTCTAATTAATGGAGTCTAAGCATTTCTTTCTTGGATTTTGAATGGAGCATCATCTGACAGTTGGGTTGGGGGAGTTTCCTTTACTCCTGCTTGGACCCCAGCAGAGTGCTGGTGTCTCACCCTTTGCTGCATCATTATGGAATGAAAAATCACTGTATTTTTACACTATGAAGTCAGCTGTGCAAAGAGTTGGACATTAGATGAATCTCGACATAACCGTGAGTTACATCTTGAGAATGCCTTGTAAAATAAAGAAACTTTGTAGGAAGCCTTTGTAAAGTTTGTCTGTCTGTCTTTATATTCAGCCAGCAATTAAAAGACAGAACAACTTGGTTTTGGTTTTGTTATTGTCATGAAGTCGTGTCCAACACATTGTGACCCCATGGACAACGTTCTTCCAGGCCTTCTTGTCCTCTTCCATCCCTCAGAGTCCATTTAAGCTCACACCTACTGCTCCAGTGACTCCATACAGCCACCTCATTCTCTGTCATCCCATTCTTCTTTTGCCCTCAATAGTTCCCAGCATTAGGCTGTTCTTCAGTGAGTCTTTCCTTCTCATTAGATGGCCAAAGTATTTGAGTTTCATCTTCAGGATCTGGCCTTCTAAAGAGCAGTCAGGATTGATCTCCTCTAGAACTGATAGGTTTGGTCACCTTGCAGTCCAAGGGATTCGCAGGAGTCTTCTCCAGCACCATAGTTCAAAGGCCTCAATTCTTTGGTCCTCAGCCTTTCTTATGGCCCAACTTTCACAGCCATATATTGCAACTGTGAAAACCATAGCCTTGACTATACACACTTTTGTTGGCAGGGTGATGTTTCTGCTTTTTAGTATGCTGTCTAGATTTGTCATAGCTTTCCTCCCCAGGAGCAAGCATGTTTTAATTTCTTGGCTGTAGTCTGCGGTGATCTTGTATCATTACCTCCATTTCTTACCCATCTATTTCCCAGGAACTGAAAATGTCTACCCACTATCCCTAATGAATGATGTTAGGTAATTTGGTTAAGGAGAAAATCTTTATCAAACTGGACTTGCAAGAAGAGTATTATTGAGTTAGGATCAAAGAGGGTGATTGCCTCTTGGGATGTTTCCAATTCTGGACTCTCCTGTCAGGGTTCCAAGTAACACACCCAATGGAATCAAAACTCCAAGGCAGGCACGTTCCTCATAATATAAATTAATTAGGCATGTCATTTTGGCACATCTGGCGAATCCCGACCCTCTTGGTTTCCCCTCTAGCTAAAAGTAGAATTTTCTTTTCCCTACCCATGTAGTCCATCATATGGTCCAATCTGGCCACAGTCTAAGGGTCACTGGGTCACAGATCCTTGCACCTGGTAGAAAAGTTCTCAGTTCTCAGAAGAAAGAATTTTATTATGGCTACAATCTTCTAGGTATTTTTTCCTCCCCCTCCCATTCTGACAGCTCAACTCACTTCATTGTGGCAGCCCTGAAAGTACCAGGGGAGGAGAAAATGGTTCCAGGGCTGACACCTCTCTTTCGGACTGCAAGGGCCCCCTGCTGTATTCATGCAGCTAATAAATGTTCATGCATGAGCATCTGTACAAGGGAGTGCTAGTTTATCTGAATGACATTTTAATTATGCTGAGACTATGGCAGAACATCTAAAACTGGTCAAGGCCGTGCTCAAAAAGTTTCGAGCAGCCCAACTGTATGGCAACTGTCAAAATGCAAGTCCACCAAAGCAAAATTGATTGTCAAGGCTACTGCATTTCTCATGAGGAGACAGAGATGGATCCCAAAATGGTGCTGGCATCCCACTGGACTGGGCTCTTCTGCACACCAGGATGCAATTACAAAGCTTCCTGGGGTTCACAAATGTTTACCGGCAATTCATCCCATCATTTGCCCTGATAGCCATCTCTATCCCCAATCTGCTAAAGACAAAAGGGGAGGAAAAACCCAAGTCGAGCCAGTTGCTGAAATGGACAATGGAATTCCAACAGCATTTGAACTGTTCACAGCAGAGACAATGCTGAAACATCCAGACTTCATCATTCAGTCAGATGCTAGTTGTTAAGCCTGGGTTCCCCAACCAGGGTTAGGGAGACAAGCTAAACAGAATGTGCAGCGTTAGTCAGATAGGCACACAGATAAATGAGTGAGCTAAGCTTGTATGTTTATTAACATACAGTAAAAATAACAGATACGCTTGTGCTATCAAGAATATAGTTTATTCCATTATAAGTTCATAGCATAGTCAAAATAACAACTATGATTCATAGTTATTATTTTACCTAAACCAGTTAGGGTAAACAATGTTATCCCTAACACTAGTGATGAGGCGGTGGGGGCAGTATTGTTACAAAAAATGAGCAAGAGGCTCCATAGCTGTGGGCATATAATTCTAAAATCCTCACCGAAACCAAGCACAGATGAGTGGTCTCGGAGAAAGCATATGCAGTGCACTGGGCACTCCTAACTTGGAGATATCTCTTAGAAGGGAGCAAAACACCTTTTGAGGTATGGACTGACCATAAAAATGGAGGATTATTGTATTTGGGGTTTTACTTTTGTAAGCTGTCAGAATCACTGTGAGTGATTATAAAAATATAGTTAGATTAAGTTTTCTAAAGAAATACATTTAAATAAATATATATTGCTCTGACACAAACAATTATAGACTTCCAGTTGATGTCGCGGCATGAACGGCTGGAATATAGTGGGCTCTGCCAAGATCCATAAAATCCAGCTGGTAACCACTATCAGGTGATCTTTCAGGGTCAAAGCCACCTTGGAGGGGCAGTGAAGGAAGAAGAGGCACTTCACTGACAACAAGGGAAATCACAATTCCCTTGTTAGGTCTGAAGCAAGCTCTCCCCAAATGACAGCAGGGACGATGGCCATTTTCTGGCTGTCATGAAACTGGGACAACGGGACCACAAGAATGTGCTGGAACCGTGTATGGACAGAGCATTCAAACTGGATGAATTAATACCAACATTTACTCTAAAGATTGGAAGTAATAACAAGAATATTAAAAGATAACTCCTAAAGTTAAGACAGGGGCAGATTGGCACACAGAGAAAAAGAAAACTGAGAACAAAGAAGCAAAAGAAGCCCAAGACAAGCTAATAAAACACAGAAAGCTTGGGAAAAGACCAAATAACTTGAAATTTTTTTAAAATTATTTATTTGGTTTTTTTGTATTTTCAAATTCCCTGGATTTAATTAGAAACTCAGTTGTTTTTGACAGACTATTTAATATTGGATTTGGATTAAGAGAGCCATTTACTGTAGGAAGAGAAGTACTGCAGCACAATAGCCATAGCATTTTTGAGGAAGTTACTTCAATAAACACAAAGCCAAATACATAACATAGAAGCAACAACATCTGGAGGATGGCCTGATGTTGACTCTACTGTTGATGACTTGGATAATTTGGAAAGATTTACTGAACCTTTTTTAATTCTTTTTTCTTGCCCTTTGGAAGGTTTATAAAAAGGAACAACTACCTTGCAAATAACTAAACTTAACTAAATTTGGCTATTGGATTAAGGAATTGGAAGATGGAGGAATGTAGCGGTTTAATTTGGACTTGGACTATTGGACTTAATTTGGACTTTTGTTAATGTTATTCAACAGAATATCCTACGAGACAAAAGAAGAGAAGAGAAAAGAGAAAAGAAGGACAGATAAATAAGACTTTAAAACTGGGACAATTGGGAGATATATAATGGGGGAAATGTAAATTGTAAATTGTAAAATAAGAAGTTTTACAAAATGGATTTCCAAGAGACAGCAGATCTATATGGAGAAATATTGATTATGTTAAAAGATATGTGTGAATTTTGGAAAGGCAAAAGGGAGACAAGGGGATTGTTTAAAGATACAGAAATGAACGTAGAAGCTACCCAACAATTAGAGGGAAAAGAACAACATGGTACTCAAGAAATAGGTGAGAAGTTAGAAAAGGCAGTAGAAGGGGAAAAGTAAAAAGAGATGCAAGAAGTTAAAAATAAAGAGGAGAAATTATAAATAAGCAGAAGACATAAAAGCTTATAATAGAATAGAGGGAAAAGGGAAAAATCTCCTTAAGAAAAACAAAAAAGTTTTATTGAGAGCTAAATTATAGATTAAAGGTTTGAAGACCTGTGATTTACTGTAGAGTCTGACAATTACTTCATTCCATGGGAAGCCACACTACTCTCTGAGAAGAATGAAAAACTGAGGAATATTAAAAAGCAGAATATTATATTTCCCAAAGAGAGAAATGGAGAAACTTGTTTTTTTTAGAGGCAGAAAGCACCCCCACCTTCCTTAATAGCCCACAGCAGATGTTAGCATTTAAGAGATAGAGAGCTTATTGAAAGAAGACAAGTATCCAGATAGCTCTATTCATAAGCAAATGCCATCACCCAAGATCCAACACAGGAAAAAGCCATGAAGCCACAATAGGAATTACCCAACATCTTTTCAAAACACAAGCCCCTTCACTGCATCACCTCAAATTTCAATCAAACTTCGCTCAGACAAACACCTAGGATTTGCACTTTGCCTAGAACCAGTTATGACCACTGCATGATCCTTACATGGCCCCATGGGAGTCTGACAACAATCAATAGAATACATGTTCTTGCACAGGAACAGGAAGTTCAAGTGCAAAGCCCAAAGAAGGTATAAAACCCCCTCACTCTCAACTCCATCAATAAATGGATCCTCTTTCCAGCCTCCAGCCCCCATTTTGTCTCCAGTGCCTTTCTCCTGGTTTGGAATTGAACTAGATAGATATTTCTTCCCACAATTGTATGCATAACTTTATGCATATTTTTCCTTATCCACTTTTGCTTGATCATTTATCTTTAATGCTTTGTTTTGATTCAGAATAGATATTTCACTGGTTAAGCAGAATCTTTTTGGATTCACCCTAGATCCTTTTTTGTTATTCCCTTGGTATACTATGCATGTTCCTAATATTACATAATTTGATTAGGAAATTAGCAAGGAAGCCAAGATTTCTCCTACACAGTGGATTTATGTTCCTTGGAAGCAAATTCTAGCTAAATGTTAATGGGGAGGGAGTTGTTAATAATAAGAGTAATTTGACAGTGGAACTAGTAAACCAGAGATGTGGTAAATTTCTTTTTAACTGAAGTACAGATATTTTAATTTTGATTCCTGGACAAAGCAGAAGAACAAGCTTAGTGGCCTAAATTGCCCTATCCACCTTTGCAATTCTAGATATTTTCAACTGGCTACAAATACTTAATACAATGTAGGTTTTGTAATGTGAGGTATGTTAAGTGGTTAAATATAAGACTGTTGGGATAACATGAATTAAATCCAGCACAAAAGCCTTATTTTACATTGTCTAATTTAGTGTTCTGGTCAACAGTTTATTAAAGGTTTCAGATCTGTTTAAATATGTACCTGAAATGAAAACCTACATGGGAAATAATAATGTTGCAGTTCTTACAGCTTTAATATTTATATGTGTTTTTCTATGGTGTAAATTTATGGAACTGAAGAGTGAGAACACACAAATGGAAATTGGAAAAATTATTGAATTTTTAAAAAGGTAAAATGTGACAACCTTAGCTACAAAATATGATATCAACTGGAAACCAGACAAATAGTATTAATCAATACAATAGAGAAATGTGAATGCAGAAGAGAATCTCACATTGAGAGCTCCCTATCCTTGTATATGAAACAGCAAACATTCCTAGGGTTATTCTAATTAGTGCATATCAAATATGAATAATAATAAGCTTTATTGACTACTGTTAATAACTATTGTTTGGTTTTTTATTTAAAGACAGTAACAAATAAAATATGAAATATACATGATTAAAGTGAAAGACAACAGATATTATTTTAAGTGTGTATTTTAAGGGAATGTACCAAGCAGAATTCGATTGAAAATAGGTATGTTATAAAATAGAGGTTAGAAAATAACTGTTATAACTGTAAGGATGTAACTTAAATTTTTAAATAAGATTTGAAAAAAGATACAAAGGTGTTACACTCCAGTCTAGTAATTACGGGGGAAAATTTGTTTTATGAGAAAAGATAATATGAAATTGGAAACAGGACAGACGAAAGTATAAAAACATTGATTAGAAAGATTTTAAAAATTAGAAAAAGATATGTAATTGAATTAAGAAAGGTAATAATTTAAATAATAAATAAGATATTTAAAAATAAGGCTATAGAAAGTAAAGAAAGGGAAAAGCTATTGAAAAAATTGCAAAAATAGTTATAAGATATGGATTAGAATGTATAAGATAAATATGTATTGAGTTTATGTCTGTATGGAGAAGTGATAACCTGGGGCCATGCTGTTCTCAAAAAAAGATATTTTATTTGTATTTGTATGTTTTGTGAAAACTTAAATAAAACTTTTATTTTAAAAAAATGGTCTCTTGGTTTCTAGCCTGGTGCCTTAATCACTAGTCCAAACTGGCTCTAGTTTGGTGCCTGTTGCCTTAATGACTAGACCAAATTTTATTCAGGAAAGCACAGAAGAAATTGAAATATATCTACTATTCTTTCTAGCCCCTTCTGCAGTAGCACTAGGAGTCCCATTTGTAATATCAATAGTTACTTTGAATTGTTGAAACACATCTGCTCTGTTTACCTTCACCACCACCAATGAATGTTATCACGCTGAAGGGTTTTTTTAAAGCACTCTGAATGGATTTCAAAGTTTTATTTTTTAGCATCACTGAATTCTGCATCTGGCATCTGTACTGAAGAAATAACAGTGAAATTAAATGTACATACAGGTAATGTTTACAATGTGTTTTTTTTCTGGGAGAGAGCTGAACTATTGGCTCACTATAGCTGCAGTGCTAGCTATCAGATTAGCAAAGGATGTTTGTTTCTTGATTATCTGATGTACTAGTTGTGTATGTTTTGACTCTGGATGATGCAGCTGAGAGCCATGTACTAGACTAATCCAGACCATTGTTCTCATAGGTATTTGGCCTTGTAGAGGTTGGATCTACATTATTACCAACCAAATGAACTTTTCTGAACTTACATCTGTTTTTCTTTGGAAAGTTGTCAAAAGTATTGCTAGTGCTATGAGATCAGAGCTGTACAGCATCCCATATGCTGAAGTTAGTTATTTGTTCTGACTAAGCCAAATAACGTTGTCTGAGAAATACTTAAGCTGTGACAGAATATTAACCATAATTTTTTCTGCATAATTTTCAGTTGTGATTCTAAACTTCTTATATTAAGTACTGTAACTGATTTAATAACTATACTGTTTGTGCCAGTGTATCCCCTCACTAACTCATATCATTATCATGTGCCCACACAATTCCCCCTGAATAATTTACATATGAATGAAATAAACCTGATCCCTCAGTAGTAAAATTTGCAACTAACCTCTCTTAAAGTTCTCAAAGAGACATTATGCAAACACCCACATTTCCAGCAAATATGGTTAAGATCTATAACTATAATGTGAAGCTAGATGTAATTTCTTTGATTTTGGTTTAGTGTTGTTGTACAAGTCTTGCCAATTCTGATTTATTTCCACAGATCATGGTTATACAAAATATGGTTCAGTTCTCTGTGTAAATCAGATCAATATTGGGTTGAATAATATTTTATTGAATTATTTTTAAAAATCTGAAATTAAAAATGAAAATGAGCATTCAAAACGAACTCTGCTGTGTATGTTTGAATGCAGAGTTTTGCCACAGTAACCATTCTGTGATATAAATTGCTACTTTACAAACTTTTGTGGGTGGCATTTTCTGCCCTTCCTAGCTTATAATTTATTATAAAAGGCCATTTTACATGTCATCTATAATTGTTTCACTCCATGTTTCCAGCTATTCTTAAAGCCAATTGTAAAACTTCCAATTCTTTTCCTTTCCTTTCACAGAGGTTTGCAGGCATGGATGTCTTCATACTTGCTCCACTTTCTCTCTTTTGACGCAAATGTAAATTCTGACTACCATCACCATGTCTCTCTTTAAAGTAAAAGAAACATGTTATTTGTTCCTACATTCTACTATAGATATATGGAAACTTTGGGGGAAGGAAAAACCAATGGTTATAGGAGGACACTAGCATTCACTGAAACATTATAACTTTATTTCAACTTATGTTAAGATTAGAAACAATAGAGAGACAGAGAGAGAGAGGGAGAGAGAGAGAGAAATCTCATGGGCACAGGTTGGGAAAGCACATGTTACTAGCCCAGGCTGAAAGTGAAACAGAATTCATGGAGAAAAGTAAGAATTGGATGGAGTAATGAGTTTTTAAAGTGGGTAGGACAGAGATGTCAAACTCATCGCCTGTGGGCCAGATGCATCATGCGCTGGCCACGCAAAAGGAGGAAAAGTTGTGATACATCACATGATGACAACATGACACCACAAATTTGACACCCCTGGGATAGGAAACCAGTAGGCGAAGAAGTTTCATCGACCAAATGGGACATTTTTAAAAATAGCAGCTGCCAATCACCCAAGAATATAAAAATCCAAAACAAAATGGCTGCATGGAGCAGCAATCAATTTTATGTGCCACCTACTTAGTCTATTAAAATTGATGACTATCATGAAATTAGAATGAAATACAATAGATCAACATCTCAAAAGGGCTTAAGATGGCTAAGGAGAAAAAGATAGCAGTTTGAAGTGGAATTTCATGGGCAGCGGGATAGGGGGTATTTGCAATTGACTCGGAGTGGGTAGAGGACACTGCCATCTGCTCTTTCTTTCAAGTATGGATAACTTCTAATGCCAACAGGTTAAAAAGACCGAAGCTTTCTCAGTTTTTAATCCATATATTACACTGACTTTTCAACCAAGCCATGATCCTGGATGCTTTTGTTTTCGGGAGTAACAAGAGAAATAATCAGTAATTAAAATTGCACCAGTACAAACCAATAACCTTCTAGCAATTTGACAGGACAGACAATGTGGCAGCTATTTAAAGTAGGCCAGATCAGGAAATGCTCCACAAGGACTCCTGGAATTCTGCTTTATTTTTGTGAGACATAATAATAAAATTATGAAAACCTTGGCAGAGTTTCTCTCTGCTACCTGTTACATCAAAGAGAATCAAGGCAGACTTGAATCTTATATCACTTTTCCTTCCCAGGGCTAAATGAATGTTTACTTAATCTTTCCTGGATTCCATATTCAAGCTTAACTCTAACCTCACATATACTATGAAAGGCATTTTGAAAACCAGTGATGCACCCACAAACGTCTGAAGGCCAACTGTTCCATTGGTTAATTGTTCTCACTTTAGGAAGTTCCTCCTCAATTCCAGGTTGCTTCTCTCCTTGATTAGTTTCAATCCATTATTTCTTGTCCTGTCCTCTGGTGCTTTGGAAAATAAATTGATCTCCTCCTCTTTGTGGTAGCCTCTCAAATACTGGAATACTGCTATCATCAAGGTCACAGTTACTGTTTTTTGAGCTAGATTTTGCCTAATCTGTACTTGTACCTTTGTTTTTTCCTTTGGTAAAACCTTGCTTTTCTCCACATTAAATTTTATTTTGCTGGATAGGGCCCATTGTTCAAGTCTGTCAAGATCTTTTTGGATCCTGAGCTTGTCTTCTAAGGTGTTCCTGCCAGCTTCGTGTCATCTGAAAATTTGACAAGTTCCTCTTCTAGTCCCTCATCGAAGTCTTTTAAGAAGATATTGAAGAGTACTGGACCTAAGATGGAACCCTGTGGCACCCCACTGCTTCCTTCCTTCCATGTGGATCTAGTACCATTAAGGATGACTTGTTGAGTATGGTTTGTTAGCCAGTTACAAATCCATCTGGTGGTGGTGTTATCTATCCCACATTTTTCTAGCTTACCAAGGTCGTGGTCTACTTTATCAAATAAGTCTCACTTAACAACATACATTTTGGACTCAGTTCTGGTTATATGTTGAGAACTACCTGTAATTAGATTTTACTGAAGACATAACTATCTACACAAAGCAAGCTAATTTCAAAAGAGAAAAAATACAGTGTTGCTTTGTTGTAGGCCTATAAATGTAAGGTTATACATGATTCATGGCATTTTTTCATGTGATAATTATAGCTATACTTATTTATATTCCTATCTCTTCTCACATTTTATTGTGAAACAAGGCACAAATGTTCAAATATTTTTATGGAAATAAAAACTCACAGAATGAATGAAAGTTTAATTTTTGTTTGTAAATAGATGGAAGTGTGTGTATGTGTGTACATTTATTGTTTTAGGAATAGGCTTGGTAAAACCTGAGGCAAAACTAAAGGGTATTCCATTATCAGGATATAACGGTATGTGGCAATATTTTGGGAGATAGAAGGGACGCAGCTAGGGGAATAATCAGATAAATGGCAACTTAACCCACAGCAGTCATGCAAAAGGGACAAAGGGCTCAACAGAGACCTTTCCTAGTTTCTTGGGCTGTGAAGAAGATGAATGGGAAAAAAAATGTACTTTCAAACTTGCAAGATTCTGTTAATGTAACCTTAAGCCCATGTCACAATGCACCAACAGATGCAAAGAGGATGTAAAACGGACAAAAAAGCTTGCCATCCGTTGGTTAACACGATGTATCCGTTCTGTACTCACTGCCTCCGTTTTGCTTCCTCTCTATCCGTCCAGCATCCGTTTATGGACATTTCATCTGCTCAGAAAGTTTTGAGCTGCTCAAAACTTTTGCGCAGAAAATGTATCCAATTCGTCTGTTCTGCATCCGCTACGCATCCGCTAGGCATCCGTTCTGCATCCGTTACGCATCCGCTATATCCGCTAGGCATCCATTCCGCATCCGCGCAACTTGCATCCGCTCGGACGCAGGAAGGAAGCGGAACGGATGCAGAACGGATGCAGAACGGATGCCTAGTGGATGCAGCATGGAAACAAAGCATTTAAAATGGAAAAAACGTTCGCAGAGGGGACCTATCTCGGATATTAAGGATGTCTAGAGGATGCCTAGAGGATGCCTAGAGGATGCAAAGGGACACCTATACTGCCTATAAAAAGGGGGGAGCAACTCACCTGCATCTCACTTTCAGACCAGCAGCCCAGCTGTGCAGACCTCTGCAGCCTTCATCTGACTCTTGTTCTTCCACAGCATCCAGGAATGTCAACCGTGGATCGTAACACAGTCCTTTTGGCAGCCACTATCGTTCTGCAACAGTGCGAAGCCATCTACAGGCTCTGTGAACTCAACTACGGGAAGAAAAGGAGGCAGCCAAGAAGTGTCTGGGTCCGAAGATGGATCGGGAGAAGAGCAGAGTACGGACTGTACAACAAGCTGATGGTGGAGCTCAGGAACGAAGACACTCGTGCATTCCAGACCTTCATGAGGATGCCTCCAGCCATGTTTGACGAAGTTGTGCAGCGGCTGACACCCAGGTTGACCAAGGCAAACACCAACTTCCGGCCCAGCCTGGAACCTGGGCTCAAGGTGGCATTCACTCTGCGCCACCTGGCCTCAGGGACCACCTACAGGAGCATGCAGTATGGCTGGAGGGTGCCACACAACACCATCAGCATTGTGGTCAGAGAAGTGGTGCAGGCCATCATCGAAGAATACAAGGAAGAGCTCCTCCAGTGCCCCTCCACTGAAGAAGGATGGAAGAAAGTTGCAGAGCAGTGGTATCAGAAATGGAACTTCCCACACACCGTTGGAGCCATAGATGGCAAGCACGTGGCCTGCAAAGCGCCAGCCAAGTCGGGGCCCACTTATTTCAACTACAAGGGCTTCTTCAGCATCGTCCTCTTCGCCATGGTCGATGCTGACTACAAGTTCATGTACATCAATGCTTCAGGCTACAGCTCATGTTCAGATGCTTAGGTATACAATGCCAGTGACCTCAAGGAGGGGCTGGAACGCAACCTCATCGTGGGCTTCCCAGATCCAGAACCCCTGCCCAACGACATGCAAGATGTGCCCTACTTCATCATGGGGGATGACGCCTTCTCCCTCAGAACCTACCTCATGAAGCTCTACACCTCCAGATGCCTCACCCGTGAAGAGAGGATCTTCAACTACAGGCTGTCCAGGGCAAGGCGGGTGGTGGAGAACGCCTTTGGCATCCTGGCCAACAGGTTCCAGGTACTTCTTACCACCATGCAGCATTGCCCAGAGACCGTGAGGGGGATCATGGAAGCTTGCTGCATCCTGCACAATCTCATGCGCACCCACTACCCAGTCTTGCAGAACAGGCTCGTGGACCTCTAACAAGGCAATGGGGACATGGAGCCTGGGGAATGGAGGCAAGGGCAAAACCTGATAGACACTCTGGATGTGCAAGGCTCCAACAGAGCCTCACATGAAGGGAAGAAGCAGTGCAACCTCCTGAAACACTGGCGCAACTCCCCAGCTGGAGCAGTGGAGTGGCAAGACAGGATGATAGATGATTAATGGATGCTTCCTTCAGCCTGTCTCATCACACTGATGAGATTGGGCCATGTATGTTGGGTGGGCCTACAATGATCAGGGCATTTAATAAAGAGTTGTATTTGTGTTGACATGTGTGGATGATTATTACATTGTTATTGATAATAAAGGGCCATAGGTGTGGCACCTGGGAGGGTGGACCATACAGTCCCACTATGCTTGCAATGGAGGTTTATCTATCCCCACAGCTATCAGCCATACCAAAGGTATCCCTGCTCATTCCACAGGTATCCCTGCCCACCCCACTGCTATCTTTACCCATCCCACAAGCATGCAAAGGCTTAAACCATTTCTGAAAGTTTCCACCAAGACTTTATTAAAAAAAAGAAATGAAGCAAGTGTGTGAATCAAAGATAGACTTTATTGAACAACAAGCTGTAAAAGAAAAATGACCCAAGTCAAGTGTCCAAATAAAGTCCACAGGTAGCCAACCAGCCAGTCTCTGGCATTCCTCTTGGTCACTCGGAGGTGTGCCCAGTCTCAGGGGTGAAGGGTCCAGGTGCTGTGGAGGTGGGTGCTGCTGGAGTGCTGGTCTGAAGCACCACTGGGGTGCCTGGCCCCGAGAGGAGAACAGGTGACGGTGTGTTGAGAAAGCTCTCGGACAGCTGGCTCAGACCCGTGATGCTGAGAGGTCCTTCCTCCATGCCATGGGGTGTCAGCCCCAGTACTGATGACAGATGTACTGAGGCCGGGCTTGGCTGTGGGGTGGAGGAAGGAGTAGTGTAGTGGGGCTGTCTGGTCTGCAACTGGGTGAGGACTGGCGTGGGTGGCATCGCTGTCGTCAGTGGCATCATTGGCGTGGGTGGCATCGGTGGCATCAGTAGACCCGGTGGCAACGGTGTCACCCGATGAATCTGTGCCTGGACTGGGAAGGGCTGCTGCCTGTGCTGCTGGACCTCCTGGTAGCCATAGCCCTGGTAGGTGAGGGGCTGTGGGAAGCCTTGGAATGGGAGGGACATCACCTGGGGTGGAGGAGCAGACCTGGACTGGGTGGGAGCAGGTTCCTCTGGATCTGGAGGGCTGTGAAGCAGCTCGGTGATCCGGTCCTTCACCACCTGGTATTGGGGTTCCTCCATGTTCCTGAGGGTCTGGTTGACATAGGTGAGGAAGGGCTTGCGGTTGGAGGATGAGGAGTCGGTATGGAGCAGCTGAGAGAGGAGATCTATGCTGGTCTGGATGGTGTCCCTGATCTCCAGCAGGACAGTGTGGCTCTGCCCCTTCTGCTGTCTGGCTCTCTGCCTTTCTGTGGAGGTGGACCTAGGGGGAGTGGATGCGGCTACGGCTGTGGTGGACGTGCCGTCTCCTTTCTCCCACCGCACCAGGGAGTCCTCCACGCGCTCCACCATGGTTACAACACCTGTCCGCGCGTTCTCTGCCGTGGCACGCTCCACATAAACCTGCCTGGAGACAGGGACTGACTCTCGGCTGGAAGAGGACTGGCTCTCAGCAGGCTGCCGGAGAGAGAGGGTTGTGAGAGGGGCTCCTGGTGCTCCTCGGTGGCGGATCTCACCCTCCAGGAAGCTGCACTTGGCATGACATAGGTCTCTCTGTCTGTCAGCTTAACCGTGGCCTGGCCAGATTTCTTCAGGTGCAGCTTCCCGTACCAGGTGTGCATGTGCTTCTACCAGCCGAGGAGCACCTCCGAAGTGTAGCCCATACTCTCCGCCCTCTCTCTCCAAGCAGCCTGCTTCCTTTTGGTGTCCCTGTAGAGCCGGTGTCCCTTCCACCACAGATAGTCATTTTCTCTCAGCCACTCCAGCACCTCATCCTCGTGTTCCTCCTCGATATAGTCTTGCCTCCTCTTCCATCCCCGCATACGCCTCTTCCTCCCTTTGGCAGGACCAGATGGGCCCTCATCAGAGGGGCTCCCAGATAGTAGGGGCTGCTCCTTCACACCACCAGCAGCAGCAGCACCAGCAGGATCATCATCATCATCATCATCATCATCACCAGCAGGATCATATTCATCATCATCATCATCAGCAGCAGCAGCAGCAGCAGGATCATCATCATCATCATCAGGAGCAGCAGCAGCAGCAGCACCAGCAGGATCAGCAGCAGCAGCACCAGCAGCACCAGCAGGACCAGGATCATCAGCAGCAGAGAAAGCACCAGCAGCGCCAGCAAGACCAGGAGCACGAGCAGGACCAGGAGCATGAGCAGGATGAGCAAGACCAGGAGCATGAGCAGTACGAGCAGTACGAGCAAGTCCAGGAGCATGAGCAGGACCAGCAGGACCAGCAGGACCAGGAGCAGCTTCAGCAGTGTAAGCACCAGCAGAAGCACCACCGCCAGGAGCAGCTTCAGCAGAAGCTCCAGCACCAGAAGAGCGAGCCCGAGCAGCAGAAGCCCCAGCAGAAGCAGAGTCAGGGACAGGGGGTGGGAGGGTGGCCCTGTCCCTCTTGCCAGGGATGGCGGCAGGTTGCTGAGGCTTTCGCTTCTTCCCCATGGTTGTGGGGTTGCTGGCTTGCAGGGAGGCTGGCAGGGAGGCTGGCAGGCACCAAGGCTTGCAGGAAGGCTGGCACCAAGGCTGGCAGGAAGGCTGGCAGGGAGCCAGGCACGAAGGCTGGCAGGCAGGCAGGCAGGAAGCCTGGCAGGAAGCCTGGCAGGAAGCCTGGCAGGAAGGCAGGCAGGTAGGCAGGAACCAAGGCTGGCAGGCAGACTGGCTGGCAGGGAGGCTGGAAGGCAGGCTGGCAGCAAGGCTGGCAGGTAGTCAGAGAGCAAGCCTGGCAGGGAGGCTGGCCAGGAGGCTGGGAGGCAGGTTTGGAGGCAGGCTTGGAGGCAGGCTGGCAGGAAGGCTTGCAGCAAGGCTGGCAGCAAGGCTGGCAGGCAGTCAGAGAGCAAGGCTGGCAGGAAGGCTGGCCAGGAGGCTGGGAGGCAGGTTTGGAGGCAGGCTTGGAGGCAGGCTGGCAGCAGGGCTTGCAGGCAGGCATGCAGGCAGGGCAGGCAAGGACTCGATGTATCCGGCAGCACGTCTTTCCTCTGAATGCTGGCCACATGCGAGCTGCTTCCCTTTATATCCACGGGGCTGACGCAATAAATCCCCCCCGCATGCGCAATTAACGCAAGGCATCCGCTAGGCTTCCGCTGTGCATCCGCTAGGCTTCCGCTCTGCATCCGCTTCATCCGCTGTGCATCTGCTGTGCATCCGCTGTGTCCGTTCCGCGTCCGCTTTGCGGAAGCCTCGCGGATGTGCCATCCGTTCCCATCCGCTTCCATCCGCTGGGCTTCCGTTCCGCATCCACTTTCCATCCGCCCTGCGTCCTCCCCGTGTCCGTTCCTTTCCGTGTTATCCGCTCCGGTTATGCAAATTTTTGCCCCTTTTGAGAGCGGATAACAACGGATGGAACATTTTGCTCGTCCGTTGTGTCCTTTTTACAAATGTTTTGCATCCGTTGGGCAGTGTGACAGGGCCTTTACAATAACATAGAATTAGCTCATCGGGCCAAGCTTCCTGTCTACCTTACAAGGCATCCTGAAAAGATTACAAGTGAGAACTGGCTGGCTGGCTGGTCAGGCTATAGTCCAGAAAGGATAAGCACTGATTAACTGATAATTGTCTGAAAGCTGGAGTCAGAAACAAGCAAATATGACTGCATTCAATATCTTGATATCTCCAAATAATCAAAATAACTTGGATCACTTTCAGATTTATCTTAAAATTGGGTTGAGAAGATTGGGGAAACAAAAAGGCCAGACATCAATAAAAGTCTGATAAGAATTAAGTTCTTTTCAAGTGAAATGTTGGATTCTTAGAAGTACTAGACAGTTATATGAAGAATCTACATTGCCATTTCTATGACTGAAACCACAAGATAAACATGTTCTTCCTCCCTGAAGGATCCTATTATCCTATTATCAAAGAGTTTTGAATACTTTATTTCTCACAAGGAAAGTGATTCATATTTTCTTATCCTCATCAGAATTCCAGTCACATTCATTTGCTTATATGATTACTGAAAAGATTCAGCTGCTGCCACAATAAATATTTAGGATTTTATTTCAAATAATGGGCATTTCTATAACATATGTTGTTTTCCTTTCATGTCTGCTATAACAAAAAAAAATATCTCATGGTATTTTAAATATATAAGGAAAAGAACCATATGTAAGACATGTTTTGAGATAACACACTACCCATTTTACTGAAAATTATTTTTAAGAAGTGAGATTGGCAACAATGTCCTCTGCCATTCTTAAACATACCACAATGTTCAACAGAATGGAAAGTCCCCTTATTAAGGATGTGTTAGTATGGGCCAATATATACTGAAATACAAAGTTTGAAATGAAATTTTATGCCTCCCATATCATGCATCCCATTCCCTTATAGAACACAGTTCAAGAAACAAAAAGAGCGTCAACTCTGAATCGAGCCCACAGCGGTCATATTCCATTTCTCAAGTTGCCACACAGCTCGCAGAGAGAGGAGAGGAGTGGAATGCAACCTAGATGAAACAACCTATCATGTGGGAACCAAGGTCACTCCCAACAGGTGCCGGCCAGAGACTGAGACTGCTCATCAAGGACACCCAACTGGACACTGTGACACCAGGGGATGGAAGAAACTCTAATGTTTAAGTATGCTGAAACCATGGGAAATAACTGGAGCTGGTTTTAGGATCATCTGTGCTGAAATGATGCACTCAATAAAGTAGTTCTTTGAGAAAATTGGAAAGTTCAGAGAATTGACTTGTTTGGTTTCATTAGTAGTCAGAACCTTGACAGAGTAAAAAATAGCTATGGTGAATACCATGGGATACAATTTGAAATTGGTAGAATTTATTTGTAAAAAAATCTAATATTTTTATATTTAATATTTAATTTATCATTGTATAAATATCATTGTACCAAAATAATCTAATGTATTATTTTTGTTTTAAAATAGTAAAATAAAATAAAATACATGCCTCCTGTCTATACAGGTAATCTCCTGTTACAGCAGTTCACGTTACAACCTAGTTCACCCCAGTACTTACAACCCAATCTCCAAATTATGAATGTTGCAACACCACAACCATCATTCACCCTTACGAATGATGGCAAGACACTGCAACAATCGCCCTCCCTATTCCCCACCCCACCCTGCTGGGACTTACCTTACGACAATCTAGTGGGCCTCTTTTGGTGTATTTGCAGAAAACAAGCCGAAAAGTAGTGAAAGATCACACAAGATTAGTAGTGCAAAATCTCATATTACTGATCTCATGTGATCTTGCACTACAGTACTTTAAACTCTCTTGTAAACTCTCTTCGCACCAAGAATGGTGTAAAAGGTGTTTGCAAGCCAATGGGAGGCTTGAAGCAAGGGATTTTGCTGCCCCAAAGTATCATTGTCTGGAAACGCTCTTCGTACCAAGACTGCATGCAGGAAAAGAAACTGCGGGAGATACTGGAGAGATCCAGGGCAAAA
>BLBF01000004.1:2207092-2286134 GCA_015471245.1 Laticauda colubrina | reverse complement strand
TGAACCAAGGCTGGCAGGAAGGCAGGCAGCAAGGCTGGCAGGCAGACCAGCTGGCAGCAAGGCTGGCAGGGAGGCTGGCAGCAAGGCTGGCAGCAAGGCTGGCAGCAAGGCTGGTAGCAAGGCTGGAAGCAAGGCTGGCAGGCAGACATGCAGGCAGGGCAGGCAAGGCAGTCAATGCCTCTGGCAGCTGGTCTTTCCTCTGAATGGCGACCTGCTTCCAAGCTGCTTCTGTTATATCCGCGGGGCTGACGCATGCGCAGCGAACGCCAGGCATCCATTAGGCTTCTGCTGTGCATCCGCTAGGCTTCTGCTCTGCATCCGCTTCATCCGTTCGGCGTCTGCTCTGCATCCGCTCTTTCCGTGACGCGTCCGCTTCGCTGAGGCCCCCTGGAAGCCCTGCGGATGTGCCACCCACTCCCACCCGCTCCCATCCGCTTCCATCCGCTAGGCTTTCGTTCCGCATCCGCTTTGCATCCGCCCTGCGTCCTCCCCGCGTCCGTGTTATCCACTCTGGTTATGCAAATTTTCGCCCCTTTTGAGAGCAGATAACAACGGATGGAACATTTTGCTCATCCGGTGTGTCCTTTTTGCATCCGTTGGCCAGTGTGACATGGGCTTAACACGGAAAGGAACGGACGTGGGGAGGACGCAGAGCGGATGTATAGAGGATGCAGAGCGGATGTATAGAGGATGCGTAGAGGATGCGTAGAGGATGTGTAGAGGATGCGTAGAGGATGCAGAGCAGATGCGTAGAGGATGCAGAGCGGATGCAGAGCGGATACGTAGAGGATGCGTAGAGGATGCAGAGCGGATGCGTAGAGGATGCAGAGCGGATGCAGAGTGGATATAGAGCGGATGCAGAGCGGATGCAGAGCAGATGCAGAGCGGATGAGCTGCATCCGCTTTCATCCTTTCTCCATCCGTGCTACTAACGCTGTGTGTCCGTTCTGCTTCCTCCCTGTGTCCGTTTACCGCTGGAACGGATTTGAGTTGTGCGGATGCACAGCGCATGCCTAGCGGATATAGCAGATGCGTAATGGATGCAGAACGGATGTCCCCCATATGCCTAGAGGATGCAGAACGGATGCATTGGATACATTTTCCGCTCAAAAGTTTTGGGCAGCTCAAAACTTTCTGAGCGGATGAAACATCAATAAACGGATGCTGGACGGATAGAGAGGAAGCAAAACGGAGGCAGTGAGTACATCGCGTTAACCAATGGATGGCAAGCTTTTTTGTCCGTTTTACATCCTCTTTGCATCCGTTGGTGCAGTGTGACATGGGCTTAAATGTAATCCGCTGCTGAAGAAAAGAGCAATCCATTCCACTATTCCCTCAAGAAAACCAAAAAACAACAAGGCAGTGGCAACTCGATACATTATATAAATATCCAGTGAGATGCTGCGAGATAGGAGAAACCTAGTACAAGTAGCACTGGTCCAATGTTCTATTTTTTCCCTTGAATAACAGATAAAAGAGTAAACAAAACTTTTGTACTTCTCATCCTAAAATTTGTATACACTGGTTAACAGGGCTAACAGCTGTCAACATGTTGCATTTATTTTCTGGTTCCTAAATCTCATGGAGGTAATACAGAAAGAAGTTCTTCTGGGATATTATTGCTATTAATACGATCTTGTATGGATGGCCTATACATACCCATATTAACATTCAAATCATCCTAAACTATTACAATTGCCTTGGAGGCAATTTATCTCAGTCATTAGAACAATACTTTATTCTAAATTTACATGTATATTGGAAAGGTAATAAAGGGGTGTTTGGTGAAGGAACCCACAGCACTACATATCTTCCCACCCTACTACAAATGCACTCTTACCTGTGTTTTGAAGTTCCACTTCAAAAATGCTGCTTTCCATCATAAGTTGTCTTAAGTGCTTCCAAGCAGGTGGTCTACAACACTTGCTTCTATAGGTATATAATACTTGATTCTGCCCTCCAGCAGTTGATTACTGCCCAGTGCAGCCATTTTGCCCTGGGCTGCTGGCCCCCTATGTTCTCTGATGGTCATTAACAGTGGTGGGATTAAAAATTTACTACAGGTTCTGTGGGTGTGGCTTGGCAGGCATGGTGTGGCTTGGTGGGTGTGGCAGGGGAAGGATACTGTAAACTCGTTGCACCACCAATTCACATTTCTGGGCTGACCAAGCAGCTGGGAGTGACCCTTTCTCTATTACCTCACCTTCCCCAGTTACTATTGCAAACCCAGATTTTCGCTTTCCATTTTCCACCCAGCTAGATCCATCTATAAACCACCTCTCTCCCTTCTCCAATGGAGTCTCTTCCAAGTCCTCTCTAACCTTTGTCATGAGATCCACTTGCAATAGACAATCATGGTCTTCCAGTTCCCACACCTGCCTTCTCCCCTCCAAGAATTCTGCTGGATTCAGATTCTTGTCTGTCCCTATTACCACATCAGGACTGGTTCTCAAAATGGTTTCATACTTCAATATCCTCCCTTCGGTCATCCAAGTGGTAGCCAGCTGACTCAACACTGAGTTGACCTGATGAGGCGAATGCACTACCAAAGCTCCCCCAAAAGTCAACTTTTTGCTCTCCACCACCAACATCGCTGTTGCTGCCACTGCCTGAACACAAATTGGCCATCCTTTCACAACCGGCTCCAAACCCTTGCTTAGGAAGGCGACCGGCTGATACTGCCCCCCCTCTTCTGGGCAAGAACTCCAACTGCTGTTCCCTGAGCCACCGCCACATACAAATGAAATGGTAGTTTCAGGTTTGGCAAGGCTAAAACCGGAGCGGTTGACAAAGCCTTCTTCAGCTCTTCCCACCTTTCACTATCTCCTTCCTCCCATTCTATGTGCTCTCCCTTTCCAGGCAACTTTCTATGCAAAAACTGTGCCAACACTGTGAATTGGTCTACCCAGATTCTGCAGTACCCCAACAATCCCAATGCTTTCCGCACCTCTGTCTTGTTCCTGGGACGAGCCAAGCTCATGATCCCCTTCACCCTTTCAGGGTCCAAGGACCTAACCCCCTGCTGAATGTAATGTCCCAAATATTTCACCTTTTTTTCAACAAATTGAAGCTTCTCTTTTGAGACTTTCAGCCCCTGCTCCTTCAGCCAATTCAACAGACTCACAGAAGCCGCTCTCACTTCCTTCTCTTTCTCCCCAGTTAACAACAAGTCATCCACATACTGAATTAGGATGATTCCTTTCTCTCTCTCAAAGGACACCAACTTTTCTTCCAACGCCTGTCCAAACAACAAAGGGCTCTCGGTATATCCCTGAGGAAGTACCGTCCACCTCAACTTCTGTTTCCTTCCACTCTCAAGATCATTCCATTCAAAAGCAAACAAGTCTCTACCCCCCTCCTCCAAGGGGCACGCCCAAAAGGCATCCTTAAGATCTATCACAGTAAACCATTTGTCTTTGGGGGGGATCCGCCCCAAGATGGTATAGGGATCAGGAACCACTGGGAATCTAGGAACCACTATCTCATTGATCCTCCTCAAATCATTAACCAATCTATGCTTCCCATCCTTTTTTATTACTGCGAAGACTGGTGAATTGAACGGTGACATAGTAGGTTCCAACAGTCCCTGTTTCAATAATCTGTTTATCACTGGTTTCAACCCTTCCCTACCTCTCTTACTCAGAGAATATTGTGGAGTCCCCAGTTTAGTTATCCCTGGTTGTTTCTTGATCTGAATGGGCTACTACTAACCCCTTCACCTCCTGCCCACACATCTGATGATATCTTCTCCTCATCTTCCGTTGTTAACATACACATGCGAACTTCTTTCCTTCTATCCCACAATTCTATTCCAAAAACATCCAACAAGTCTCTTGCTAGCAAGTTCACCCCTGAATCCGGAATATACAATATTTCGGTTTCAGTAACCACATCATTCAATTCTAATCTCACCTCTTCCAAAATCTTGACCTCTTGGGATTTCCCATTCACCCCAACCACTTTTAAAGTCTGCTTCTACCTGCATGCTCCCTTTATCGGATCGCATACAGATGTCCGGCTTGCACCAGTGTCGATCAGGAACAGCCGTTCCTGATGATCAGGACCTATTAACACATTTACCAGTGGCTCCCCTCAGGTCCCTCTTGGGGAGCCGGAACCTCCCTAATTGTATAGGGCATAGCTTCGTTCCTCTGGGGTTTTGGGACATTTGCGCGCAAAATGTCCCTCCTTCCCGCATCTGAAGCAAGTTCTACTCTGGGATGGCCGTTGGAATTGACCACCTTGATTGCCCCCTGGACCTCCTTGCCTAACCGGGGGTCTCCACTCCCTTCTGAGAGATCTTTCATCTCTCCACCTTGGCCTCGGATCTGACATCCGGGTCTCCCTGTCTTTCCTAACTTCATTCTTGGCTGCCATCTGCACAGCAGCTACCATCATCTGAGACTTCTGTTTGGTTTTAACTGAGTCTCGGTTCACAAAAACTTGTTGGGCTGCTCTCATCAAATCTCTCATGCCCAAATCAGTCCATCCCTCTATCTTCTGAATCTTTTTCTGGATATCTGGCCATGCTTTGGTGACAAATTGCATCTTCAGGAGAGTCTCGAAGACAGGGGTTTCTGGCTCCACTCCGGAGTACTTGGTTAACTCTTCCCGCAGCCGAACACAGAAATCCCCCAGGGACTCATCCTTTTCTTGTGTTATTTCAAATGCTTTGGTCAAGATTTTCCCTTGAGGGATGGCCAATTTAATTCCTTCAATGATTATGTGTTTCATGTCTGTCATGTGCTCCCTATGAGCATTGTCATTGATGTTCCAATTTGGATCGGCTATGGGGAACTTTGTGTCTGCAGCCACTGCTCCCTGTTGCCCTGCATGTCTCCTATCCCAGGCAGCCATTGCTGCCCTCCTAATGAGATTCCTCTCTTCAGGGGTGAAAAGGTGTCCAAGAATATACATCAGTTCTTGGTATGTGTATTCATTGGGCCCCAGAAACAATTCCAACTATTCCGCCACTTCATGAGCACTCTCATGGAGTTTCGGAAGGGTCTTTTTCAGATCCATAACTCGGCAGATTTTATGGGGACAGCCACGAAAACGGTGACTGGATTCCCCTGCGAATTCATGCCATTTGGGACTTCTCTGACTGGGAAGGCCGACACAGGATTGGCTGATCTTCCTCCCAGAGACAAATTCTCTAGGTCCTTGTTTAATTGAGCCAGTTCCCTTCTGAGTCCTGGATATGCAGGTGGAGGTGGAGCCTGGGCAACTGGAGCTGGCAGGAGCCGGAGCCGATGCTGGTGGACTCCTCATCCAGTCCTCAATTTTGCTTTCCTCCACCTTGTTGACAAACTGTCCTATTTCTGTTTCTGGTGGAACTGGACCTTCGAAATGAACATGATACCATACCTCCACATAGGGTATTTGCTCCTTCATCCGGTGTTTCACTATATACTCTTTCAACTGAGTTATCCAGTACGTGCTGGTATTCCCTTCGGGATCCCAGTGGTAAGGAAACTCAGGGTCTACTAGGGGATACTTTGGCCACCTATGTCGGCATAGGTAGATCATTTTCTTTTTCTCTAGACTCTGAGTGTAAGTCCTCAGATGGGGCAACGACCATTGTTGTAGTAGTTGACCCAACGGGGAGTCAGTCGGAATCGGCCTTCTTGGCGTCTTTTCTATCTCTATACCCGTTCCCTCTTGGAATGTCTCACACTTGCTTTGTCCCTTTCCCATTCTCCATGCTACCCGCCAACAATCTCCCAGAGATTCCCAACTCAGGGATTTCTGCTGTCCTCCAGCAATCGCTGGATTCCCAGAGTTTAAGGACAGTATATCCCTTCTTCTATCCCAAAAGGCAACAAACTCACCTGATACACCCCTAGTCTCCCGGAGACGAAAGGAGTGTGGGCGTCCCCACTTCAGGTGATCAATGACACTCCCGGAGCGTCAGGCCGGCTTCTCTCTCTCTTGTTTCTAAGGATCATCTGCTGAGTGCAGTTACCCCGGGATCCAACTGAGACAAGGGAGGGGCCCCTCTACAATGGGAGGCGGTGGCACCATACTTACCCAGTCCCTTTTCTCCAGTCAAAATTCCGTTGGGGCCCACGTTGAGCACCAAATTGTGAGGCTAAACTGATGAAAAGACCACCAAAAGATTCGTTGATCCAAGGAAAACAAGGTTTAATTACGCATCTGCAGAGGCGGGTTCCCTCAGGCATTGAAGGAATCCAGAGCAAAATTCAGGCAGTATTTTTATACCTTAACTGTCCGCCCCCTCGTACGAGGGCTTGGCTCACATTCTTTCTGTTTTCAAATTGACACATATATTTTTCGAAGGTTTATGCGTTTCCCTATCTAGCAAAAGCAGTTACACAGTTTCTGACACATCAGCACTTTATTACAATTCCCCATTGTTCTAACCTCATTCTGTTTTTTTTCTCTCTTGTGCACAAACTGGAACACTTCCTTATTTGGCAGAGCGACTGTGTTTGAGACACTTCCTTATTTAATTCAATGGGCCATCCAACATGACTTCGGTTCTGCTCACACAAATATAAAAATTCTTAAACAGGAACCCAATCTGAGCAATGAAACAGGCTTATGAAGATTTATATAGGGGGAAAAAATATAGGGATAGGCAGCAACACTGTACAAAGATGTTAAAGGGGAAAAGTGCTATGTGTGTGCTGAAGAACAAATGAAAAAGAAATCTTCAAGGAGTAAATTAAACAGCAAATCATCAATCTACAAAATGCTTTGAGACCATATATTGTGAGTTTCTGAAGAATCAGTGCTACTGAATTCACACTGTCATGGTTGAAAATCCATCTCAGCATGTCTTAAGCAAGACGTCTCTCTCCCTCACCCTACACTCTGTGGAAGCCACAAGACTGCATTCCATAGGCCTCTGTTTTCAATCCAGATGTTCAAACTTTCATTTCTTTCCCCATCTAGCTAAGTTCAGAAGGCTTGTGGAGCCAAAAGTAACTTTATGAAATTCTGTAGGGTGTGTGAATGTATATGGAAATTATTAAATATTCATAGGCTTTCAGGTGGAATGCACTGCTTAAACACACACAGGAGCATTTATTTTCAAGTTTTAAAATTTTCCATGCTGAGGAAGCTATTTACTGCGGAATGGCTGAAGATATTACCCATTATCTATTTGTAAAATGTATGCTAGTACTACAGTAGTAATACATTTTTGTCTCATTTCGTCTAATAATAGGAAAACGTTCCAACAAGGAATAAGTGTCATTTCTGTGAATGGAAAATTGTTGGGTCATCTACCCATTTACTCCATTTTTGTTGCTGCAAAGTTATGTATCTTTTTCTTGTATATATGATGAAGACAACACTGGACTAAAGGACCATAGCTCATTGAATTATTTCTGCCTTAATAGAAGATTTTGCTCTATTTTTAAGTTTTCTTATTAGAAAATGTTAAATATAAATGTACCTATGATGTGGCCATATTTCTGTTTCCTAATGCACATTTTTATCCTGTGCATTTCCAATTCATGTTTTTTTCAATGAACTTTGATTAAAGCTGACCAGCCATAGTCATACATGTATATACACAATCATAATTCTAAGTATGATAGCCTTATCTATCAAAATTATTTGTAAGAAAGGGAAGGTAACTTTTTCCTGAATTTCATGGCATTGCTTCTTATACAAAACTTATACAAAAAGTAATTCTTATCTGTATAAAATGAAAATAAGTAATTCTTGTTTTCTTGGCTCTTTGGTAGAAGGCCATTCAATAGAGAAGAATCTATACATTCTGGACTGGGAATGGAAAAACTTAGGAAAGAGAATTGGCAAAATGATAATATATAATTCTAATTATTGGACAGCATTCTGAATATGGTTGGAAAATATTTTTTGAAAGATTTAGTGTCTAGAATTTTTGCTTGCCAAATACTCCCTTAAGGAAAAAGAGAGACAACTGTGTGGAATACGGTAGTTATTCTTGGTACATCACAATCACTACTCTATTTAAAAGAAACTCAGATTTACCATCACAGTTTTAGATACAAGATGAAATGTGCACGCAGATAATGATATACACATGGCCAAGTTATTTCAAAATTGTTGTTATTTGCAAAGTGATCTCTCACCCATTACTTATCATCAACAGATAAATTGCAAAGAAATCAAACAATTATAGGATAATAAACAGAATAGGCAGCCCCTTCAAGTACACTGGATATCTTCAAACAGATGCTGGATCTTTATAAAAAATTGTCATTGATGTGTGGCTACAGAAATTGAATGAATGAATGATCGAAAAAATAAATGAACAAACAAATGAATGCTATAGAGGATCTTACACTGAGTTGGGGATTAAGCTAAATATATTCTGCAGGCAGTCTACAAGAATGGTTTCTTTTCTGGACAATCTTACATCCATGAACCAAACTGAACAATCTGATTTGTTTTTGGGCTCCATTAATGTATTATCCTCAACACTATTAAATGGGAGGTTCCATAAAATCCGGCAAAATAAAAGAAATTGTCCATGTGCCTAGTATGAACCCCACATATTAGTGGGGTTTCCTTACTGTCCCTTTTCCAAGAATTCACAATTTGGTAGTCCCAAAGGTGCTTTTTAAAAGAGGCAACTGGACCTTCTGGTTTTTCTTTGAAGACTTTTCCCTTCTCATCCACAAACTGATCTAATAAGTCACGAAAGATGTTGTGCATAAAATGCATAAACACAGGAGCATTGGTCATGCCAAAAGGCATAATGGTACACTTGAAATGACCATATCGCATACAGAAGGCCGTCTTCCATTCATAGCTGGCACGAACTTGGACCAGATTGTAGCGCCCCCCCCCCCCCCCCGCAGGTCCAGCTTCATGAAGATCTTAGCTTGACAAAGCTGCTCAGTCAGTTCAGGGATGAGGGGAAGTGGGTACCGGTTTCGTACTGTGATTGCATTGAACTTGCGATAATCACAGCACAGGAACAACTCCCCCAACTTCTTGACAAAGAGAACCAATGCAGTCAATGGGGAGACAGAAGGCTAGATAAACCCTTTCTAGAGATTCTTCTTGATAAAGTCCTGCAACACAGCCAGCTTCAGTTCCGACAGGGTGTATATCCGACTTACTGGCAATTTAGCATTGGACAGCAAGTCAATTGGACAGTCATATGACCGATGCAGGGGCAACTGATCCACCTCCTTTTCCCCAAACACATCAGCATAGTCCACCAATTCTACAGGTTGATCCAGGTCCATGGGCATAGTCACACCCCCTGCACAGGCATGCATGCAACAAGTAGCACACTTCTTGCAAGGGAACTGCACTGCTCCAGACAACCAGACAATCTGAAGATCATGGGCCTGTAACCACTCCAACCCCCAGCACCACTGGAAAGTGTGGTACTGCAGCAACATAGAACAGGGCTTCCTCCACGTGCTGCCCAATACGCATGTGAAGGGGTTTGGTTGCAGCAGCCATAGGTCCCGAATGAAGGAACTGACCATCAATTGTCTCTACCAATACCAGCGGTGACACCTGCTGCTGAGGAACCTTATTGGCTAGGCGCTGCCAATTTCATGCCACTGCTGATGTCATTGCTTTGGGTGCCTTAGCAGGATACTTGGCTGCTGAATAGCCCTGGCTGCTTCAATACAGGCATAGGCCTTCATGGCAATGCCAATCCTTTTCGGCTTGGATCAGGCGAGGACAACAGCCCCCAACTGCATGGGTTTGTCCAGAGGCACTACCAACAGCGGCACCATCTTGATGGGAGTGGATGTGGCCTCCATCAATCATTGTGCCTGTCACTGGGTGGCGATGTGAAGGCACAGATGCATAAATTCCTGTAAAGTGAGAGGGCATTCAGTGTGTGCCAGCTCGTCCAGGAGCTCCAATGACAGGCATTCCTAGAACTTGTCCATCAGTGCTGCCTCATTCCATTGCAGGTCCTTGGCAACCACCCAGAAGTCAGCAATATAATCAGTGAGTGAGCCTCGCCCCTAATCAAAAACCCCATCTTATCCCGATCAGTGGGGAAGTCCTCCATCCAAATGCTCATGGTACTGCCCAAAAAATGCCGGAAATTGAACCAGCGAGCCATCAAATTTATCCAGCACTGCTACTGGGCATTTGTGGCATGGCTGAACAGCTTGCATCTGTGCAACCTGAGCAGTCAAGAGAGCCACCTGCTCGGCTAGTTGGTCGTTTTCTGCTCTGAGCTGATCCATAGTCACTGTATGTAGGACAGAAGCAAGTTGCAAGGGCTGGGAGCAAAATGTGATGACATGCCACAAAGGCAACACAGTCAGAAAATCAGTAAGAGTCCCTTTATTAGGTCCAACTTTGCCCCCAGTATCCTGGTTACATTCTGGCTGAAGAAAAACTCCCAGGAATAGCCTTTGTTGCAGAGAATCAAGTCCAAAACATGGTCAACAAAAACTGTAACTATCAGTCCAATCAAGGCAAAATGAGGTAGTTAGTTCGGCAGGGCAGGAGCAAGAATTTCAGGTGTGAAAGCACAGTAATAACTCAACATAGTTGGGAAGACGCCAGGAACACAAATAACCAAAGTCAACACAAGATGAACTCATGTTTGCTCCCAGCAGCTGCCGCACTCAGCATGCATTTTGGTATCACAAATAGTAAAACAATAACAGTGCTAAAAGTTGTAGACTTGGTTGCTAACAACTTGGCTCTTAATAAACTCAAGCAACATGTGTGAATATTGAACACTTTATCCTTTGGAGGATTTCTAAATATTCATTTAAATTTCTTTCTGAGAAGTATCAATATAAAGCAATTAGAAGCAGAAAAATGGTTGGAAACCCCTTTAATTTCAGGATATGCTGATCAAGCTTTGGGTAAGATCTCTTGTTGGAAGAAATATCCAGGTCCAGTTCAAAACCTGGAATAAAATGGCGGCTGATTGGAAAGAAAGATTCTGGTTTTTTTGGTGAACAGAACACACACACAGCATGCAGTTCAAGGATAGCTGACAAAATGGAGTTGAGAGTAGGATGGGTGTTTATACCTTTTTTATTTCTATGGGGTCATATAGGCTTATGGCTTGGCTCTATAGACAAAAGGGAAAATGCAAATCCTAGGTGTTTGTCTGTGCTAATCTTATCTTGCCTAATGGCTGATCTGGAGTTTCTGTCTGACCTAGTCTTTCTGAATGGATTACCAAATATGCATTTTTAGAAGCTGGCCTCCTCAGTTTCTGTTTGGGAGGAAGGGAGACTGGTGGTGGTTTCTGCCTCCCTTAAGATTTGTTCCCATTTCTCCTTTAAGGGAAATATTCTATCCTGCTTTTTTAATATTCCCTAAAATATTTCATTCTCTAGGAGAGGGTGTGTGTGCTGACTTTCTACAGCCTGTGAAACTGTTTTGTCTTTTGGATTGTGATAATCTATAATGTTAAAAAGTTACTATGCAATCTAGTAGCTTCTGTTTTGTACTTTGGTATCAGATGTGAAAGAGTACAAGGCAGTGGTGGGATTCAAACATTTTTACTACCGTCTCTGTGGACATGGCTTGGTGGGGATGGCAGGGGAAAAAAATCTTCATTCCTACCTCACTCCTGGGGGAAGGTTATTGCAAAATCTCCATTCCCAATAACCTGCTTTCCAGCTCCATTCTCCTGTGTAGGGCAACAAAAGAAGACCCATACAATCAGCTGGGACTTGGGAGGCAGAGAATAGATGGGGGTGGGGCCAGTCAGAGGTGATATTTGCCAGTTCTCCAAACTACTCAAATTTTCCACTGCCACTTCTCCAGAACTGTCAGAACCTGCTGAATACCACCTCTGGTACAAGGGATATTCCTTTTCACACATCAAATATAATATTATTGCTTTGAAACTCATAATTTTAAAATATTTTAAATAATTGCTCTTAGTATTACCTAAATTTATCCCTGAGACTTTTAAAAAAGTTTTGGAGTATATTTTTAATCTTTTTTAAAATTATATTAAATAGGTTATTTGAGCTACTTGGAACTGAGAGTAAAACCTAAATATCAGGGGAATAGAAAAATAGAAAGCTTTCTGACTTTTTCTAAAATAAATAAATAACCAGGGATGGCTGGTTAACTCAAGAAAATAAAACATGTAATTAAAAAAAATCTTCCAGATTTCAAACTAGTAACCTTTGCTATGCAAGTGAAAAAATATATCCCTTGTAATTGTCAGATCCATGTTTCTGCCATTCTCCAATGGAAGAAAGGGGAGGGAGGTGTTGAATTTGATACATTTAATTCTTTTCCGCTCTATGTAGCCTATTTATTTCCCTGTTTTTTGTATAACTTTTTACACAATTTATAACCATTGCGTGGCACCCCAGATGCCTAGAAAATTCTCACCTCTTGGGGGAATGCAAGGGGAGAAGGGGCCATGTGGATTGCAGTGCCAGAAGATCGCCCTGAGAAACTTTCCTTATCTGCTTTTTCAGAGATGCTGATATAACATCTCCACACCTGCGGATTGGTGGAATCCACATTGAACTATTGGGAGGGGTTTCTAATTCACTTTATCCTAGTTGCATATCTGAGGGACCTCAGATTCTGCTTTGAATTTTGACATGCTTTCACCCCTCTTCAATAAAATATTCCTTTTTTAAAAAAATAAAGTTTTATTTGGGTTTTCTCACATACAAAATAAAAGTAAAACATCTTTTTTGAAAATAGCACGATCCCAGGTTGAACTTGATCCCAGGTTGTACAGACACAAAACTCAGTTTCATGCTCCTTTTTGTATTCTATTCCATATCTTACACTATTTTACATTTTCTGTATAGTTTTTCCCCTCTTTTAATTTTCTCAATTTTATTTTGATTATCTCATCTCAATTCAAATCATTATATTTATACTTTTGTCTGTTCTGTTTCAATTTCATATTATCTTTTCTCATTAAACAAATTTTCTCCTGTAGTTACTAATTGGAGTATGACACCTTTATATCTTTTAATTACATCCATTCAACTCTTATTTAAACTTCAATCTATATCTTAAGTTTATGACTTTCAATATAATATAACCAGAAGGTCCAGTTGCCTCTTTTAAAAAGCAGTCGAATTCTGCTTGTACATTCTTATATACACACTATATTCTTTTTTAAAAAAAAGAAAGATTGTAAATATATGTAATTATAAACCCTCATTCCATTCCAGTTCAGTTCTATCATTAATAATCATTAAAATCTTAACATCTTTAACACTTCTTTTCAATTCAATATCATACTTTCCTAAAAACACATATAATCTCCATAATTAATTTTCCCTTATTTCTCTTCACATATGTTTTATAAATCATTAAATATACCTTTTGTTACATTTATTTATTGACAAGCATTCCACTGAATTACAGTAGCTATTTTATCAGACATTTTAATCATACATTGTTTCATATTTTCTAAATTATATTTGCTTCTAATATAACCATACTATCTCATGTACCTTTGCAGAATCCCTTTTTCCATTAAGTTTTCACCCATTATCTCTAAATAAGCCCTGTTTCTCCATATTTTGTTTCTGTCCTTTATAACTTCTTTTCCTTTCTTTCTTCCCTCTCATCTTCTCCCTCCCCTTTTTACCCCCTTGTCTCTCTAGTTCTAATTCTCTCTTCTGCATTTCCCTCTTCTGTTGCTTTCTGATTTTATACTTATTTTTCACTCTATTTTTTGGGGGGGAGTTGTTTTTCCCAATCTTAAACTTTCCCTTCTCTTTCCCCCCTTTCCTTCCCCCCCCATCTAAGATTACTTGTTCATTAAAGATGGCTTCTTCTTCATCACAATCTTCTTGTTTTGCAGGCATTTCTTGTTGTTTCTCATAATTCCAAATCTCCATTTCTAAAAACTAAAATACGAAGCCAAAAGAACCTCTCCCTTCTTGTGCATCTTCTTTGTACTTTTTAAGTTCCATTTTCAGTTCTTCTAAAAGTGGAGCCATTTTAAACAGCTTTAAACAACCATCCAATTGATTTTAGTCATTCAAAACAATAACCAAGAATCCTGAAATCATCAAGTAATCCAGATAGTCTTGAGATGTATCTTCTTATTTCTTTTTCAACTTATTCTTCCTGGGGGTTTTGTTGTGATATTTCAATCAGAATATATCTTTTGGAAGTCTTGTTGAGATTTTGCTGTAAGTTCTTTTTTAATTCCAGGCAGTCTCCTCCCTTCCAGATCCTACACCTTTATTCTTTTTCTCTCCTTTCCTCTATGGGGTGGCTTAGCCCTGAAACCAGCAGGCTCGTGGTGCTCCAGCAACAAGCACAGATCGAAGCCTCGCAGAGACGAGGTTTCGGTCTGTCACTGAAGAAGCTCAAACTGGAAGTCCCAATAAAAGATTCCTTTTGAAATACCAAGTTTTCAAGAGTCTATACTTATTTTTTGAAGAGGGGAGAGACTGGTCCTTACTCTACCTTCTATGCTGGTCTATGATCACAATAAATATTTGATTTGATCTGAAAATTTTAGATGAATATATGGAGAATAAGTTAAGATTGTTATAAAGATAAGATATGTACCCAGTCGACACACTGTTTATAAATGAAAGATGAGTTTATTGTAAATATAAAATAAAAAGTTTAATAAAATATTTTATTTGATTTGGCAAAGGCAGTTAAAGAATCTATTAAAGTGCTTTGTAGAAAGAATGATTTTTTAAAAAGCAGTTTGTTATGTTTGCCTATATTTACATTTTGATGCTTTAACATTTTTAAATAGAACTTTAATTTAGCATTGGTTGTGTATATGCAAGAATGCAGAGCAGAAGTAGAAATGTCCAAGGGAGGATGTGGTAGCCCTCAGTCTAGATTGAATACCTTGCAAACTGAAGCCAAAATACCTTGGTCTGGAAAGGATTTTCTTAAGCTGGCTTACTGTCAAACCAGCATACTCACAGGCCAGGGACAGCTTAATAGTGATTGCTAATATCCCCAAATATAGCATACATCTGACAATTTGGAGGTTTAGTTCTTTAATGAATCCTTTGTGACTACACACACACACACACACACACACACACACACCAGAGATGGTATTCAGCAGGTTCTGATCAGTTCTGGAGAACCGATAGCGGAAATTTTGAGTAGTTCAGAGAACTGACAAATCCCACCTCTGACTGGAGATTTTACAGTATCTTTCCCCTGCCACGCCCACCAAGCCATGCCCACAGAACCAGTGGTAAAAAAATTTGAATCCCACCACTGACACACACATTACATTAGTACAAGATATTTTAAGGCCCTGTCACACTGCCCAACGGATGCAAAATGGACACAACGGACAAGAAAAATGTTCCATCCGTTGTTATCCGCTCTCAGAAGGGGCAAAAATTTGCATAACCGGAGCGGATAACACAGACGCGGGGAGGACGCAGGGCGGATGGAAAGCGGATGCGGAACGGAAGCCCAGCGGATGCAAGCGGATGGCACATCTGCTAGGCTTCTGGGGGGGCCGCAGCAAAGTGGATGCAGAACGGATACAGTGGATGCAGAACGGATGCACAGCGGATGAAGCGGATGCACAGCGGATGCACAGCGGAAGCCTAGCAGATGCCGAGCGTTAATTGCGCATGCGGGGAGGATGCATTGCGTCAGCCCCGTGGATATAACGGAAGAAGCTCGGAAGCAGGTCGCCATTCAGAGGAAAGACCTGCTTCCAGACACATTGACTGCCTTGCCTGTCCTGCCTGCATGTCTGCCTGCAAGCCTTGCTGCCAGCCTCCCTGCCAGCCTCCCTGCCAGACTTGCTGTCTGCCTGCCTGCCAGCCTTGCTGCCAGCCTCCCTGCCAGCCTTGCTGTCTGCCTGCCTGCCAGCCTTGCTGCCAGCCAGTCTGCCTGCCAGCCTTGGTGCATGCCTGCCTGCAAGCCTTGGTTCATGCCTGCCTGCCAGACTTGGTTCCTGCCTGCCTGATAGCCTTCCTGCCAGCCTTGGTGCCTGCCTCCCTGCCAGCCTTCCTGCCAGCCTGGGTGCCACCTTCCTGCCAGCCTTGGTGCCTGCCTGCCTGCAAGCCTTGGTGCCTGCCTGCCTGCCAGCCTTCCTGCCAGCCTTGGTGCCTGCCTCCCTGCCAGCCTTCCTGCCTGCCTTGGTGCATGCCTCCCTGCCAGCCTTCCTGCCAGCCTTGGTTCCTGCCAGCCTCCCTGCCAGCCAGCAACCCCACAACCATGTGAAAGCACAGCAAGCCTCAGCCATCTGCTGCCAGCCCTTGCAAGAGGGACAGGGCTACCATCCCGCCCCCTGGCTCTCACACTGGTTCTGCTGGGGCTTCTGCAGCACGGGCTCGCTCTTCTGGGGCTGGGGCTTCTGCTGCTTCTGCTTCTGGAGGAGCTGATGACAAGCACTCCATCACCAGCCACCTCCACAGCAACTGCACCCTTCACCCCTGAGACTGAGCAACCAAGAGGAGTGCCAGAGACTCATTTTTGTTTTATAGCTTCTTGTTAGTCAAGTCTATTTTTGATTCATAAACTTGCTTCGTTTCTTTTTTTTTAATAAAGTCTCGGTGGAAACTTTTAGAAATGGTTTAAGCCTTTTGCATGCTTGTGGGATGGGTTAAGATAGCAGTGGGATGGGCAGGGATACCTTTGGGATGGGTAATAGCTGTGGGATAGATAAACCTCCAGTGCAAGCATAGTGGGACTGTATGGTCCACCCTCCCAGGTGCCACACCTACGGCCCTTTATTATCAATAACAATATAAGCATTGATCCACACATTTGAACATAAACACAACTCTTTATTAAATGCCCTATTCATTGTAGGCCCACCCAACATACAGGGCCCAATCTCATCAGTTTGATGAGACAGGCTGAAGGAAGCATCCATTAAGCATCTATCATCCTGTCTTGCCACTCCACTGCTCCAGCTGGGGAGTTGCACCAGTGTTTCAGGAGGTTGTGCTGCTTCTTCCCTTCACGTGAGGCTCTGTTGGGGCCTTGCACATCCTCAGTGTCGATCAGGTTTCGCCCTTGCCTCCATTCCCCAGGCTCCATGTCCCCATTGCCTTGTTAGAGGTCCATGAGCCTGTTCTGCAAGACTGGGTAGCGGGTGCGCATGAGATTGTGCAGGATGCAGCAAGCTTCCATGATCCTCCTCACGGTCTCTGGGCGATGCTGCATGGTGGTGAGAAGTACCTGGAACCTGTTGGCCAGGATGCCAAAGGCGTTCTCCACCACCCGCCTTGCCCTGGACAGCCTGTAGTTGAAGATCCTCTCTTCACGGGTGAGGTATTTGGAGGTGTAGGGCTTCATGAGGTAGGTTGTGAGGGAGAAGGTGTCATCCCCCATGATGAAGTAGGGCACATCTTGCATGTCGTTGGGCAGGGATTCTGGATCTGGGAAGCCCACGATGAGGTTGCCTTCCAGCTCTTCCTTGAGGTGACTGGCGTTGTATACCTGGGCATCTGAAGATGAGCCGTTGCCTGAAGCATCAATGTACATGAACTTCTAGTCAGCATCGACCATGGCGAAGAGGATGATGCTGAAGAAGCCTTTGTAATTGAAATAAGTGGACCCCGACTTGGCTGGAGATTTGCAGGCCACGTGCTTGCCATCTATGGCTCCAACGGTGTGTGGTAAGTTCCACTTGTGATACCACTGCTCTGCAACTTTCTTCCCTCCTTCTTCAGTGGAGGGGTACTGGAGGAGCTCCTCCTTGTATTCTTTGATGATGGCCTGCACCACTTCTCTGACCACAATGCTGATGGTGTTGGATGGCACCCTCCAGCCGTTCTGCATGCTCCTGTAGGAGGTCCCTGAGGCCAGGTGGCGCAGACTCAGTGCCACCTTGAGCCCAGGTTCCAGGCTGGGCTGGAAGCTGGTGTTTGCCTTGGTCAACCTGGGTCTTAGACGCTCCACAACTTCGTCAAACATGGCTGGAAGCATCCTCATGAAGTTCTGGAATGCCCGAGTGTCTTCGTTCCTGAGCTCCACCATCAGCTTGTTGTATAGTCCATCCTCTGCTCTTCTGGTGAACCATCTTCGGACCCAGACGCTTCTTGGCCGCCCCTTTTTATTCCCATAGTAGAGTTCACAGAGCCTGTAGATGGCTTCGCACTGTTGCAGAAGGATGGTGGCTGCCAAAAGGACTGTGTTACGATCCACAGTGGACATGACTGGATGCTGTGGAAGAGGAAGAGGCAGATGTAGGCTGCAGAGGTCTGCAGCAGGGCTGCTGGGCTGAAAGTGAGATCCAGATGTGTTGCTCCCCCTTTTTATAGGCAGTATAGGTGTCCCTTTGCATCCTCTAGGCATCCTCTAGGCATCCTGTAGACATCCTTAATATCCAAGATAGGTCCCCTTGGCAGACGTTTTTTCCATTTTACATGCTTTGTTTCCATTCTGCATCTGCTAGGCATCCGTTCTGCATCCGTTCTGCATCCGTTCCGCTTCCACCCTGCGTCCGAGCGGATGTGAGTTGCGCGGATGCGCAGCGGATGCCTAGCGGATATAGCGGATGCGTAACGGATGCAGAACGGATGCATAGCGGATGCAGAATGGACGAATTGGATACATTTTCCGCGCAAAAGTTTTGAGCAGCTCAAAACTTTCTGAGTGGATGAAACGTCAATAAACGGATGCTGGACGGATAGAGAGGAAGCAAAACGGAGGCAGTGAGTACATCGCGTTTTCCAATGGATGGCAAGCTTTTTTGTCCGTTTTACATCCTCTTTGCATCCGTTGGTGCAGTGTGACAGGGGCTTTAGGTTTATAAGGTGCCTACCTTAGTCCTTATGGCTAGTTTACCTGTGAAATTGCTACCTTCCATTAAGTTCTTGTATCTGCATGTAACCCTGTTAGAAATTCTGAATACCAAACACCTTGAAATTGTGCTGCAGCTGTGAAATTCTGGAAAATAAAACAAAAGCAATTGTACTAAGGCATCCCCTGCAAGTACACCCATAGCATCTTTTTTCCTTTGATCTTAAGTGCTGCACAGGCACAGCCCAAGAGTACTGCAGCATACCTGGATTTAAAAATTGCTAGAATCAAAGTTTAAAAAGAAGAATGCTCTTAAACAAGTTTCAGCTTTTTTTTTACAATTGTTTAATATGTATACATAGAGATATGTCTACACATGCCAGTAAATAAACAAATCAGAGTATTAGCTTCCTTTTTTAAAAAGAGGCTGTGAAAATAAATTCTGATGTAATTTATATGATTTGTGTCCCTTCAAACCCCTTGTAGCCAGAGAGTCCATATTTATTTCCCCCACCTTTCAGGCTCTTTTGTAACAGCTGGATTATGTTATCAAAGAACTAGAACATCTGCAGAAATCACCCTTTCAGTCATTTGTTTGAGGATCATGCAGTCAGTCATAGGCAGGACAGCAGGAATCCTGCTGTGCGCAGAATTGAGCCAGGCTAAGAAAAACGAGTGGGTTGGACATCAATGCATTGTTTTCTCTAGGAAAAATATGTGATTTGTTCCAGTGTTCAAGTATGATTAATTCTTCTGTTGATTTGCAATTTAATTATAATGTAATAAATATCCAGTTGTTGAGTGACAGCAGTGAATATTATAAAGGCTTTTATTTTGGAGTCCATTATCACATGGCATCACTGTTGCAGGAGTTTATTGCTTTTGTATGTCCCAGCAATAAAAATACGGTTGATACATGCAATGTTTCAAAGCCCTATAAAGGTTGCCCTACACAGCTTCCTTCCATCAACTTAACCCTGAAAAAAATAGAAGAATAGAGAACTGCATTTGTAGCAAGAAAATTTTTCACCATAAGAATCAGCAGGAAGCAAATAGGACCTTGGTCCACTGATCTGCAACTATTTCAGTGGCTCTTTGGGCCATTATCATTGGAATACAGTACAAGAAACAGAATTGGATGATATTTCAAAGAACTGAAAGTATCTATGGATCAAAGTTCCTAAAATAAAGCTAATTAAATCACAATAGTTCCAGAAACTGAAATTAGAAACTTGTTGAGAGAGAGAAAAACTCTGTGCTATTATTTTTAATTGTTCCATTATTTATCATGTGTTAATATTTTACACTGTCCCTACATCTCGAGTGATTTTACTGCCTTTCTTTTTCCCAGGGCTACCAAATATTTTTCAGGGATTTACATGCATTCAGTGACTATAGTCCAGAGCATAAATATGTGCATGTTTATTTTGTACATCAGGTTGCATAAGTCCAGGTTAATATGCTATTCCTGGTATGAGACGTTTTGTATATATACAGAGGAAGAAGCATCCTTGTGATCTTTGTCTTTTGGCTTGCTGTCAAACATCAGTCATAATAATTATTGCTTTGAACAATATGCAGATTGTGTTACACGAATGGCTATTTTATATGTGAAATTATGAAATAAATCTGAGTAGAGGTCCTGAGAAAGGTGTCAGAATAACAGAATAACACTTAGAAGAGACCTTGGTGGGAACTCTATACCATTTCAGAAAAATGGCTGTCAGTCTTTTCTTAAAAACTTCCAGTGATTGAGCACCCAGAACTTCTGGAGACAAGCAGTTCCACTAGTTAATTGTTCTCACTGTTAGGAAGTTTCTCCTTACTTTTAGGTTGCTTCTCTCGTTCAGTTTCCATCCTTCTGGTGCTTTGGAAAATACATTGTTTGCCTTCTGGCGCTTTGGAAAATACATTGCCTCTCCCTTCTTTCTGGAAGCCCTTAAAAGCCTGTTGCCTATCACACTCTTGGGCAAAGCATGTGAGCCATTTCCTCTTTTCAGTGGTCCATGAAAGTACATCTACAGACCTGCCAACCCCTGATAAAGGAAAATCTGGAGACCCATGAAAAAAAATCTGGAGATTCTATAAAAAATAGTGAGATTCTATTTTTTTCCCGAACAAGATTAAACAAACCCTTTTTCCATCGAGGAAAGTCATTAACAGTTTATTTAAATGTTTTATTTGTGTTCCCTGTTGTAAGAAGATGCAGCTTTCTTTTTTCTATTGAAAAATCACCACCTCTTTTCGCCATGTTTATACAATTGCGATCGCTTTTCCGTGCTGAACTTACAAAGACTACTGGGAAACTAGCCTCGTTCCCAGGGCCTACTCCCCTTTCAAAATGACATACGAAGAAAAACGATTACCGTATATACTCGCATATAAGCCGATCTCACATATAAGCCGACCCCCAAATTTGAAAAAAAAAAAAAGCGTTTTAAATTCGTTGTGAGATTGAGGAGCCTTGTCGTGAGACCATGAGAAATGACAAAAAATCGTGAGACTCACGGCAGAACCCTGAGAGTTGGCAGGGCTGCATCTATAGTATATAGATAATAAAGTCAAAAAAAGTGAACAACATTTTTACAGAATTATAGATACATTCAGGCTGGGTGTGACAAGAGGGGAGAGGGGAGGGGCCAGACAAGGCACTCCTTGATGTGAGTGACATTGAGTTGGCCACTTCACCAATTTCACATGACCCGCTAAGCCAACTTCACTTCACATGACCCCAACTTCACATGACCCCAACTTCACATGACCTCACTTCACATGACCCCAACTTCACTTCACATGACCCCCTAAGCCATGACCATCCAGTCACATGACCAAGCCATGCCCACCCAGCCACATGACCACCAAGCCACGTCCACCCAGTCAAATCATGACCACCAAGCAAGCCACGGCCATAGAACTGGTAGTAAAAAATTTCGCATCCCACCACTGGTCTGAATGTTCCCAATGGCTACCAGTTTCTTACCACTGGCATATCACATTCAAAAGAACTCTAGGTATGTAATTATAGCAATATTTTACACCATTCATTTTTATGTTTTTCATGATCTTTTCAGAACATCAGAATATGCTTTGGGTAGTGATGGTATTGCACAATATCATTATAGTTTCATATTTAAAAGGGATAAATTGATCCCTTTATGAGGTATTGGTAGTTTCCAAACCAAAGTATTTGCTGACTAAAAACTGGTGTTATATAAACACTATTATTAGGTAAAATATAGAAAGATGACAAGTTGGAATATAAGTACCAGTATCTGATTTTAGTAATTCCAGTTAGTAATTCAAAAAAATACTGAATATTTATTTCCATCCATATAAAATTTAATCCCCTTTACAGATGTAAATGTAAATATGAGATGTTTCATGTGAATTTGATAATGTCTTATACAGTATATAAAGAACTAAGAATAGATACTTAATTTAGCCAAAAGTTTGAGAAGCCAATTATAACCACTATTCAAAGGTTGAACTTGGAGAATGCCTTTGCAATTTTCTGGAAACTTTTAGAAATTATACTTAGTATAATGTGCCCAGTTAAAGGTACTACACTTACCAACAACAAAGCTGTAGCAGGTTGAACCCCCCCTGATAATAAGGAATCTCCAAACAAGGCCTATAAGGAACAGTTAAAGGATCTTTATGTTGTTTGTTTAGCAAAAGAAAAGACTTTGAGGATATATTATAACACTACCAGTATAATATTATAATGTTAAGACAGAGTGGATCTGTTCTTTATTAAACCAGTGACAGGATAAGGACCATTATTCCAAGTAAAGCAATAATAGGTGCTTTCTTAGTAGAGGGTTACAAATAGGGGTTGAATGGCTGATTACCTACAATTTGGTGAACTCTTGTACTAGCCATAGAGTAAATGCTATGTGATGACCTATTACTCATATATTATTTGATTTTGCAAGAAATATCCAAATGAATAGTTCCTATATTTATGTTAATAATCACCATGTTTTCTTCTAAATTCCAGGTGATCTATTGGAAATATGTGATTCATCCAGGACTTTATGTTGAATAAACATACTAATATGGCACTTTCATAAAGACCAGTTTAGGTGAGACAGGTGAGAATACTGATTGGTAGGAAAAGTTAGATTGGTGTGTTTGGGAAAGGATAATTTTGTAGGTGCAACATTTATCTTTTTCCCCAACTGTTTCTGGGCCTCAGTTGATTGAAATGTTCTCTTAGACCAGGGCTGTCAAACTCCCGGCCTGTGGCCCAGATGTGTCACATGCTGGCCACGCCCACACCCTAGGGATTCAGGGGAACTAGTGGGAAAAATTCTGGCTGGCCCCACCCCCGCCCTCCCTGCCCCTTCCAGGAGTCCCCACTGCCCCATTTTGGCTCCCAGGTGCAGGGAGACCCATAAGGCACCAAACAGGGTGTGGGGGGTGCGGCATGGGCCCCCCATGCCCCGTTCTTGCTCCCAGGAGGCTGCAGGGAGGCCTACTAGGCTGCATGACTGGGAGATGTGATGATCACCTGGGAGGTGGCAATGGACCAGCAGCCCCATCAGCTGTGAGGCTAATCAGTCAGTTCTCTCAGACCTTACAACTTTGGGAGATCTCCCCCCCCCCCCAGAAGTTGGAAGTCTGACTGAACTATTTTTAAACTGGTAGTCACATGGTCTTCTTTTGTTGCCCTGCACAGAGGAGAAGGAAGCTGGAAAGCAGGTTAGTGAGGGAATAGTGGGTGCTCTGGATGAGGTGGAAATGAGGATTTTGCATTATCTTTGCTCTTGGTTGGGGTGGAATTGAGGATTTTGCATTATAATGCAAAATCCCATTTCCACCCCATTTCAAAAATAATGAATAATAAAATAACTGCTAGCTGCCTGTTGCTTTTGTGCTGTGCCCCAGGTCATCACACACCTAAGCAATTTTTTCCAGAGTCATGTTCCTAATGAAGAATCTGGGGAAAGAGTTTTTAAGGCCTGTCTGAAGGATGGCAGGGTCAGAGAACTTGAGTCTTAAAGGCCATGTCACACTGAACCAACGGATGCAAAGAGGATGTAAAACGGACAAAAAAGCTTGCCATCCGTTGGTTAACGCGATGTGTCCATTCTGTACTCACTGCCTCCATTTTGCTTCCTCTCTATCCGTCCAGCATCCGTTTATGGACGTTTCATCCGCTCCAAAAGTTTTGGGCTGCCTAAAACTTTTGCGTGGAAAATGTATCCAGTTCGTCCGTTCTGCATCCGCTATGCATCCGCTACGCATCCGCTGTATCCGCTAGGCATCCGTTGCGCATCCATGCAACTCCATCGCCCGGACGTAGGGAGGAAGCGGAACGGACGCAGAATAGATGCAGAACAGATGCCTAGCGGATGCAGAATGGAAACAAAGCATTTAAAATGGAAAAAATGTTCGCAGAGGGGATCTATCTTGGATATTATGGATGTCTAGAGGATGCCTACAGGATGCCTAGCGGAAAACCTATACTGCCTATAAAAAAGGGGAGCAACTCGCCTGCATTGCACTTTCAGAACAGCAGCCCAGCGGTGCAGACCTCTGCAGCCTTCATCTGCCTCTTCCTCTTCCACAGCATCCAGTCATGTCCACCGTGGATTGTAACAAAGTCCTTTCGGCAGCCACCATCGTTCTGCAACAGTGCGAAATCATCTGCAGGCTCTGTGAACACTACTGCGAGAAGAAAAGGAACCACCCAAAAAGAGTCTGGGTCCGAAGATGGTTCACCAGAAGAGCAGAGGACGGACTGTACAACAAGCTGATGGTGGAGCTCAGGAGCGAAGACACTCATGCATTCCAGAACATCATGAGGATGCTTCCAGCCATGTTTGACGAAGTTGTGCTGCGGCTGACACCCAGGTTGACCAAGGCAAACACCAGCTTCCGGCCCAGCCTGGAACCTGGGCTCAAGGTGGTATTCACTCTGCGCCACCTGGCCTCAGGGACCACCTACAGGAGCATGCAGAACGGCTGGAGGGTGCAATCCAACACCATCAGCATTGTGGTCAGAGAGGTGGTGCAGGCCATCATCGAAGAATACAAGGAAGAGCTCCTCCAGTACCCCTCCACTGAAGAAGGATGGAAGAAAGTTGCAGAGCAGTGGTATCAGCAGTGGAACTTACCACACACCATTGGAGCCATAGATGGCAAGCACGTGGCCTGCAAATCTCCAGCCAAGTCGGGGTCCACTTATTTCAACTCCAAGGGCTTCTTCAGCATCATCCTCTTCGCCATGGTCGATGCTGACTACAAGTTCATGTACATCGATGCTTCAGGCAACGGCTCCTCTTCAGATGCCCAGGTATACAACGCCAGTCACCTCAAGGAGGGGCTGGAACGCAACCTCATCGTTGGCTTCCCAGATCCAGAACCCTTGCCCAACGACACACAAGATGTGCCCTACTTCATCGTGGGGGATGACGACTTCTCCCTCACAACCTACCTCATGAAGCCCTACACCTCCTAATACCTCACCCGTGAAGAGAGGATCTTCAACTACAGGCTGTCCAGGGCAAGGCGGGTGGTGGAGAATGCCTTTGGCATCCTGGCCAACAGGTTCCAGGTACTTCTCACCACCATGCAGCATTGCCCAGAGACCGTGAGGAGGATCATGGAAGCTTGCTGCATCCTGCACAATCTCATGCGCACCCGCTACCCAGTCTTGAGGAACAGGCTCGTGGACCTCCATCAAGGGAATGGGGACATGGAGCCTGGGGAATGGAGGCAAGGGCAAAACCTGATCGACACTGAGGATGTGCAAGGCCCCAACAGAGCCTCACATGAAGGGAAGAAGCAGCGCAACCTCCTGAGACAATGGTGCAACTCCCCAGGTGGAGCAGTGGAGTGGCAAGACAGAATGGTAGATGCTTAATGGATGCTTCCTTCAGCCTGTCTCATCACACGGATGAGATTGGGCCATGTATGTTTGGTTGGGCTACAATGAACAGGGCGTTTAATAAAGAGTTGTGTTTATGTTGACATGTGTGGATAATTATTACATTATTATTGATAATAAAGGGCCATAGGTGTGGCACCTGGGAGGGTGGACCATACAGTCCCACTATGCTTGCACTGGAGGTTTATCTATCCCACTGCTATCCCAACCCATCCCACAGCTATTACCCATCCCACAGGTATCCTTACCCATCCCACAGCTATCCTTACCCATCCCACAAGCATGCAAAGGCTTAAACCATTTCTAAAAGTTTCCAGCAAGACTTTATTAAAAAAAAGAAATTAAACAAGTGTGTGAATCATAAATAGACTTTATTAACAACAAACTATAAGACAAAAATGAGTCTCTGGCACTCCTCTTGGTCGCTCAGTCTCAGGGGTGAAGAGTCCAGGTGCTGTGGAGGTGGCTGGTGCTGGAGTGCTTGTCATCAGCTCCACCAGAAGCAGAAGCAGCAGAAGCGCCAGCCCCAGAGGAGCAAGCCCGTGCTGCAGAAGCCCCAAAGTGAGGGCCAGGGGGCGGGATGGTAGCCCTGTCCCTCTTGCCAGGGCTGGCAGCAGATGGCTGAGGCTTGCTGTGCTTCTGCATGGTTGTGGGGTTGCTGGCTGGCAGGGAGGCTGGCAGGAACCAAGGCTGGCAGGAAGGCTGGCAGGGAGGCTGGCACCAAGGCAGGCACGAAGGCTGGCAGGCAGGCAGGCACCAAGGCTGGCAGGCAGACATGAACCAAGGCTGGCAGGAAGGCTGGCAGGCAGACATGAACCAAGGCTGGCAGGAAGGCAGGCAGCAAGGCTGGCAGGCAGACCGGCTGGCAGCAAGACTGGCAGGGAGGCTGGCAGCAAGGCTAGCAGCAAGGCTGGCAGCAAGGCTGGCAGGCAGACATGCAGGCAGGGCAGGCAAGGCAGTCGATGTGTCCGGCAGCAGGTCTTTCCTCTGAATGGCGACCTGCTTCCGAGCTGCTTCCGTTATATCCGCGGGGCTGACGCAATGCATCCTCCCCGCATGCGCAATTAAAGCCAGGCATCCATTAGGCTTTCTCTGTGCATCCGCTAGGCTTCCACTCTGCATCCGCTTCATCCGTTCGGTGTCCGCTCTGCATGAGCTCTTTCCGTTCCGCGTCCGCTTCGCTGAGGCCCCCCGAAAGCCCTGCGGATGTGCCACCCACTCCCATCCACTCCCATCCGCTTCCATCCACTAGGCTTCTGTTCCGCATCCGCTTTGCATCCGCTCTGCTTCCTCCCCGCGTCCGTGTTATCCACTCTGGTTATGCAAATTTTCACCCCTTTTGAGAGCGGATAACAACGGATGGAACATTTTGCTCGTCCGCTGTGTCCTTTTTGCATCCGTTGGCCAGTGTGACATGGGCTTAAGAGGGATAGTAATTGCTGCAACCAAAAAGTTTTGCTGCCTAGGTCTCATTAGATGGTTTTGTTTAAAGGAAAAAATCAAGAGAATGCCAACTCCATCAGATCTTACCAAACTGGCAGAAAATATTGGAGAAAACTCCCTCAGAGAATCAGGTCCTAAGCAATGGAGGACTGTATAGATCATAAGTAGCACCCTGAATTGCATCTGGAAACATACTGTAACCATTGTAGCTTAAGGTGTAACTGAGGTACGTCATCACAGGATTTATAAGCCAATTGGTCAGATGAACAGTTTCAACAATCTTATCCAGTTTTTCAGGAGATGCAGAAACAAACCTCTGCCAGATAATGGGACCAAATTCTCCCTATCAGGAAATGGGTGACTTTAATCCTGACTGAATGGATATTTGCCAGATGTAATAAGGGCAGAAAAATTAACACATTTTGCTGCTCTTAATGCCCAGATGTAATCCCTAAGGTGAACTTGTTGTGTATAGAACTTGGTAGACTTCAAATACTTTAAACTGATTGGCCAAGAAGGCCATTCTCGGATTAGTTACTTAGGAGCCATTCTGATTGGCTCGCTGGACTGTGGGAACACTTGAACTACTATCATTGGCCACAAGCTGCGAGCAAGCTGCTATAAGAAGGGCTGCCGCTGCTTGGGCAAATGTTCTGTTACCAGTTGCTTTCCTGTTTAATAAAAGAGCTGTTTGTTGGAGCCCGGTCTCGCGCACCTTATTTCCAAAGAGAACACTGATGAAGAGGATGGGATCATCGTAGAAGAGCGAGACCGAAGCACATGGCAACCAGAACCGAGCGATAGAGATGGCCGGTAACAATGCGCCACCCGCACTGTTCAACCCAGCCGAGGAAGATTGGGAGTCATACATTGATCACTTTCTGATGTTTTTAGAAAGCAACCAGCTGCAGGAGATAACTGACCAGAGGAAGAGTGCTGTATTCCTCACGCACTGTGGACCAGCCATTTTTAAAATGGCAAAGGCGCTAGCCAAACCGAGAGACGTTAAGCAAATGGCTTGGCCTGAGCTGAACAGAATGCTCTGAGCACATTACGCACCTGTGGTCTCCAATCTGATCAAAAGACACGAGTTTTACAAAAGAGACCAAAGAGAAGACGAGAGCGTCAGAGATGTTGTAGCAGCCCTAAGACACATCGGAGGAGCCTGCAAGTTCCAGAACATGGACGAGGCCACGAGGGACCGCGTGGTCCTCGGATTGAAGGACGCTACATTCCAAAGCAAGCTGCTAAACAGACCGAATATCACAGTGGCCGAGGCCATCATAGAAGCCACCGCTGCTGAAGCAGCCAAGAAATCCGCAGCCACTATGCACCAGATGAACTCAATTCCAGATCTGCCGAATCAACCCAGAGAAAAGAAGGTGGAGGGAAGCAAGAAACAGCCCACAGCGACCGCCTACTATGAAGATCTTGACTCCCTGAGCGACACTTATGACGACAGTGAAGATATACATAGGCTTCAGTCGGAAAGAAAATGGTGGGAAAAAAGAAGCAGGCGGGAATTCCAGTGTGCTGGATACGGAGGCAACCACCCGCAATCAGAATGCAGGTTCCTAGATGCAATCTGCAGAGCTTGTGAAAAATGGGGGCACATCGCAAGGGTCTGCCGAAACAAAAAGAGCTATAGTCCTAAAAGACGCGGCAGTACCCCCCCCCCCCAGAAACGAAGAGAGACAAGCCGGAAGCAGATGGAAGTGAGAAAACAGAAACCAACGAACGAGCGACAAAGAGGAAACGCACCAGACGATAACTATTGGAAATGCCAGAGTAGCAAACGTAAAAAAGGTCCGGATAATGGTGAACATCGAAAGGAAGCCCTATGAGATGGAAGTAGACTCTGGATCATACTTATCAATAGTATCTTGGAACACTATCAGACGCCTGATACCAGACATCAAGCAAAGAGAACTTGAACAACAAAAGTTAATATGAAAGGACTACCAGGGAAACTGAATCCCAGTAGTGGGCCTTGGACATTTCCTCATAGAATTTAAAAATCATGCTGAAATCCTACCTCTGACAATCGTCGACTGTGATCGCCCTAGCCTGCTGGGAATCGAATAGTTCGCGCCCCTAGGAATCGGGATGACCAGGATCAACAGCATCATTGCAGCCAACTGGGAAGAGAGCCTGTTGCAAGAGTTCTGGGATGTATTCGACGGGACCCTAGGCAAGTACAAGGGGACCTCAATATCGTTTAGCCTAAACCCAAAAATAGCCCCCATCCGACTCAAAGTCAGACATGTTCCTTTTGCCTTAAAACCAAAAATAGACGAACAACTAAACAAACTAATAGCACAAGGGGTGTTAGAGCCAATCGACCATGCCAGATGGGAAACACCCATTGTGACTCCTGTTAAACCAGATGGGTCAGTGCGCATCTGTGGAGACGATAAGGCAACCCTAAATCATGCACTCCAACAAAGCGTATCCCCAGTACCGGTAGTGCAACACCTATTGCACTCATTAGGGGGAGGATTTTTTTTTGCAAAACTTGATCTCGCACAAGCATATCAACAGCTACCAGTTGATCCCAAGACTGCAGAGGCACAGACTATAGTCACGCACAGAGGGGCATTCAAGTGCAACCGACTTCAATTTGGCATTAGCGTTGCCCCGGGCAAAGCCTCATGGAGCGCCTTCTAAACAGAATCAAAGGAGTCATCCCCTATTTTGATGATGTATTATTAGTATCAGCAAAAAATGCACAACAATTAGAAAACAGACTAAAAGAAGTTTTGCGAAGATTCAGAGAAGCAGGGCTTAAAGTTAAAAGAGAAAAAAAGAGCCACCGATCAGGTCGAATTTTTAGGCTACCTTATAGATGAGCACCTAGACTTAGGAACAAAACTGACTCACAAGCATTCCTAGGTGTCATAAATTTCTACAATGTCTTCCTGCCCCAAAAAGCAACCGTAGCAGAACCCTTACATCGCAAAAAAAACTATCTGGAAATGGGACCACCGGGAACAAGCAGCATTCCAAAATATCAAGGACTTATTAACTTCTAACACTGTTTTGATCCAGTATAGCAATATCCTGCCTTTGACGGTCACCTGTGATGCATCACCTTTCGGAATTGGTGCCATCCTGAGCCACAAGCTACCAGATGGCAGAGAGGCACCAGTCGCCTTCTATTCCAAAACGCTGTCAAAATCAGAGGGAAATTACAGCCAACTCAATCTGAGAAGCCCTCGCAATCATAGCCAGCATCAAAAGATTCCACGAGTACCTTTATGGTAGGACTTTTTCGATCATCACTGACCACAAACTCCTGCTAGGGATCCTAGTGGGAAACAAACCAACCCTGAACATTCTATCACCAAGAATGACGAGATGGTCTGAATTCCTTGGTGCATAAAACTACATACTCATTCATTGCCCAGGAAAGACCATCACCCATGCAGATTCCTTGAGCCATTTCCCGCTGCTCATCATGGAAGATGACCCAGCTCCCACCGTTTCCACTCTCCAAATTGAGTCCTGGCCAAATCTGCCACTAACTGCAGCAGACGTCGCTAAAGCTCGTGCAAAAGACATGCTGACAGCTCACATTCTGCATTGGGTAGGTCAGGGCTGGCCGGATGAAAACAAAAGCGAGACTTTTAAACCTTTTCGCAACCGACAGACTCAACTGTCTTTTGAAAAAGGTTGTATATTGTGGGGGGACAGGGTGGTAATCCCAGAAAAATTACAGGAAGAAGTGTTGTGCATGTTGCATGAGGGGCACCCAGGAGTAGTTAAGATGAAAGTCTTGGCCAGGAGTTACGTCTGGTGGCCAGGGCTGGACAAGGATATTGAACGTTGGGTGGCCACATGCCATGACTGCCAAAAATCAAGGCCTACACCCCCACTGGCACCAGTCATGGAATGAGAAACTCCCAGAGGCCCATGGTCAAGACTGCATATTGACTTTGCGGGGCCGACAAAAGGGAACACCTATTTGGTAGTCGTGGACGCCTACTCGAACTGGTTGGAAGTCATACTTATGGCATCCAGTACCACCAAGGCAGTCATGAAACAGCTAAACAAACTTTTTGCCACGCATGGACTGCCTGATGTACTAGTCTCGGACAATGGGCCCAATTTACCGCTCTGGCATTCGAGAAGTACTTGGCTGCACAGGGCATCCGACATGCCCTGACAGCGCCGGCTCATCCGGCTTCAAATGGATGGGCTGAATGCATGGTTCGTTATACTAAGTAGGGCCTAGAAAAAATGGACACGGGGACATGCAAGATAAACTTAACAGATTGTTGACCATGCAACATATCACCCCTAGCACAACCACTAACAAGAGCCCAGCAGAACTCCTCATGGGTAGGAAACTGTGCTCCTACCTCGATAGACTGCACCCCACCTATACCTGGGACAAACCCCCTGACTCCTCCAGTAGATATCACTCATTTGAAATAGGCGATCTGGTTTACACTAAAAACCTTACTGGGGACCCGTTATGGCTCCCAGCCACAATTACCCAAATCACAGGGCCACGGTCTTACTGACTTGTGTTTACGACGGAAGAGCATGGAAGTGGCACATCGACCAGTTTCGCTCTCGAACACTAGAACGCAACACCACACCAGTGCTGAAAATAAACAAACCAAAAAAAACCAATGGGGGGGAACACAAAATAATAAAAAAGGGAGAGACGAACCTCCAATAACCCGACAACAATCACTACACAAAGAAACCCAAATAAAACAAAAAGAGCACTCACAATTAGATGACCTCCAGAGAAGAAGTCCAGGAGCAGGAGAACGAGGTGAGGCCTTCTTGGAAGGAGACAGCCAGGCCAGCTCGACCAGCCCGGACAAACCAGGAGGGAGCAGCAAGGCTGACTCACCCTTCCAGGAGCTTCCATGGACAAGATGCAGAGAGAAAGCGATCCTGTCTGAATTGCTTGAGGACCATGCTGAGACTGAGCTGCGCAGGTCAACCAGGACTCGAAAAAGCCTCACCTACCTGTGTAACTACGTGACGCATGTTGGACGAAACCAAGGGGGGAGGAGTGTTGTGTATAGAACTTGGTAGACTCCAAATACCTTAAACTGATTGGCCGAGAAGTCCGTTCTCGGATTGGTAACTTGGGAGCCATTCCGATTGGCCTGCCGGATGGTGGGAACACTTGAACTACTGTCATTGGCCACAAGCCACGAGCAAGCCGCTGTAAGAAGGGCTGCCACGGCTTGGGCAAATGTTCCATTACCAGTTGCTTTACTGTTTAATAAAAGAGCTGTTTGTTGGAACCCGGTCTCGCACACCTTATTTCCAAACAGAACAGAACTCTCACATGGTTTTGACTGAATTAACTCTTTCTCATCCTCCAAAGGAGATGTAAATGTTGTTTCTGTCATTTCATCCCTTAGAACTTCTTTGTACTGGCCCTTCACCCCCTGTCCATATTGACAATTACGGGGAGGCCAGATAGAAGCAATTCAATCCAGAGTCTAGTACTAGCATACTGAAGTAAAGTAAATCATGTGTATATAACCTAAGTTTAGATCTGGAAAAAAGTGCTTATATACTATAACATCAAAACTTCTGAAGATGTTTAATTTTTTGGCAGAATTTGATGAAAATTGAAGGAAGAGAAAATGTTTCAGAAAATATTACATCTGCCTAGTCTCAGCCAGAAAACCTCAAGGTTTTTATCTCAGTAAAATCCCAAACTATTCACCTAAAACATTTTTAAGGCAAAGAGACAACCAGTTGGGGAGAAAACACAATCAACCTCCAAATTTCCTAATTTTCCAAAAAGACTCCTAAAGAATTTATAAAACAAATGTGTCCAGTTTAAAAATCAATTTTAAAAAAACTGTTTTTAATGTAAATTTTCAAAGCTGTTTCTTAGAAGTTATCTTACTTGCTGTTCTGGGTGTTCCAAATTGGTGGTTTGCGGCTTCCAGTCCTTTGATTTTGTTGCACAAGCTTAGCCCTTCCACAATGTAATCAAGACTGAGTTGTAATTCCCTGGTAATATCCAGATTAGTTAGTAAGCAGAAGCAACAAAGGCAAGTTGGCTAAGTGAGATACAATGCTATAGAGATAGACACAGAAAAAAAGGTTGCCATAGAACTGTGGTATATTTCTTCTCCTTCTCAAAAGTAGAATAGAATAGAGCTGGAAGGGACCTTGGAGGTCCTCTAGTCAGCCCCCTGCTCAATCAGGAGAACCTGTTATCTGTTCCAAACCAAGCCAGCAGAAGAAGAGGCCACACCATGAGCAGAATGGGCCTCTTTACTGGAGTCTCAGCTTGGCATATGGTGAACAATACAAGTAAAAGTGTTTCTAGCATTACTGGCTCCTGCCAGCCAGCTGGCAATATGGGCTCAGCACTCTCCACCCTGGTTCCTAGTTGCTCCCGGCTGGCTCCAGCAAGTACCTTTTTGGCCTGGCATATACTACTTCCTCCCGGCTACTCTTGTACTGTGGTATATGGGACAGGGCATCTTCCAAGAAATTCTTTCCTCCTGGTATATACTTGAGGGTGAACTGAAAATGATGGAAATATTGCACTCACCTCACCTGTTTTGGTGGCAATTTCTTTGGGGTCTGTAGAGCCACCAGATTTTTGTGATCAGTCCATACCTTGAATGGTATTTTATTCCCCTCCAGGAAATGTTGCCACATCATCCGTGCCTTCTTCTCCCAAATCACCCACTGTCATTCTGCGTCAGTGAACTTCCGGGAGGTACAGGCACAAAGCTGCAGCTCACATTTATCATTGCACTGCAATAGGACAGCCCCGATGGCTACATCACTGGCATCTGCTTGGATAAAAAATGGTCTTTTGGAGATTGGCTCCTGGGCAAACAGGCCCTTCAGCTTTTCAAAGGCCCACTGACACTCCATAGTCCACTGAAAGGGCTGGTTGGGCTGGGGCTTGGTCACAGCAGGTTTGGTTTTCAGCAGGTTGGTGATTGGCAAAGCTACACCGACCAACAAGGGGCTAAACTGCCTATAGAAGTTTGCAAACCGCAAGAAGCTCTGCAACTGCTTATGTGTCCTGGGAGTCTTTCACTCCAGGACAGCTTTCACTTGGCAGGATCCGTCTCCACCCTCTCGCTGGATATCTGGTAACCCAAATAGTCCAAACAAGTGCGACAGCTTTACATACAGATGTTCTGCAAATAATTTTTTTCAACAGCTGCCGGACCAGTTGAATATGCTCCTCCATGGTCTTCATATAAACTAAAATATCATTCAGGTAGATCAATACACCCTTGTACAGGTGCTCATACAGCACTTAGTTGATAAGTTGCATGAATACCGCAGGGGTCCCCTGCAACACAAACAGCATCACCTGAAACTCCCCAGAGGGCAGTTGAAGGCCATATGAACCCTATAGTATGTCTCCCATAGGTCCAACTTAGTGAAGATGTTACCTCTAGCCAGGTGGGCCAACATATCCTTCATCAGGGGCAGCAGGTATATGTTTTCAATACACACACTGTTTATGCCCCATTGCGCACAAGTGCATTGATCCATTTTTTTTCTCCTTAAACACCAGGGCAGCAATCCTGGAATGTGCCAGCTGGATGAATCTCCTGGCCAGGTTCTTGTCAATGTATTCCCAGTTTCTCCAGTTCCCAGGAAGTCATTGAGTACATTTTGGGTTTGGGCAATTTCACCCTGGGAATAATTTTAATGGCACAATCCGTCGACTGGTGAAGTGGCAGAACATCGCATTCCTAATCTAGCTGAACATATCTGCTAGATCAGCATATTCCAAGGAATATGGGAGGCTCCCAGTTCTCTGATGTACTGATCTTCCAGCACAGGTCATCTCCCTACAGACGTGTTTGTGCGGTAAAGGGAACAGGCCCTGGGATATCCTCAGCCTCCTGTATCCACCTTCCCACTATATAGTTGGGCCTTATTTGTCCAACCAAGCCATGCCCAGGATCACTGCTTTGGTAATTTTTGTATGACCACAAAGCAGATCATCTCCCAGTGTATAGCCGTCTCCAACCTTATGGGCTCTGTGAAGTGGGTGTCAGGGGGTTCCACAGGGCCGAAGGGAAGCTGATTTGTCAGCAAGCTGGCAGAACTCCTGTGTATAGTTCAGCACCTGATGAGGCCCCTGCTTTAATGTCATCAGCTCTCCTTCAGCCCTGTGGGTCCGAGTTAGGTCCTTGAAATGGCATTGTAAAGCGTCCAGCAGCAGGTTGACATTTCCCAACTCCCAAGCATTGTCACTGTACAGATCTTCTACCCAGTCTGCCATTTCCCCAACCAGGGTCACTCTCACCAATCCACCATGGCCCACCGGCTGGGGTATAGGTGTGCATAGCAAGCAGTTCATGAGACTAATGACCTGGCATATGAATAGAGCCAATCTGATGGTGTCCCTGTCATGTGTGACCTTCAGATGTGATTCCTGGGCCACAGCTGTGGCTGCCAATAGCCCAGAGAAGCTCCTTGTCCCAAGGAGGCCACACCAGACTGCCTATGGTCAGGGCCACCTCCTGGTAGTTGAGTCCCAGTGCCAGCAGCAGCTGTGGAATTTCCCCCCCCCCCCAACTCTCCAGCAGCCTGCGCTGCAAGACTTTCCAATGCAGCCCCCTCTGCTGGTCCCATGTCAGTCTCCTTCACCAGGTCCTCGGCCATCCCACCAGTTCATACTGACATGCAGCTGGCTCCGGAATCAGCAAGGCGCTCCAACGAACAGCCTATTCTGAACAAACTGACAAACAGCTAACTCCACAAACATCAGCAGGCAGTGGCCAACTTCTCCCTATGAGCAGGCTGGAAACAGCAGCTCTAAAGGCAAAAGAAAAAAGGTATGGATGCTGGCTACCTGTCATGGTTCCAAATCAAGCCAGCAGAAGAATAGGCCACACTGTGAGCAGAATGGGTCTTTTTACTGGAGTCTCAGCTTGGCACATGGTGAACAATACAAGTAAAAGTTTCTAGCCAGCGTTACAGGTTTCTGCTAGCCAGCTGGCTATATGGGCTCAACACCCTCCATCCTCTTGTTCCTGCGAGTACTTTTTTGGCCTGGCTCCAGCAAGCATTCTTCTGGCCTAGATGGCTTCTGAACCAATGACAGCTGGCTTGCCTTCCCAGCATGAGTCCCATCACCCGACACCCACCTGTGACCCCATGCATCCCCCTCCCCCTGCATGTGACTGGCAACTCTGAAATGAGTGTGGTGGCCACTTTGAATGGTGCACTATCTCGGATATTGACACCTATACTATTTCAGATAAGTGGCTGTCAACCACCAGTGATGGAGCATCATGATTTCTGAAGGCAAGCTATTCCACTGGTTACTTGTCCTCACTGTTAGGAAATTTGTCCTTAATTCCAGGTTGCTTCTCTCTCTGGCTAGTTTCCAATCATAGTTTCTTGTTGTGTAGTGCCAGTAGCTTGGCACATTCAGTAAGGATGCCCAGTTATGCAGTTGTGTTTGTGTCAATACATTATAATGCTCAGGGTGAGCCATGACCTTATATTTAGAGTGCTGAAAGCTGAGTTCAACGTGACCTTGAATAAGAATTAACAGTATAACAATATAAAGTTATGCTAGCCACATTAAAGGCTGAGAGTTATATAGTGAATGAAATTCTTTCCAAATAGCTTTGATAGAGAATTGAATGAAATGATAAAGTTTATTGGCCAATAGTTTCTTTCAGCATCAGAAGCCCTATTATACCACTCATTCCCCTCCTGAGAGCATCCTCCAGAAATGGAATTGAAGTTCTCACATTCAATGTAATTCGTTAGAACCTCAGAAGTAGAAATGTCCAAATGGCAAAATACTTCAGAAAATTTAAGTGCCCTCTCAGCTCAAACTCCTGTACATTCTCTCTGTCTGTCTGTCTCTCTCTCTCTGTCTCTCTCTCCCTCCCTCCCTCTCCCCATTTGTCCATCTATCCCTTCATTAACATGAAATACTATATGGATAGTGGAAAGATGGTATCTTTTAAAAGTGGGGTTTCAATGTATTTAAGCAGAAGTCATCATTTCCATTGAACTGCCTTCTAAGAGAGAAACCATTTTTAAGCTTTATCTATCCATATTCTTTCCACCATTACAGTGGCTTAAAGGGGGTGGCTATAAATACTTTTCTATTACTTTTCAATCTGGGGATGTACTGTGCTTGTTCCAGCTGCTTACAGTATGTCGGTCAAACAAAGCAAATTGGGGAAGGAGAAAAACAGCCAAAATCAGAAAGTAACTATTCTAATTCTCTGAACAAAGATAATGGCAAGTCAGACAGCCCAACTATAGCTAGCTGTAAATGGAAAACAGAATTCTCTCAAATGAGCAGTGCTCCAACTGCTCTGCAAAGGAATTTAACTAATAATATTCAGCCCTGAAATAGATTAGGGAGCAGAAGTCTGGATATGCAATCTTCTTTTTTGCTACATTCAGCAGTGGAAGGGATCACACTTTTATTCTATAAAGTGAGCATTAAAAAAAAAAACTTTCAGTGCCATCAAATAATGTGGGAAAGAAAAGGAAAAATTGTGTAGCTATGTCAACTGTGGTTCTGCCAATTGCTTTTATAATTACAGGGAATCTTTATCCAGAGGCCACTGAAGCCAATGGAAAGATGCTGTCAGTTCTTGTCGGCTTTGGAAGAAGCCCAGGATGTTCAACTGTCCTTTGCCAAGTCAACTATCTTAGTATGCTATATTATTGCATGCTTTTTACATTAAAACTAATGGACTTTGAATTAAGCCTTCTTTTTTTTCAGGTCATTTTTTTCCTGTCTGCAGCATAAAAATCAATAAATTGGTTATATTGATGGAATATTTGCTTGGAATACTGCTATCTTTGAAAACTACGACTGACACCACTTCCACTGCCATCTATATATTTAGAAGAAGCAGTTTTTCTTGATCTAGAAAAAAACTGTTGCTGATTTGCTGTTGATTAAATTGTGCAGCCTTTATCCAATCACAACTTGTCAATACTCAAAGCTAGGCAAGAACTAGGTGTGAGCATAATTAGACTCACATGGAGCAAAGGGCAGTACAGTTTGGTAGGCAATTATCTCTACAAATGTCCTAAGATCTTTAGGACACCTACATCAGTGATGGGATTCAATTTTTTTTACTACCTGTTCTGTGGCTGTGGCTTGCTTTGTGGGCGTGGCTTGGTGGTCAAGTAACCGGGTGAGCATGGCCAACTCAATGTCACTCATGTCAAGGAGTCCCTCGCCTGGCTCCTCCCCTCCCAGCCATTCCTTGTCACACCCACCTCAACATATCTATGGTTTTGTAAAAAATTTAGTCATCTTTTTTTGACTACATACTATAGATCTATGATGGCGAGCCTATGGCACGTGTGCCACAGGTGGCATGCAGAGCCATTTGTGCAGGCACGCAGGCTGCAAGCAAACTTACCTCACTGGGGATATGCATGCCTCACAGCTGATTTTTTGCTGGTTTGAGGCCTTTTTTGGCCTCCCAAAGGCTTGAGGAAGGCTTCTGCAGGCTACTGCAGGCTTTGCAGGCCAAAATTAGCCCCGTTTTGCCTGTTTTTCCAAAAATACTAGAAGTAATGAAATGGGGCTAGTTTGTGGCCTGAAAAGCCTGCAGAAGCCTTCCTCAAGCCTTTGGAAGGCCGAAAAATGCCTCAAACTGGCTGAAAATCAGCTGTGAGGTACAGTGCAGGTAAAGGGGTGGGGATTACACATGCATGCATAGGAGGCATGTGGGGGGCGCATTGACTTCTGGGTGCTGGCATGCAAGTGTGAGCATGCAAGTGCGCGCACAATTTTTGGCACAGGACCCCAAAAAGATTAGGCACCACTGCTATAGATGTATTTTCATGGAGCACTGAAAGGAGGAAATGGCTCACATGCTTTGCCCAAGAGTGTGATAGGCAACAGGCTTCTGAGGAGCTGTCAGAAAGAGGGGGGGCAATGTATTTTCCAAAGCACCAGAAGGCAAACAAAAAGCAATGGATGGAAACCAACCTAAAAGTAAGGAGAAACTTCCTGACAGTGAGAACAATTAACCAGTGGACCTGCTTGTCTCCAGAAGTTCTGGGTGCTCAATCACTGGAAGTTTTTAAGAAAAGACTGGACAGCCATTTTTCTGAAATGGTATAGGATTCCCTCCAAGGTCCCTTCTAAATGTTATTCTGTTATTCTGACACCTTTCCCAGGACTTCTACTCAGATTTTGGCATCCTCAGTTTTCCTGCCTGAGCAGGGGGTTGGACTAGAAGACCTCCCTAAAGTCCCTTTCAACTCTGTTAAACACACATTTATTTATGCTCTAGATTATAGACATAGAATGCATGAAAACAGGGGTGGGATTCAAATTTTTTAACAACTGGTTCTGTGGGTGTGGCTTAGTTGGTGGTCATGGCTTGGTGGTCATGTGACTGGCTGGGCATGGCCAACTCAATATCACTCAAATCGAAGCATGCATCTCCTTGCCTGGCTTCTCATGACTGTGGGGATGCTGCAACAGTCGTAAGTGTGAAAAACAGCCCTAAGTCACTTTTTTCAGTGCTGCTGTAACTTTAAATGGTCACTCCACATAAGCAAAGTACCCATAAAGGAGGAGAAAAAAAACTCCAGAGAAGTTCCTGAGACAGGAAGTCTAGTCCTGCCAAGAATGTTATAAGGGTTAACGGACAGGCAGTTTCTGCAAGCAACACCAGAATGTTTCCTTCCTGCCTTCCTTACAGGATTAGGCCTAATTACAGGATTAGGCCATAATTTCTTCTAACAACCGGTTCTCCGAACTGCTTAGAATGTTAACAACCGGTTCTCGTGAATAGGTGTGGACCTGTGGAATCCTACCCCTGCATGTAAACCCTGAAAAATATGTGGTAACCCTGGGCAAAAGAAAGACAGAAAAATCACTCTAAGTGTAGGGACAGTGTAAAATATTAATATATGATAAATAATGGAACAATTAAAAATCTTTCTTTTTTCTTTCTTTCTTTTTCTTTCTCTTTCTTTCTCTTTTTTCTTTGTCTTTCTTTCTTTGTCTCTTTTTTCTTTCCTTCTTTCCTTCCTTCCTTTCTTCTCTCTCTCTCTCTCTCTCCCTCCCTCTCTCTCTCTCTCTCTCTCTCTCTCTCACACACACACACACACCACTCTCTCTCACACACACACACCTGGTGTAGGATGAACTGATCCTGCAAGCTCCAGAGCAGCAGGTGGAGGGAGAACAAAGAAAGTGAGCAGCCCCAGGACATCTGCCCACCCTCCCAGTCAGAGCACCTACACTGCCACTCACTGCTCCCAGGGGATGAAAGGAAGTGGGCGGCAGCCGTGATGGAGATGCTGCTGCAGAAGGCAGTCCAGGGAGTCCCTTTCCAATCAGAGCACCTCTGCCACTGCTTGCTTCTCCCGGGGGACAAAAGGAAGCGGGCAGCAATGCTGCTTGGGAGTCCTTGCCCTCCTGGTTGGAGCATCTCCACCACCACTCGCTTCTCCTGGGGGACAAAAGGAAGCAGGCGGCAGCAGCGATGTTGCTCTGGGAGGCAGCCTTGGACATCTTTCCCTCCTAGTCGGAGCACCTCTGCCACTGCTCACTTCTTCCAGGGGACAAAAGGAAGTGGGCAGCAGTGGTGGTTCTTGTTCCATATTAACATACTTCAAATAGGCTATTCCTATTGGACAACAAATACCTGACGCTGATTGGCTACTTTTCTCGACGCTGATTGGCCAATGATAGCAGGGCTATGATTGGCCAATTCAAGCAGCGGGAAAAACAAGTAGCCATCATTGGACACTAGCCGCGAGCAGCTCTCTATAAAAAGAGCTGCCGCAGCTCCTGATTATAACAGACTTTCAGAACTAAATAAAAGAGCTGAAGTTCCGCTGATCTCTGAATCTCATTCCCGCGAACTGAACACTGGCGACGAAGGTGGGATTTGGAGAAAGTGATCAGTCGGGCACGTGGCATCGAGAACCGAGCAGACGAACTGGCCGGAACCAACTCGCCACCTGCACCCTTCAACCCAGCAGCAGAGGACTGGGAATCCTACATCGATAGATTCCTCATGTTCTTGGAGAGTAATGACCTGCAAGGAATCTCAGACAATCGCAAAAGAGCTGTATTCCTAACACACTGTAGGCCCACAGTGTTTAAGATGGCCAAGGCACTAGCAAAACCAGACGATGTTAAACAAATGGCCTGGCCGGACCTGGAGAAGCTGCTGAGGGCTCACTACGCACCGACCATCTCCAGCCTCATCAGGAGACACGAATTTTATAAAAGGGACCAGAAGGAAGGTAAGAGCATCACAGATTTTGCAGCCGCTCTCAGGGACATCGGAGGAGCATGCGAATTCCTGAACATGGACGAAGCCATGAGGGATCGCATGGTACTTGGACTGAGAGACCTTACCTACAAAGCCAACTGCTGACCTGACCAAAGATCACCGTTCCTGAGGCTATTGCTGAAGCTACGGCAGCAGAAGCAACCAAAAAATGAGCAGCAAAAATGTAGCAAATGAATGCCAACCCATCAAAAACATCAACTGAAATGAAGCAGGTCACCAAGAAGAAAGTAGAAAGCACACACAAGACCACTGCATGTTTCACAGACAGCGGATCATCCGGAATCTACGAGGACGGGGAAGAAGAAATCCACAGGCTCCAGGCTGAGTGAGAGTGGCGAATGAAAAATGATCATAAGTTGGGGTTCCAGTGTGCCGGCTGCAGAGGATACCACCCCCGTTCGGAGTGCTGGTTCTTAGACGCCGTTTGCCGCTACTGCGAATGGAGGGGCCACATTGCACATGTATGCAGAAACCGCAGAAGCTACAGCCCCAGAAGAAGGGACAACACCCCCCTGAGACAGAAAGAAAGGACGATGTGGAACTGAGAAAATCACGAAGGCAAAGGGAAGCGGCCAATCGAGAGCTACAGGAAAGAAGAAACGCATCAGACCATCACCATCGGCCATTCCAACATGACCAAAAGGTACATGTGGCGGTCAGAATTGAGGGGCAAGAATGCAAAATGGAGGTCGATTCTGGATTGTACCTATCAACGGTATCCTGGGATATCATCAAAAGACTAGTACCGCACATCAGCAAAACTGAATTAGAACAACAAGCACTGATTTTAAAAGACTACCAAGGCAACAGAATACCAGTAGTTGGGCTTGGACACTTCCAGGTAATCTTCAAAGAACACCAAAAAATATTGCCGCTAACCATCATAGACCGGAACCGACCAAGCCTACTGGGACTCGAGTGGTTCGAACCCCTAGGAATCGAGTGACCGGCCTTAACCGCATCACCGACGCAGACTGGGAGGACAACCTGATGAGAGAGTTCCAGGACGTCTTCGACGGAAAGTTAGGCAAGTACCGAGGGTCCCCTATCTCATTCAATTTAGACCCAACCATAGCTCCAATTAGGCTGAAGGCGAGGCGAGTCCCTTTCGCACTAAAACCCAAAATTGACGAAGAATTAAACAAACTTATAGAACAAGGCATCCTGGAACCAATTGACCATGCTAAACAGGAGACCCCAATCGTGACCCCAGTTAAGCCAGATGGGTCCATGAGAATTTGTGGGGACTACAAGGCTACCCTGAACCATGCACTATAGCAAAGTGCATATCCTGTTCCGGTAGTACAACACCTACTACACTCCCTGGGAAGGGGCAAGGTCGACCTTTGCGAAGATTACCAGCAATTGCCAGTAGACCCTGAAACAGCAGAGGCCCAAATGATCGTGACCCATAGGGGAGCATTCAAATGTACAAGATTATAATTCAGAGTCAGTGTAGCCCCTGGGGTCTTCCAAAGCCTAATGGAGCGATTATTACAAGGGATAAAAGGAGTAGTCCCATATTTTGATGACGTGCTCATCTCAGCTAACGATGAGAGACAATTAGAAGCCCACCTCAGAGAGGTCCTGCAAAGGTTCCAAAAAGCGGGACTCAAGGTAAAAAAAGAAAAGTGTAAATTGGCCACATCAAAAGTCAAATTCCTGGGGTACCAAATTGATAAAGAGGGCATCCACCCCACAGAAAAAAAGATCAAGGCAATCAAAGAGGTGCCTAGACCAAAAAATAAGGTTGAATTACAAGCTTTTCTGGGACTCATAAACTTTTACCACGTCTTTCTGCCACAGAAGGCAACTACGGCAGAACCTCTACATAGACTCTTAGACAAATCAGCTGTCTGGACCTGGGGACGACGTGAAGAGACAGCGTTGCAGAAAATAAAGGACCTCATCACCTCCGACGCGGTATTGATGCAATATAGCGAGACATTACCGCTTACAGTTACCTGTGACGCATCACTGTTTGGTGTCAGGGCCATGCTTAGCCATGTCCTGATGGATGGAAGAGAAGCCCCCATTGCCTTCTACTCAAAGACCCTCTCAAAAACTGAAAGGAACTATAGCCAGTTGGACAGAGAGGCATTGGTGGCTATATCCGGCATAAAACGTTTCCACGAATGCCTTTATGGTAGGACTTTTACCCTTGTGACCGATCACAAACCCCTTTTAGGTATACTCGCTGGAAACAGAGCCACCCCGAACATACTGTTGCCGAGAATGACAAGGTGGTCCAAATTTCTGGCAGCATACAACTATAGACTAATCCATTGACCCGGAAAAAACATTTTGCACGCCAACGCTTTGAGCCGTGCCCCCTTACCAGACATAGAGACTGACCCGGCACCAACCACTTCCACCTTACAAATCAAGACTTTGACAAACCTTCCGATAACCGCAGCTGACATCGCCAGAATGACCGCAAAAGACAAGACATTGTTACAAGTTTTAAACTGGGTAGGAAAAGGGTGGCCGGAAAATGAGACAGACATTATTTTCAAACCGTATAAGAATAGACAAACCAAACTGTCATTACTGAAAGGGTGTATACTTTGGGGTGATCGGGTCATAATACCAGAAAAATTACAAGACCAGGTATTGTGTATGTTGCACGAAGGCCACCCGGGCATCGTGCGAATGAAAACCCTGGCCAGGAGCTATGTATGGAGGCCAGGGAGGGACAAAGATATTGGGAAATGGGTCGAAACTTGTGGGAAATGTCAAAACTCCCGCCCTGCACCCCCTTCAGCCCCTGTTCTGGACTGGGAAACACCAAGGGGTCCCTGGTCACGAATACATATAGACTTCACGGGGCCAACAAAAGGGCATACATACCTAATCATAGTAGATGCTTACTCCAATTGGTTAGAAGTAAGCATCATGCACTCTACGACTACTGAAGCAGTCATCAAACAGCTACAAAAGCTATTCACTACACACGGGTTTCCGGATGTACTTGTCTCTGACAACAGCCCACAATTTACAGCACTACCCTTCGAAAAATTCCTCACAGAAAATGGCATACGACATGCACTGATAGCACCGGGCTGACCGGCGATGAACGGTAGGGCGGAATGCATGGTCCGGTATACCAAGGAAACACTAGATAAATTAGACACAGGGGACATGCAAGAAAGAATCAAAAAAATGCTCACAATACAATACATAACACCAAACTCCACCACAAATAAAAGCCCAGCAGAATTACTGATGGGCAGAAAACTAAGATCACATTTAGATATATTACACCCAACATACGCCACTGAAAAACCAACCGACTCCTCGAGCAAGTATCGCAAATTCGAACCAGGACAACTAGTATACGTAAAAAACCTCACCGGCCAACCGTTGTGAGTACCGGCAACAATTAGACACATAACCGGACCACGGTCCTACAGAATGGAAACAGATGACGGCCGAACCTGGTGAAGACATATTGACCAACTACGGTCATGCACACTACAATGCACCACCGACACACTCAGACATGAAGAACAACACACACACAGACACCAACAACATCACAACAATTACACAAAACCAGCAACAGACCAACCAGAGAGATGGGAGACCCCTCAGTAATAAATAAGGGGGGGGGGGAACCCTCCGATAGAAAAAGAAACCCCTCCGGTAGAAAAAGAAACCTCCCCGATAGAAAAAGAAACCGCAGAAAATCAAAATAATCACAATAAAAAACATTCCCAAATAAACGCAAGCAAGAACAGTGACCTACCCATAGAAGTCTTCGGCGAGGAACAAGAAACACAAGTAGACCTAGATGCTTGGTCAGAAAGGAGCAGTCGGGCCGACTCTACCAGCCCGAGTAGGCCGAGCGGGAGCGGCATGGCTGACTCTACCTTCCAGGAGGTTCGACAGAGACAGACAGGAGAAACAGCAATCCCATCCGAACCCGCTGAAGACTACGACACAACTAAACTGCGCAGGTCAACTAGGCAACCTAGAAGCCCTGCCTACTTACGTGACTACGTACGGTAGGACCGTACCAAGAGGGGAGGGGTGTTCCATATCAACATACTTCAAATAGGCTCTTCCTATTGGACAACAAATACCCGATGCTGATTGGCTACTTTTCTTGATGCTGATTGGCCAATAATAATAATAGCAGGGCTATGATTGGCCAATTCAAGCGGCGGGAAGAACAAGTAACCTTCATTGGACTCTATAAAAAGAGCTGCCGCGGCTCCTGGTTAGAACAGACTTTCAGAACTAAATAAAAGAGCTGAAGTTACGCTGATCTCTGAGTCTCATTCCCGTGAACCGAACAGTTCTCTTGCTCATGGGAACCTCCCCATCTCTGATCTTCCTAGACTGGTAAATTCAACCAAGAAAAGGCATTATCAAAATTATCAGCCCTGAGCCACATAGAATTTTTAAAGGGGACAACCAACACTCAGAAATTCATCAGAAGCTAGTACAGCTACCATATTAGTGTTACATGAGCAAACCTCAATATTCCCATAACTTAATGGGCCATTGCATATTAAATAAGCTCAAGTTTATGAATGTTCTTCAAGGTCAGTCTTGTGTACAGCAAATTGTAACAGACAGCTGTAAGGAGAGAAACATGTAAATGACTATACGGAAACCATTCTGTTCCAGAAATCACCACAAATGGAACATATGTTACAATTTGCAAAAGCAGACCAGACCAAAGCTTTCACAGTTGTTCAAGAAACAGGGGGAGGCAGGACCCAGCCCAGGACATTGTCTTCCTATTCAGTTTTGAAAAATTTTAACTGACCACTCAACACTCAAACACAAGCAATCTCAGGCCTAAGACACAGAGAAGTTTGATTGTATCTCCAAATGCTTTCAGACTGATTCATTTCAACCAAGCAAAATTAACCTTATGCAGTCTCAGTAGAATTGGTGCTATTGATGATGAAGCTGTTGGCTTCAAAGCTATAACTTGAGAACTGGGAGACAGAGTGAAGAGACAAACGTTTGTGTGGTCACAGAGCTTTATTTAGGAACATGTGGACAAATCAATTTTTGAAAGAGGAGATAATTTATTATTTTTACTTTGCACTCCTTTGCTATCTCACATTTTATATCTAAATTTACACCTTGAATTCATGAGGTATGCTGGCTGCATATATAACTAAGGAATCTGCATTGTTAGTCTCTTGAGAGCTAGAAGAGCAGCAAGGATGGATTAGGGATCACGAGAGCATACAAAACTTGCTGAACAGAAGGAATAATGTGGACAAGCCCATTATGCAAGGGCAGGAGTAGGTAAGATTGAACTTCTTTTCTGCACTAGAGAAAAGGCTCCCAAGCCCATATCTTCCATAAAAAGTTCTAAAAGAGATGGGATATGTTTACTTTCTCATAAGTAGATATGAAATCACAGATATTTGGAAATGATCGCTTATCTATCTCTCCGTAGCAGCTTTATGATTCCTCACTGTAATGCCTGAAATGAAGGACATAAAATATGCATATTCTCCCAATTAAATAACTATCAATTAACAAGAAAGTAAACATAGAACATTAAAGATGGAAACAACTTTACATTTGCTTCCAAATATATTTAAAAGTAGAAAACTAAACAAGAGAGGATTATTATTATTTTTTGCTGGAATTGAGTTTTGGAATTTCCTCTTCTTGACTAAATATACTGTAGTTCTTGTCTTCATGTGATTTTCAGTTTGGCAAAATAAAGCCTTTCATTTCTATCCAGCAAACCAAATTGCCTGCTCAGCATATTAACATATGTCTATGCTGTACACATAGCAGAATGAGTGTAATCATACATTGGACAGATGGACTGTATAATTTCAGATGTCGGGTAACAGAACTCAGATTAATGCTTCTCTATAGAAAAGTTCCCTGTAGGCAGAAAACATCAGCGAGTCTGCTATATATGGTCTCATTTTTGTTTTCTATTTTTCTAAAGTTTTTTTAAAATGTGGGAGAGTATTCAATATATATATAATTCTTGTGATTGAAATTCAGTGTGATACTCTCCAAATGATCAGTTCAGGATTTTACCATATCATATGGCTGCAATATACATGCAAATAGCTGCATTTTGCTTCAATAAAGTATTTCTCCAGGGATATTATATACTGATTGTAAAAACCTGGATGATTTTTAACACTTAATGGCCAAGTGGTTATGTAAGTTTTGATTTCATGCTACAAATTTTGAAACATCACAGCAATTACATTGCTATTTGCAATGACATAGCAATGAAGTGGTTTTCCTTATCGAATAGCTCTTCACAGTGTTCTCGTACTGCAATCATACAGTATATACATACAGCTAAGAGTTAAGGGATACTTGAATTAAAGGTGTTTTGGCTGCGTCTTCATTTCTTCACATTCTACAGATTCTGAAAATGTTGCCAAGATTATTGAATCAAAGGTGTATGAAAAAACAAAAATCTTTCCATACTTAGATATAATTGAAATATTGAAAATAATTAATCATATTTGCTCATGTGTTTGGGGTTTATTATTTTCATGTGCAAGTGTTAACAATGCTGAATCAAGAAAAGGTGAACAATTAAACAATCACTTTCTTTTGTCAGTGTACTAAATATGTACTAAATATTTAGTATACTTTTGTTAGTGTACTAAATTTATTCTAAAATCTTCCATGAATACTAATAACAAAGAAAGAGCTTGGGAAAATAAAATATTCACCACAGTCAATTTCCTTATTGTTAAATATTACTCTAATTTCCAATATTTTAGGAGAAACTGGTTAAGTGGTTAAGGAGAAAGTAATTTACATGTAATAAGAGCTATACTTAATCCATGTTTAATAAGAAAATGTTTAGTTTGTTGGAGCATTATAAGCTGTGCATATTTAACAATTGGGAGCTAACTACCAAAAAAGGCACCAGGTCTTATTTTGTCCTCTGACAACAGCACTGACAACCCTGCCCAGCAGAGCCCGTGTGGCTGCTGCCAGCCCGCTTCTTCTGCAGCTGCTTGCCACTTCTCGCATGCATCACTCCAGCTTCCGTTTCCCCATTGGTGCTTGTCTGCCTGATGTTTATAATTCTCGGCAGCTTGGATGAGGGCACACTTGGCATTTTCCCACCCCTGTTTTAATGAGTCCATCCATTCGGTTAGGGACATTGAGGATGGAGGTTCTCTAGGAACTCAGGTATGGGCACAAAGTCCATCTGACTAGTAACTTGGAAAAGAGTTAGTCCAGTGCTGCTGTGGACTGCATTGTTGTAGGCGACTTCCAATTGTCTTGTTGGTTTTCCACATAACATCTCAGGTGTTGCTCCACCATGGCGTCTGTTCATTCCATGGCCCCATTCATGACCGGATGGAAAGCAGAGGTCAGTCCCTGAGAGGACCCAATGGACTGTAGGGACTCCCTCCAGAACTTTGCTGTAAACTGGACCCCTCAATTGGAGATGATCTGGTGGGGTAACTCAATGCAGTCTATAAATCTACTTGATGAACATTTTCACTAGCTTCTTAGCAGTAGGTAGCCCAGAGCAAGTGATGAAATGAGCTTGCTTAGAGAATAAGTCAATCATTGTCCAAATGACAGTGTTACCATCGCTCTCTGGAAGTTTAACTATGAAATCCATGGCAATCTCTTCCCATGGTCAGCTGGGGTCAGCCACAGGTTGGAGCAGACCACATTGTTTTCCTGGTCTCATTTTTATAGCAGTGCATATGGAACAACTTTTTACCTAGTCCTCTACATCTGCCTTCATTTTTGTCCACCAAAATTGCCTCCTCGCTAGATGAAGGGTCTTCAGAAACACAAAATGACCAGCCAATTGGGAGTTGTGGCTGTGCTGTAATATTTTCAATCTCAGGCTGGCAAGAATGTACACCTTAGTTCCTTTCCAAGCTAACCTATCATGCAAGGTTAGGGTGTTTGGGTTGTCCTTTAGTCATTGGTCAGCGGGGAGAATGGACTTCAGTGTCTTGGTGATTGGATCTCCTGTGGGGCTGACTCGACTCTTGGCTAGGCTTCAGGTACTGATTTGGGCAGCTTGTTGAGACTACAGCATGCACAACTTCCTCCCATTGACTGTTTTCTTGATAAAGCATCAGCCAGCTTGTTCTTCTCTCCTGGGATGTGCTTCAGTTCAAAGTTGAAAAGTTTAAAGCATTGCACCCAATGGATTTGTTTAGGGGACAGCTTTCTCGGGGTTTTCGGGGTCTCGAGGTTTTTATGGTCAGTCCAGACTTCAAATGCACCTTGCTGCCCTCTAAGAAATGTTTCCAAGAGAGGAGGACCATCTGACCCGCAAAGGCCTCTTTCTCCCATATGGCCCATCACCTCTTGGTATCTGTGTGTTTTTTGGATACATAGGCACAGAGTTGCAGTTTTTTAAAAAAAAAAATTATTTGTCAAGTGATTATGAGATAACAGGTATAAGTATGAACATAGTTATGAATACATGAAATGGATACATATAAGAAAAAAATAGGACAGGGACGGTAAGCACATTGGTGTGCTTATGCATGCCCCCTACAGACCTCTTAGGAAATGGATGAGGTCAATAGTAGACAGTCTAAGGTTAAAGTTTTTGGGGTTTGGGGAAGAAACCACAGAGTCAGGTAGACATTGACCACTCTGTTGCTGAAGTCATATTTCCTGCAATCAAGTTTGGTGCTGTTTACCTTGAGTTTGTATCTATTGTATTGTTATGGTTGAAGCTGAAGTATTCATTGACAGGAAGGACATTGCAATATATAATTTTATGTAGTATACTTAGATTGGACCAAAGGCGGCATAGTTCTAGGTTGTCTAGGTCTAAAATTTCAAGTCTGGTAGCATAAGGTATTCTGCAACGAGAAGTGGAGAGCTCTTCTTGTGAAATTTCTGGACTTTCTCAACTGTGTTCATATCAGATACGTAATTTGGGTTCCAGACTGATGAGCTGTATTCAAATATAGGTCTAGCAAATGTTTTGTATGCTCGAGTTCAGGGGTCACCAACTTTTTGGACCTCAGGGACCACCAAACTCATAATTTTAGATCCCAGGGACCACTAAGTGGTTCTGTGGGTTTGGCCTAATTTGTGGGTGTGGCGTGATGGTCATGTGACTGGCTGGGCATGGCTTGTATGTAAATATTATAAATATTTTAATAAATATTGAATTTTTTATAAAAAAGAGCAACTTTTACCCAAAATCAAGCAAAGCAGGCAGGCAGATTGAGTTGCTCACAGAATCACAGATTCATTCACAAATCTATCTATCTGCCATCAGCTAGCTCAGTCTGTCACATAAAATTTGCTTGCAAGCAAACGCATAAAATTAACTCACAACACACCATGTATATAAATATTGAATTTTTTATATAAAAAAGCAACTTTTATCCAAAACCAGGCAAAGCAGGCAGATTGAGTTGCTCATAGAATCATTCAGTTATCTATTGGCTAGCTCAGTCTCTCAAATTTGCTTGCTGTGAGTCTGCACTGAATTTGTTTGCAAGCAAACCTTCAGTCCTAAGGGAGGTTTGGATGTGCTCAGCTAGAAAGCAAGAAATCCAACCATTTCCTGCTTCCTAGCTAATCTAAATCTCCCCACACAACAGAACAGATGATGGTCAGAAAAAGGAAAAATAGCAACTTAGCAGGCAAGTTTGCCATGTAAGGAGTGAGTGAACGGGGAGGGTTCCCGCGGGCCATGTGGGCTGAGCAGCTTTGTGTTTCTGCTCAGCCTGGATTAATTGCTTGGGAGAGTGCTCTGGGGGTGAAATTTCTCTGTGGCCCACCAAAATTTTCTCAAGGCCCACCAGTGGGAAAAATTTTCTCACAGCCCACCAGAGAAAAAGCTGCACAGGATTAGATTAACAACTCTTAATGCCTTTTTGGCTATGTAGTTACAGTGGGCTCTAGCCCTTAAGCCCATGTCACACTGCACCAACGGATGGAAAGAGGATGTAAAACGGAGAGAAACACTTGCCATCCGTTGGTTAACGCGATGCTTCTGTTCTGTACTCACTGCATCCGTTTTTCATCCTCTCTATCCGTCTAGTATCCGTCAACTGAGATTCCATCCGCTCAAAAAGTTTTGAGCTGCTTAAAACTTTTTGAGTGGAAAATGTATCCAACGCGTCCATTCTGCATCCGCAACGCATACGGGGAACATCCGTTATACATCCGTCATCATCCGTTACGCATCCGCTATATCTACTAGGCATACGCTGCGCATCCGCGCAACTCAAATCCTCTCCACCGGAAAACGGACACAGGGAGGAAGCAAAATGGATGTGGAACGGACACAAAGTGTTAGTAGCATGGACGTAGAAAGGATGAAAGCGGATGCAGCTAGCATACAAAGCATTAAAACGGAAAAAACGTTCGCAGAGGGGACGTATCTTGGATATTTAGGATGTCTGCAGGATGCCTAGAGGATGCAAAAGGACACATAGGGGAAAACCTATATTGCCTGTAAAAATGGGGAGCAACTCATCTGAATCTCACTTTCAGTCCAGCAGCCCTGCTGTGCAGACCACTGCAGCCTTCATCTGCCTCTTGCTCTTCCACAGCATCCAGTCATCTCCACCATGGATCTCCACACACTCCTTTTGGTAGCCACCATCGTTCTGCAACAGTGCAAAGCCATCTACAGGCTCTTTCACCTGTTCTACACAAAGAAAAGGAGGCGGCCAAGAAGTGTCTGGGTCCAAAGATGGATCAGGAGAAGAGCAGAGTACGGACTGTATAACAAGCTGATGGTGGAGCTGAGGAACGAAGACCCTCGTGCATTCAAGAACTTCATGAGGATGCCTCCAGCCATGTTTGACGAAGTTGTGGAGCGCCTGACACCCAGGTTGACAAAGCAGAGCACCAACTTCCACCCCAGCCTGGACCCTGAGCTCAAGGTGGCACTGACTCTGCGCCACCTGGCCTCAGGGACCACATACAGGAGCATGCAGTATGGCTGGAGGGTGCCACACAACACCATCAGCATTGTGATCAGAGAAGTGGTGCAGGCCATCATCGAAGAATACAAGGAGGAGCTCCTCCAGTGCCCCTCCACTGAAGAAGGATGGAAGAAAGTTGCAGAGCAGTGGCATCAGAAGTGGAACTTCCCCCACACCGTTGGAGCCATAGATGGGAAGCACGTGGCCTGCTCCAGCCAAGTCAGGGTCCACTTATTTCAACTACAAGGGCTTCTTCAGCATCATCCTCTTCGCCATGGTCGATGCTGACTACAAGTTCATGTACATCGATGCTTCAGGCAACGGCTCATCTTCAGATGCCCAGGTATACAACACCAGTCACCTCAAGGAGAGGCTGGAATGCAACCTCATCATGGGCTTCCCAGATCCAGACCCCCTGCCCAATGACACACAAGATGTGCCCTACTTCATCGTGGGGGATGACACCTTCTCCCTAAGAGCCTACCTCATGAAGCCCTACACTTCCAGATGCCTCACCCGTGAAGAGAGCTGGCTCTGTCCTGTGATGTTGAGAGCCCCTTCCTCCAGGACATGGGGTGTCAGCCCCAATACCAATGACAGATGTTCTGAGGCAGGGCTTGGCTGTGGGGTGGAGGAAGGAGGAGTGTAGTGGGGATGTCTGGTCTGCAGCTGAGCGAAGTGAGGTGTGGGTGGCATCTGTGGCGTGGGTGGCATCTGTGGCATCAGTGGCATCGGTGGCACTGGTGGCGTTCGATGTACCTGTGCCTGGACTGGGAAGGGTTGCCTGTGCTGCTGGAACTCCTGGTAGCCGTAGCCTTGGTAGGTGAGGGCCTGTGGAAAGCCTTGGAAGGGCAGTGACATCACCTGGGGTGGAGGAGCAGACCTGGACTGGGTGGGAGCAGGTTCAGCTGGGTCTGGAGGGTTGTGAAGAAGACCGGTGAACCTGTCCTTGATCACCTGGTACTGTGTTTCCGACATGTTCATGAGGGTCTGGTTGACGTAGGTGAGGAAGGGCTTGCGGTTGGAGGATGGGACGTCGGTGTGTACCAGCTGAGAGAGGAGATCTACGCTGCTTCTAATGGTGTCCCTGATCTCCAGCAGGACAGTGTGGTTCTGCCCCTCCGGTCTGCCTCTCTGCCTTCTTTCTGTGGAGGTGGAGCTGGGGGTGGATGCGGGTTGGCCTGTGGTGGCAGTGCCCTCTCCTTGCTCCCACTGCATCAGGGGGTCCTCCACGTGCTCCGCCATGGGGAGTGCAGCTGTCAGGGGGAGTCTCCGTCATGACACGCTCCACAGATACCTGCCTGGACACAGGAGCTGACTCTTTGCCAGAAGAGAACTGGCTCTCAGCAGGCTGCCTGAGAGAGAGGGTTGTGAGAGAGGCTGCTCCTCGGTGGCGTGGGTGGCATCTATTCCACTTTTGAGAGTGGATAACAACAGATGGAACATTTTCTTGTCCGCTGTGTCCTTTTTAAAAACGTTTTGCATCCGTCGGCCAATGTGACAGGGCCTTTAGATCATTAGAGATGAGAACTCCAAGGTCCTTGGCAGAGTTTGCAATCATAAGCAAGGTCTTGACGATTCAGCTTGTATTTTATTTTCTGATTTTTTTTTTGCCAATATATAAGACAAAGCATTTATTTGTTGAGATTGAAGTTGCCATTTATTTCACCATTCTGATACATAGTCGAGGTCTTTTTGAAGGATAGCAGTATTGTCAGTAGTGTTACATCATCAGCAAAAAGAATGCAGTTGCTCTTAATATGATCACAGAGGTCATTTATGTAGAGTATGAAGAGGGTTGGTCCTACAACATTGCCTTGGGGGACACCACTGTTGTCAGGTACATAATTTGATAGGATGCTCCCAATTTTGACCATTTGTTGTCTGTTTGACAGGAATGTTTCTATCCAGTTATGCAGTTGTCTGGAGATACCATATGATTTTAGTTTTAGGAGTAATTTGTTGTGTACCACTGAATCGAAGGCTTTATAGAAGTCTATTTAAATTGCATCCATTGTTTTGCTCTGATCGAGTTGTGCAGTCCATACGTTTTTGCAGTGTAAGAGTTGCAGATTACAGGATAGTTTTTTTCTGAAACCAAATTGTTTGTCAGAGAGTAGGCTGTTTGTCTCTAAGTGGAGGATAATGGATTGGTTAATAATTGATTCCATGACTTTACAGATGATGCAGCATAAAGAGATTGGTCTGCAATTTTCAACTAGGCCAGGGTCTCCCTTTTTGAAGATGGGGATGACTGTGGCTAGTGACCATAGGTTTGGTAAGGAGCTGGTCCTGAAGGAGTTTTTTAGAGATTCGGCTATGGTAGTGGATAGGTTTTTTAAGAAGTAGGCACATATTCCATCCATCCAATAGATAGAGATGGTTTTAGATTGTGTAGTGCATTTTCAACATTGTCTTCTGTAAAATTCATATGTACTAGATCATTGTAGTTGTCTGTGGTTCGACTAGGAAATACTGGACATGATCCATTGCTGTTTATAAATACTGAGCCAAAGAATGTGTTAAAGAGGTTGGCTTTAATGGTGTCATCATTGCAGTCTTTACCATAAGGTCCTTTCAGGGGTGGGATGGACCTTGAGCCTTTTAGTTTGTTGCTTAAGGCTAGGTCCCACTGGCCGATGGATGCAAAAGGTATGCAAAAAAGACACAGCGGATGAGCAAAATTTCGGGGGTGGCTCCATCTATTGTTATCCGTTCCAAAAAGTGGCCCAAATTTGTATAAACAGAACAGAAAAGAATGGAAAGGAACGGATGGGGGCAGTATGTAGTGGGGATGTTTAGCGGATGTTCGTAGGAAGCCTAGCGGATGGAAGCAGATGGAAGCAGATGACACATCCGAAGGGCTTCCGGGGGAGAATTGCAAAGCGGACGCATAGCAGAAGGGGCGGATGCATAGCGGATGATGCGGATGCATCATGGACGCCTATAGTAAGCAAAGCAGATGCATAGCGGATGTATATCGGATGCAAAGCATTCACTGCGCATGTGGGGAGTATGAATTGTGTCAGCTCCACGGATATAAAAGGATGCAGCTCGCATGCAGTCAGCATTCAGAGGAAAGACATGTTGCCACAGACATCTTCAAAGAACACCATGGTTCATCAGTCAGGGAAGAAGAGAAAGCCTGTGCGCTACTCCTGCCAACCCTGGCAAGAAGGACAGAACCACCACCCCATCCCCTGGCACTGGCTCTGAAGCTGCTGGTGCTGGTGCTGGTGCTGCTGGTGCTCCTGGTCCTCCTGCTGGTGCTGGTGCTGCTGGTAATGCTGGTGCTGCTGGTGCTGCTGGTGCTTCTCCTGCTGCTGGTGCTGCTGGTGCTGCTGGTGCTGCTGGTGCTGCTGGTGCTTCTCCTTCTACTGCTGCTGCTGCTGCTGCTGCTGCTGCTGGTGCTACTGCTACTGCTGCTGCTGCTGCTGCTGTGGTGGACCAGCCCCAAGGCCCTCAAAGCCCTGCTGCTGAAGCCCCTGCTAGAGGGAGGAAGAGGCAAGGGAAGGAGAAGGGAGAGAAGAAACAGTAACACCGTTTCCGAGGAGCATGAGGAGGAGGTGCTGGAATGGCTGAGGGAGAACGAGTACCTGTGGAGAAAGGGCCACAGACTCTATCGCGACACCAAGAAGAAATAGGCAGCTTGGAGAGACAAGGCAGAGAGCCTGGGCTACACTGCAGATGTACTCCTGGGATGTTGGAAGCACATGCACACCTGGTATGGCAAGCTACACCTCAAAAAATCTGGCCAGGCTGCTGTGAAGCTCACTGACCGGGAGATGTACGTCATGGCCAAGTGCAGCTTCCTGGAGGGTGAGGTCTGCTCCTGAGGAGCAGACTCTCTGTCAACCCTTTCCCTCAGACAGCCCACAGACAGCCACTCCTCTTCCAGCCAGGAGACAGCTACTGTGTCCAGGCAGGTGTCTTTGGAGGGCCCCACGGTAGAGAACCCCCCAACAGCTGCACTCCCCATGCCAGAGGACGTGGAGGATCCCCTGTCTCAAATGGAGCAAGAAGAAGCAGCAGCCAGAGACCAACCCACCCCCACCCCCAGCTCCACCTCCACAGAAAGCAGGCAGAGAGGCAGACTGGAGGACCAGAGCCACACTGTCCTCTTGGAGATAAGGGACACAATCAAAGCCAGCACAGATCTTCTCTGTCAGCTGATTCACAGTGACATACCATCATCGAACTGCAAGCCCTTCATCACCTACGTGAGCCAGACCTTCATGGACCTGCCCGAGGCCCAGTACCAGGTGATGAAGGAGAAGATAACAGCACTGCTGCACCACGCTCCAGGCCCAGCTGAACCTGCTCCGACCCAGTCCAGGTCTGCTCCTCCACCCCAGGTGATGTCACTGCCTTTCCACAGCTTTCAACAGCCCCTCACCTACCAAGGCTATGACTACCAGGACTTCCCACAGCAGAATCAGCACTTCCCAGTCCAGGCCCAGGTTCATTGCATGCCATAGACACCACACCTCACCCAGCTGCAGAAGAGACAGCCCCACTACACTCCTCCTTCCTCCACCCCACATCCAAGCCCGTCAACGGACAATATGTCATCATCCCAGGTACTTGATGAAGGACCTCTCGACCTCACGGGACTGAGTCAGCTCTCTCTCTCTCTCTCCATCGATGCCACCGATACCACCGATGCTACAGATGCCACAGATGCCACCAACGCCACAGATGTTTCCTCGCATGCCACAGACGCCTCACCTCGCCCAGCTGCACACCAGACATCCCCACTAAACTCCTCCTTCCTCCACCCCATAGCCAAGCCCAGCCTCAGAACATCTGTCATCGGTCCTGACATCCCAGGTCCTGGATGAAGGGCCTCTCAACCTCACTGGGCTGAGCCAGCTTTCTGAGAGTTTCCTGAACACACCATCTCCTGTTGTCCTCTCGGGGCCAGGCACCCCAATGGCACCTCAGACCAGCACTCCAGCCACTGCCACCTCCACAGTCCCTGTCCCCTTTACACCTGAGACCATGGACATGCCTCAGAGTGACTGAGAATAGTGCCAGAGACTGAGTTGTTACCTGTTCACTTTATCTTTGCTTAAGACACTTTACTTGGCTCATTTTGCTTTTTTAATAAAGTCATACAGTTTACTTAAGACAGTTATTAATAAAGGTTATCTTTGCTACACACACATGGTTCATTTTTCTTACTTAATAAAGTGTTGGTGGAAACTATTAGAAATGGTTTAAACCTTTGCATGCTTGTGGGATGGGTAAGGATAGTTATGTGATAGGTAAGGATAGCTGTGGGATAGATAAACCTCCAGTGCAAGCATAGTGGGACTGTATGGTCCACCCTCCCAGGTGCCACACATATGGCCCTTTTTTATCAATAACAATTTATTCATTGATCAACATATTTCAAAATGAACAAAGCTCTTTATTAATGCCCTATTCATTGTAGGGCCACTCAACATACATGGCTCAATCTCATCGGTGTTGTGAGACAGGCTCAAGGAAGCATCCATTAACCATCTATCATCCTGTTTTGCCACTCCCTTGCTCCAGCTGGGCAGTTGCACCAGTGTCTCATTAGGTTGCGCTGCTTCTTCCCTTCATGTGAAGCTCTGTTGGGGCCTTGTACATCCACAGTGTCTATCAGGTTTCGTCCTTGCCTCCATTCACCAGGCTCCATGTCCCCATTCCCTTGTTGATGGTCCACAAGCCTGTTCTGCAAAACTGGGTAGCGGGTGCACATGAGATTGTGCAGGACGCAGCAAGCTTCCACGATCCTCCTCACTGTCTCTGGGTGATGCTGCATGGTGGTGAGAAGTACCTGGAACCTGTTGGTCAGGACGCCAAAGGCATTCTCCACCACCCGCCTTGCCCTGGACAGCCTGTAGTTGAAGATCCTCTCTTCACGGGTGAGGTATCTTGAACTGTAGGGCTTCATGAGGTAGGTTCTGAGGGAGAAGGCATCATCCCCCACAATGAAGTAGGGCACATCTTGTGTGTCATTGGGTAGGGGGTCTGGATCTGGAAAACCCATGATGACATTGCATTCCAGCCCATCCTTGAGGTCACTGGCATTGTATACCTGGCCATCTGAAGCTGACCCGTTGCCTGAAGCATCGATGTACATGAACTTGTTGTCAGCATCAACTATGGCAAAGAGGATGATACTGAAGAAGCCCTTGTAGTTGTAACAATTGGACCCTGAGTTGGCTGGAGCTTTGCCGGCCACGTGCTTCCCATCTATGGCTCCAACGGTTTGGGGAAAGTTCCACCTCTGATACCACTGATCTGCAACTTTCCTCCATGTTTCACAGACAAATATGATGTTGAATTTAGCTCTATTTAGTAAGAGGAGAAATTCAGATATTTTATTCACAAGGCTTCTTGCATTGAGTAGCTTGCATTTAAGGCCAGTTGTAGTTGGCATTGAGGTAGTTAGGGGCATGCGTGCCTAGTTTTGGGTGATGGTGGATTGGTTGAAGTAGGATTGAATGCTGAGTTGTGGGTGTGTGACTTACTTTCAATGTGCAGGTCCTTGTCTCCATTGTGTTGACGTTTATTGAGTTCTGTGCAGAGTTCACGGAGCAGACACATTGCTGTAAGTTTCAGTCAGGGTGAGAACGGAGGTTCTTATGGTTGATGTTGCTTTTGGTGAGTGAATTTATAGTATAAATGAATTTACGTTTGCTTGATTCATTTTTGCAAATGACCCTGAAGAAGTGTGGGGCCATTGAGCAGTCTCTGTTTTTGAACTCTGGGCCGATGCGGGAAATGTCAAGTATTTCATCAGGGGAGATGGTTGATGCTTGATAGTCACTGATGATGTTGCAGACAATTGTGATGTCATCACTGTCATTGATGTCCTCTAGACCAAATAAGATGGTGTTTGGACGCTTCCATTTCATGCTTGACTACTTCTCTAACGAGGATTGGGATATCATTATTTGTTGGATTTGTGGTTTTTTTGTGGATTGGGTTGTGGTTGTTGGGTAGAGGTGTGGTTTATGGCTATTGGATGTTCGGTTTTTGTGTTGTATCTTTTTTTTTCAAGGTTAGTTAATCCCTCTTTTAAAGTGTCCAGGGATGCTACTATGGTTTCAAGGGATGTAATTCGTGTTTCTATGGCATCAACTCTTTCAAACAGGGCAATATATTTGTCCAGTTTGGCTCTGCATGATGGGCAGAAATATTTAAATGCATGGTTGGATGATTCTAGGAATTGAGTCATTTGCTTGGGTAATCCCAAGCAGCCATGGTGAGTGTAGTTGTCACATCAATAACATTTGGTGGAATTTTCATTATTCTTTAGAGTTTCATTACATATAAGGCATGTGCAGGAGTCTTGTGGTTCACTGGTGGGGATTTCTTTCTCTTTAGGTTGTGGTTTGGCACTGGATTTTTTTCCCTGGCATGGTAGGTTTGTTGAGATAGTACGTTGATTAAATTACTTTATGAAACAATTTTGGGTAATCAATATAGCCAATATCACACCAATTAATCAATTACAATAATCTCTCTAGTCAATAATTTTGCTAAGCAACAATCAACCTAATCAATTAATTACACTAATCACTAATTACACTGGTCAATTAAATTCACTAAATCACTAATTTTACTAATCCATTAAATTACATGTATCCTGATCTTGTACACTAATCAGTAATCACATTATTTGCACTAAACACTCTAATCACACTTATCAATCACAACAATAAATCAATTAATCAATTGATTAATTATTTTATACAAATTGATTATGTAGTCATTGATATAGGTGATGAGGTAGAAAAGTTATAAGTTTTGAGGTAATGAAGTAATCAGTGTTTAAGTATTAAAGTAATGAGGTAGTATTGAGAGTCAGCAAGTAAAGGGTTGATTGCTTTGCTAGCTGCTGATATCCAGTCCACAGAGTGAGAAGGATTTATTGCTTCTTGGCTGCTGGGTGAGAGATGCTGAAAAAGCTGAAAGTGGATGTAACAGGATGACTAAAAACATGCTGAATTATTGAAACAGAGTAAAGCATGCTGAATTACTGAAACACGCTGACTGCTGACTCCGTTCAGGGGATCCCGTTTGGTGATTACTTGTATAGTTGACTCCAATTTCAGCTGGTAGGAAATCTCCGCTCAGGGAGTCTCTGCCCAGGGAATCTTGGTGAGGCAGAAGTTGAAGGCATGTGGTTTACATTTGTTTGAATGGCTTCACAGAGATTGATTATTGGTGAGGTAGGGATTAGTCGTGAAAGGGTTTCTCCTTGGCTTATTCTTAAAGTTTTAAAACTCAGAGTAAGGTAAAGAGGCCCCTTCTAGCTCAGAATCACACTCCTCATCCACTTTCAGTTCAGAATTGAGTTTGCAACCTGCTCTCTGCTCACTTCCAGCTCAGAATCATGCTGTTCTCAGTCTCTCAGACTTCACTGATTTCTCTCAAATTTTGGTGTCCCTGTTATTTCCCTGTTAGTACAGCTCTCTGCTATCAGCTTCTCTCCAGACTTCCTCGATCTCAGCCTCTCTCGGAGCTCTCTGCTATTATCTCCTCTCCAGTTGCTCTCTGCTGATCATAGTATAGATCATGGAGCTCAGAATCAAGTTTCTCAGTCTCCTTCCAGTATCAGCTAGTGGGACTGGATATTTAATTCAATCTCCCACTTGGGTCCCGGTAAGCTATAGTCTCAGGCTCTATAGTTACTCTTTTGTCCTTACCCATTCAGAATGGTGTCCTATGGAATGAAGTCTTGGGCTCTCCACTTGGGATGGTGTCCTGGCCTCTCCTCTCCCTCTCACCACTCACTCTCAGGATTGCTGACAAGTTCTCTGTTCTCAGAACCTTCCGAAACCTTCTGGCAGTCCCAGTTGAGGTAGATCATGGCTCCGCTGGCCTCAGACCCCACACCCCGTGTCCAGCGATGTGGTTAGGCATTCACCTCGATCGCCATCTTGATTGATTTTTTTTCAGTTGGCCCAGGGAGTATTCCTGTAGAAGCACTGTGGCTACTGTGACATCGCTGGCATCAGTTTGCACGACAAATGGCCATTTGGAGTCCGGGAGTCATAGGATTGGCTCTTTAGAAAACAATCCTTTTAATGAATGCTCATTGACATTAAAGTGTCCAATTTAGAGGTTGATTGGAGTTGGGGTTGGGGTTGGTCCCCTTTGTTTTTAATAGTTCAGTAAGTGGTAGGGCTATCTCAGTGAACGTGGGAATGAACTGCCAGTAAAAGTTTGCAAACCCCAGGAAGTTTTGAAGTCGTTTCTGGGTGCAAGGTGATTGCCAATCTAATACAGCTTTAACTTTTCCCTGGTCCATTTCAGTCCCCTCATTTGACATTCAATAACCCAGATAGTCTAAGGAGGTCTTGTGGAATTTGCATTTTGACAAATGGCATACAGCTTAGCATCTAGGAGTTTTTCAATACTTGTCTCATTAGTTTGATGTGTTTCTCCATTGTCTTTCTGAAGATGAGAATATAGTCCAAATAAACTAGAACTCCCTTATATCGGTGCTCATACTTATATTGGTATCAATGTACTTCCTCAATTCATCCATTTCTTTAGGAATCATCGAATACAGTTTGGCTTTGGTAGTTTTGCCCCGGTATGGATTCTATCACTCAATCATTGGGTCAGTGGGGAGGAAGTACATTGCACTCATTTTCACAAAAAAATTCTGCTAAGTCTTGGCATTCTTTGGGTATATGCAGGCAACTGGGTGGAATCTCCATTGTGGAAGGCACTCCCATTTTCAGGCTGTGATTGCTGCCCCCCAAAACTGGCTGGTTCCCTGATTGTGAGAGAGGTGGTAGTAGCCCAATGCCTATCCTTATCTTATGATAGCCATCTTCCCATGTAATCATAGGAGCCCATTTGTCTAGCCAAGCCAAGCCAAGCCAAGCCAAGCCAAGCCAAGCCAAGCCAAGCCAAGCCAAGCCAAGCCAAGCCAAGCCAAGCCAAGCCAAGCCAAAGATGAGTGCCTCAGTCATTTTGGGGCAACTACGAATTATATGATTTCCCAGTGCTTGCCCCATCTCTAGCCTTACAAGTTCAATGACCAAAGTCACTCTCCCCCAATTAGTGCATCATCTATTTGTTCAAAGCAGATAGGGTGGCTCAGCAGTCTCATTTGTATCTCTAAATTTTGCACAGTCTGAGAGCTGATTAAGCACCAGGTGCAGCCAGTGTCTATTACAGCCTCTAGCTTCCCATGGATTCCTGTCCGGGGATCTACTATGCAAGATTTTTTGGTGAAAGGGCGGATGGTTCCACTTACCATCAGATCCTTATTGGCACTCCCGCTAGTGCCAATAATCTCCAGAACCGGAGTTCCCACTTCACTGAAGTGCAAGGGGGGAACTTCCATAGCTTGCTGAGCAAACTTCCCCTTGTCTTGTGGCTTTTGCAGAGTTTTCTTCAACTTAGCTGCAGCTGGTGTGTACACCTGGGTAATAGGGACTGCTGTGAGGCATCCTGAGGCTCAATGGCCCTGCTGACTGCACCTGAAGTACTTGACCCTGGGGGCTGTCACTGGTCACATCTCTACCATTGGCTTGCTAGTCAGTGTGTGTCCCAACATCTGCTTAGGTGGTTTCTCTGGCGCAGATCTCCAGTGGGGGTGAATGTCTAAGTCCAAAGACACTGCCATCCGGTACCAATCTTGGATCTGGTTGGGCAGCCCCCTGAAGGCACACACTTGCCTAAGGCTGCTTTAAAGTAGTGGATGAAGAGTCACTTGGGCCAATCTTCTAATTTATCAGCCCCTCTTCTAAACTCTCACACAAACTCCTTGGGAGGCCGACCACACTATTTCAGTCCTTTGATTTCTGCTTCTGCTTTCTCCCGTGTCCTTGTTTCCCGTGTCCTTGAATCAGGCTCTTAGGGACTGCATAAACTCATTCACATCTTCCAAATCAGGGGCTCCTTCATTATGGAGTTGAGCAATTCACTGCAGCTTCCCCCTCTCTCATATTATCTGCAATGACTGTGATCATGTCTTGATCTGACTGACATTGAGCCCTATACTGATCAATGTGAACCCAGATTTGGTTTAGGAAATAGGCCAGCTTCCCCAGGGTGCCATCAAAGGTTGCCAGGAATTGATGAGGGCAGATGCTGGTGGGGCTTCTGCAGCTGGTGGAATCAGTGGTGGGACAGGAGCTGGCATCCACTGGTATTGGATTCACCCCTGACCTGGGTAAAAGGCCCATCTGGGTGGAATTTGGTTGGCTGATGGTAATCCGGGAGGTGCTGGCAGAAATGATTAGCAGGCTGGGTAATCCTTTTGTTCCTCTCCTGATACCTGGGCTTGAGTGCCCCAGGGGTCCAGAGTGTTGCCCAGCTGCTGTACTCTGCTGGGCCATGGCTCCAACAGATTGGGTCCTGAAACGGAAATCTGAGTCTTGGTCCAGCCAGTGCCAAGTGGAATGAAGCCGAAGTCTCACTTTGGACTGCTGTGCTCTCTAAGCCCAGAAAGTGGAATGTAGACTAGGCTAAAGTCCAACCAGGCTGGATCAGATATAGTGACATCTGAGTGGAGACTTGACTGTGAAATTATTTTCACACAGAAGTACAATTTCCCCTTTCTTGGATGTATTCAAGGGAGCACTGGATACATGGAAGAGGGCTTAATTTGGATTTCTGAGCTAAGTAGGAGATTAAACTCAATGTCTTACAACACTCCTTTGAACTTTATGAACTATGATATCTTCCATGTACCAAAATATAAGCATTTACATGAGGGTTTAACTTCTTCTAATTATCACATCATAGGCTCAGTGAATTTATGGAACAAATTCCACAGATCTGCTAGCATCCTAGTCTGTAAGAATTTGTATTACATAGATATGAAAGTGTCCAAATAAAGCCATTCTAGCATTTTAGTTCCACTGTTACTGGAACCTTCAACTTTAAAACATTTACTGTGAAGAACAAAAATATTTTGAAGCTTTTGGAATATTATAAAATATTATTCTAAATTTTGGGGACAAATAATGGCAATAGGCAACTATTTTTATCTTCATGACAAATACGAATTTAAGGGTTTAGAATTTTTATGCAGATGTTTATTTGACAGTAAACAACAATCTTAAATGAGAGCATTAACAGAGAACAACTGCATACTGTATAATTAAATAAATCCTCTGCAGATCCATTAATTACAGAAGCAATACTGCAATGTTGTGGTACCTAAACAAAATCACATTTATTACAATTTTTGTGGATGAAACAAAAACATGAAATTTTACTTTGAGGTAAAATAACTGTTGTAGAATTAAAGGCCAGCAAATTTGTTTTCACTGTCCATTTTTCAAAATATTGTACAATTATTTTTCTGTCTAATGTTTCTTCTGGTTATCAGAAGATTATTTATTTATTTATTTTATTCATTTATCAAACATGTGCAAGATAACAAGTATAGGTATGAACACAAACATGAACAAAGGAAGTAAATACAGATAAATGGGGACAGAAAGACAGGAACGGTAGGCACGCTGGTGTGCTTACACACGCCCCCTTTATGGACCTCTTAAGAATGGGGTGAGGTCCATGGCAGACAGTTTGAGATTGAAGCTGCGAGAGTTTGAGGCTGCAGCAACAGTCAGGTAGAGCATTCCAGATGTTGAACAGTCAGGTAGAGCATTCCAGTCAGGTAGAGCATTCCACTCCGAAGTCATATGTTCTGCAAATCGAGTTTGAAGCAGTTTACTTTGAGTTTGTATCAATTGTATGTATTGTGTTCCGTGTATTATTGTGGTTGAAGCTGAAGAAGTCATTGACAGGCAAGATGTTATGGCAGACAATTTTGTGAACTATGCTGAGATCGGACCCCAGGTGGCGCAGTTCCAGATTGTCCAGGCCCAAAATTTCAAGCCTGGAGGCATAGGGAATTCTATTGTGAGTGGAGGAATGGAGTATTTTTCTCAAGAAATGCCTCTGAACCTGCTCAATTCTGTTAATGTCTGATATACAGTGTGGGATCCAGGCAGATGAGCTATATTCGAGAATTGGCCTGGCAAAGGTTTTGAATGCCCTAGTTAACAATTCAATGTTGCCAGAGAAGAAGCTTTGCAAAATAAGGTTAATTAAGCCTTTTAATTAACCTTAAAGCCTTTTTGGCAATGCTGTTACAGTTGTCAGCTTGGAACCCATATTGAGTTCCGATGTTCCCACACTGCCACAATTGAGCCTGGGAAAGTGGGAGGGGAAAATTCATTGGATTATATCTAGTTAGACATAATAACATTCTTTTTCTGATTCAAGGTCAGATCATGATGCACATAGTGAAAAGAAATGTTACTTTGGGATGGATGGTGATTGGGCCATGTGATGTCATGATGGGTGCATGGGATGGATTTGTAGTTTTTACTTATTATAAGGAAGCCCAGGACTTTCAGATTCAGGATTCCACAGTTGTGCCAGTTGCTATCCAAATAAAATGAACTTTTGAGAGATGTCTGTCTCAGAGTTATTGGCTTGAATGGAGGTTTGCTGGAACGCTGACAACAGTAAGCTCTGGGGCTTAGATTGCTTGAGATAACTACTCCTAGGTCCTTGACAGAGTTCCTGCTAGCAGCTAGTAGATTAATTTTTAGAATTCAATTGATAAGGCTTTTTTTTAACCTTTGAGAAAAAAAATTCACCTTCTACCCAAAAAGAAAGAAAATATACCTGGCATAGAATTTTGTTCTTTTTTTTTGTACCGGTCAGAATTTTGTGAAAATTTCAAAACTTAGCATGCTAAGTCTATGGACTTCTGAGCAGTTTACATTTAATCTGGCCACAAGAAACCTTATGAAAAAGAGTTTGGTGAAAACAGTATTTTCTTTTCTTAAAGACAAGCCTGGCTTCTCATTTTGCATCCTTACAAATTCATTCCTCAGTCCCAAGGGCAGAGAGGGTGGAAGGGGCAATGATTGTTTGGATTACTCCTGTCTCTGGCCAAATTCTTTCTAGAGAAATTCTCCTCTCTCCAATCTCTCTGCTTCCTTCAGCTTACTGATTTCACATAATGCAGTTTGGAAAAGCTTTATCAATGTTCTTCATAGTTCCGACCTTATAGACTTTTAGAGCAGTTAAGAATGTCTTCCGGTTTGGCCTTCTTCGGCGACAGACCAAAATCCACGATCGTGCGCGGTTTCAATCCATACTCGCCACCAGAGCACCTGGAGCCAGCTGGATTCAGCGCTAAGCCATCCCGTAAAGGTGGTGAAGAGGGAGGAGACTGCCAGCAAGGTTGAGGAGAGCCACATCTCTCCTCCCCAGCTGGCTATTGTTCCCTTTCTCAAAGGCGATTGCAGCGGTGGTCAGAAATGGCCACCTCAAAGAAGAACCTAACCAGAAAAGATTGTGCAGAAGGAAGATAAGAAGAGAAAGCTTTGACTGACCAGGTTGAACTCAAAAAGCAACAACATAAGGTACCCTGGTATTTGAACTATAAAAAATAATATTGTTCCCAAAGAAGATTTCTGAAGCAGCAAAGGAGAGTGAGAAGGGAAAAGATTTGGGTTTTTTTCTTTCCTTCCCCATACTGACAGCTAAGAGACTTAAGTAAGAAATTGGAAAAAATTCACTTTGACATTTGACAAGGAAAAAACAAAAGGGTGGGATCTGGAAAAATGGAGGAGACCACTGGAAGTAAAAGGAATTAACAGTGAAACCTTAACAAGATTCCTAAAAAATACATTCCAACTGAAACTTTGTAACAGGATAATAGAACCCCAGGAAGAGAAAGTGGAAAAAAGGTAACAAGAAGAAACAGCCTTGGATTACTTGGTGATTTTTGGATTTTTGGTTATTGGATTTAAATGACTAAAATCAATTGGGTGGTTGTTTAAAAGTGTTTAATGGCATCACTCTTGGAAGAACTGAAAATGGAACTAAAAAAACGATGCACAAGAAGGAAGAGGTTTTTTTGGCTTCATATTTCAATTTTTAGAAATGGAGATCTTGAACGATGAGAAACAACAAAAAGATGCTTGAAGAACAAGAAGGGTAGGACAAAGAAGAAGCCATCTTTAATCATCAAGTAATTCTATGTAGGGGGAAAAAAGGAAAGTGGGGAAAGAGAGTGAAAAATTTAAGATTTGAAAAAACAACCAAAAAAGAATAGTTTGAAAAGCAAATACAATATTAGGAAGAAACAGAAGAGAGGATTACAGAAGAGAGAATTAGAATTAGAGAGACAAGGGGTCAAAAAGGGGAGAGGGTAGAAGAGGGGGAAGAAGGAAAGGAAAAGAAGTTATAAAGGACAGAAACAGGATATAGAGAAACAGAGAAAACATACAAGGATTGAAGGTATAACCTTATTTAGAAGACATAGAGATAATGGGTGAAAATTTAACTGAAAGAGAGGATTCTGCAAGGGAACATAAAGCCCATGTCACACTGCACCAACGGATGGAAAGAGGATGTAAAATGGAGAAAAACACTTGCCATCCGTTGGTTAACGCGATGCTTCCGTTTTGTACTCACTGCGTCCGTTTTTCTTCCTCTCTATCCATTCAGCATTGGTCGATTGAGGTTCTATCCGCTCAAAAAGTTTTGAGCTGCTCAAATCTTTCTGAGCAGAAAATGTATCCAACGCGTCCGTTCTGCATCCGCTACAAATACGGGGGACATCCGTTCTGCATCCGTCGTCATCCAACACGCGTCCGCTGTGCATTCGCACAACTTGCATCCGCTCCAACGGAAAGTGGACACAGGGAGAAAGCGGAACGGACGTGGAACGAACGCGCAGCGTTAGTAGCATGGACGAAGAAAGGATGAAAGCGGATGCAGATTGCATACAAAGCATTTAAAGCGGAAAAAACTTTCGCAGAGGGGACCTATCTCGGATATTAAGGATCTCTAGAGGATGCCTAGAGGATGCAAAAGGACACATAGGGGAAAACCTATATTGCCTGTAAAAATGGGGAGCAACTCACCTGGATCTCACTTTCAGTCCAGCAGCCCTGCTGTGCAGACCTCTGCAGACTTCATCTGCCTCTTGCTCTTCCACAGCATCCAGTCATCTCCACCATGGATCGTCACACACTCCTTTTGGTAGCCACCATCGTTCTACAACAGTGCAAAGCCATCTACAGGCTCTTTCACCTGTTCTACGCGAAGAAAAGGAGGCGGCCAAGAAGTGTCTGGGTCCAAAGATGGATCATGAGAAGAGCCGAGTATGGACTGTACAACAAGCTGATGGTGGAGCTCAGGAACGAAGACCCTCATGCAATCCAGAACTTCATGAGGATGCCTCCAGCCATGTTTGACGAAGTTGTGCAGTGGCTGACACCCAGGTTGACCAAGCAGAGCACCAACTTCCACCCCAGCCTGGACCCTGAGCTCAAGGTGGCACTGACTCTGCGCCATCTGGCCTCAGGGACCACCTACAGGAGCATGCAGTATGGCTGGAGGGTGCCACACAAAACCATCAGCATTGTGGTCAGAGAAGTGATGCAGGCCATCATCGAAGAATACCTGGAGGAGCTCCTCCAGTATCCCTCCACTGAAGAAGGATGGAAGAAAGTTGCAGAGCAGTGGTATCAGAAGTGGAACTTACCACACACCATTGGAGCCATAGATGGCAAGCACGTGGCCTGCAAATCTCCAGCCAAGTCGGGGTCCACTTATTTCAACTACAAGGGCTTCTTCAGCATCGTCCTCTTCGCCATGGTCGATGCTGACTACAAGTTCATGTACATCGATGCTTCAGGCAATGGCTCATCTTCAGATGCCCAGGTATACAACGCCAGTCATCTCAAGGAGGGGCTGGAACGCAACCTCATCATGGGCTTCCCAGATCCAGACCCCCTGCCCAACGACATGCAAGATGTGCCCTACTTCATCGTGGGGGAATGACGCCTTCTCCCTCAGAACCTACCTCATGAAGCCCTACACCTCCAGACTCCTCACCCGTGAAGAGAAGAACTTCAACTACAGGCTGTCCAGGGCAAGGCGGGTGGTGGAGAACGCCTTTGGCATCCTGGCCAACAGGTTCCAGATACTGGAACCACCATGCAGCATCGCCCAGAAACAGTGAGGAGGATCGTGGAAGCTTGCTGCATCCTGCACAATCTCATGCGCATCCGCTACCCAGTGTTGCAGAACAGGCTCATGGACCTCCAACAAGGCAATGGGGACATGGAGCCTGGGGAATGGAGGCAAGGGCGAAACCTGATAGACACTGAGGATGTGAAAGGCCCCAACAGAGCCTCACGTGAAGGGAAGAAGCAGCGCAACCTCCTGAAACACTGATGCAACTCCCCAGCTGGAGCAGGGGAGTGGCAAGACAAGATGGTAGATGCTTAATGGATGCTTCCTCCAGCCTGTCTCATCACACTGATGAGATTCGGCCATGTATGTTGGGTGGCCTAACAATGAACAGGGCATTTAATAAAGAGTTGTGTTTAAGTTGACATATGTGGATCAATGATTACATTATCCATGACAAGCTGATGGTGGAGCTGAGGAAAGAAGATAATGAATATAGATAATGAAGGGCCACAGGTGTGGCATCTGGGAGGGTGGACCATACAGTCCCACTATGCTTGCACTGGAGGTTTATCTATCCCCACAGCTATCTCAGCCCATCCCACAGCTATCTTAACCCATCTCACAGATATCCTAACTCATCAGACAGGAATCCCTGCCCATCCCACAGCTATTACCCATTCCAAAGGTATCCCTGCCCATCCCACTGCTATCCTTACCCATCCCAAAGGTATCCCTGCCCATCCCACTGCTATCCTTACCCATCCCACAAGCATGCAAATGCTTAAACCATTTCTAAAAGTTTCCACCAAGACTTTATTTAATAAAATAAATGAGCCAAATGTGTGAATCAAAGATAATCTTTATTAATAACAAGCTGTAAAAGAAAAATGACCTAAGTCAAGTGTCCAAATAAAGTCTACAGGCAGCAACGGTGGCGTCTGATGAGCCTGTGCCTGGACTGGGAAGGGCTGCTGCTTGTGCTGCTGGACCTCCTGGTAGCCGTAGCCCTGGTAGGTGATGGCCTGTGGAAAGCCTTGGAATGGGAGGGACATTACCTGGGGTGGAGGAGCAGACCTGGATTGGGTGGGAGCAGGTTCCTCTGGATCTGGAGGGTTGTGAAGCAGATCGGTGATCCAGTCCTTCACTACCTGGTACTGGGGTTCCGCCATGTCCCTGAAGGTCTGGTTGACATAGGTGAGGAAGGGCTTGTGGTTGGAGGATGAGGAGTCAGTGTGGACCAGCTGAGAGAGGAGATCTATGCTGGTCCAGATGGTGTCCCTGATCTCCAGCAGGACAGTGTGGCTCTGCCCCTCCTTTCAGGCTCTCTGCCTTTCTGTGGAGGTGGAGCTGGGGGTGAATGCGGGTAGGACTGTGGTGGAAGTGCCGTCTCCTTTCTCCCACTGCACCAGGGAGTCTTCCACATGCGCCATGGTTAAAACAGCTGTCTGCGGGTTCTCCGCCGTGGGACGCTCCACAGAAACCTTCCTGGAGACAGGAGCTGACTCTCGGCCGGAAGAGGACTGGCTCTCAGCAGGCTGCCGGAGAGAGAGGGTAGACAGAGGGGCTGCTCCTCGGTGGCGGATCTCACCCTCCAAGAAGCTGCACCTGGCCATCATGTAGGTCTCTCTGTCTGTCAGCTTGACCGTGGCCTGGCCAGATTTCTTCAGGTGCAGCTTCCCGTACCAGGTGTGCATATGTTTCCACCAGCCGAGGAGCACCTCCGAAGTGTAGCCCATACTCTCCGCCTTCTCTCTCCAAGAAGCCTGCTTCCTTTTGGTGTCCCTGTAGAGCCTGTGTCCCTTCCGCCATAGATACTCATTCTCTCTCAGCCACTCCAGCACCTCATCCTCATGTTCCTCCTCAATGGAGTATTGCCTCCTCTCCCGTTCTTGCATATGCCTCTTCCTCCCTTTGGCAGGACCAGATGGGCCCTCATCAGAGGGGCTTCCAGGTTGTAGGGGCTGCTCCTCCACACCACCAGCAGCAGCAGCACCAGCAGGATCATCATCATCATCAGCAGCAGCAGCAGCAGGACCAGGATCAGCAGCGCCAGCAGCACCAGCAGGACCAGGATCATCATCAGCAGCAGCAGCAGGACCAGGATCAGCAGCAGCAGAATAAGCACCAGCAGCGCCAGCAGGACCAGCAGGACCAGCAGGACCAGGAGCACAAGTTGGACCAGGAGCATGAGCAGGACCAGCAGGACGAGCAAGACCAGGAGCACGAGCAAGACCAGGAGCACGAGCAGGACCAGGAGCACGAGAAGCACCAGCAGGACAAGGAGCAGTATCAACAGAGTAAGCACGAGCAGAAGCACCACCGCCATAAGTGGCATCAGCAGCTCCTCCAGAAGCAGCATCAGCAGAAGCACCACTGCCAGAAGCAGCATCAGCAGAGTAAGCATGAGCAGAAGCACCACCGCCATAAGCATCATCATCAGCTCCTCCAGAAGCAGAAGCAGCAGAAGCCCCAGCCCCAGAAGAGCGAGCCTGTGCTACAGAAGCCCCAGCAGAAGCAGAGTGAGGGCCAGGGGGTGGGAGGGTGGCCCTGTCCCTCTTGCCAGGGCTGGCAGCAGATGGCTGAGGCTTTCTCTTCTTCCCCATGGTTGTGGGGTTGCTGGCTGGCAGCAAGGCTGGCAGGCAGACAGGCTGGCAGGCAGGCTGGCAGGCAGGCTGGCAGGCAGGCTGGCAGGCAGGCTGGCAGGCAGGCAGGCAGGCAGCAAGGCTGGCAGGCAGGCAGGCAGGCAGCAAGGCTGGCAGGCAGGCTGGCAGGCAGCAAGGCTGGCAGGCAGGCATGCAGGGCAGGCAGGCAAGGCAGTCGATGTGTCTGGAAGCAGGTCTTTCCTCTGAATGGTGACCTGCTTGGGAGCTGCCTCCATTTATATCCGCGGGGCTGACGCAATGCATCCTCCCCGCATGCGCAGTGAACGCTAGTCATCCGCTAGGCTTCCGCTAGGCATCCACTAGGCTTCTGCTCTGCATCTGCTTCATCTGCTAGGCTTCCGCTGTGCATCCGCTGTATCCGTTCCGCGTCCGCTTTGCTGCAGCCCCCCGGAAGCCTAGTGGATGTGCCATTCTCTCCCATCCGCTAGGCTTCCGTTCCGCATCCGCTTTCCATTAACCCTGCGTCCTCCCCCCATACGTTCCTTTCCGTGTTATCCATTCTGGTTATGCAAATTTTTGCCCCTTTTGAGAACGGATAACAACGGATGGAACATTTTTCTCATCCGCTGTGTCCTTTTTACAAACGTTTTGCATCCGTTGGGCAGTGTGACAGGGCCTTAAGATAGCATTGTTATATTAGAAATAGAAATAAATTTAGAAAATATGAAACAAGTGTGATTAAAATGATAGATAAAATACTTATTGTAATGGAATGGAATGTTTGTTAATAAATAAATGAAATAAAGAGAATGAGAGAATGAAATTAGGAAAGGATGGGAACATTTTAATTGTTATTAATGATTTATACAAATTTAAGTGAAGAAAAATATGAAAAAAAATATGGAAATATTACAAGTGTTCCTAAGGAAGTATGATATTTAACTGAAAAGAAATGTTAAAGATGTTAATTAATATTAATGGAAGATTGTAACTAACATTAATAGTTGAGCCGAACTGGAATATGAGTATTTTACGCATTATTGTTATATATATACATATTAGTGTGTATTTTAAGAATGTATCAAGCAGAATTTGAATGGCAAAAATTATGTGTTATAAAATAGAGGTTAGATATTGAATGTTATGAATAGGCATAATTTGAAGTTTAAATAAGATCTGAATGGATAAAAATTAAAAGATACAAAGGTATCATACTCCAATCAGTAACTACAGGGGAAAACTTGTTTAAGGAGAAAAGAAAATATGAAATTGAAACAGGACAGACAAAAGTATACACAGAATGATTAGAAAGATATTGAAACTTAGAAAAAGAGATGCAATTGAACTTAGAAAGGAATGAGATAATTAAAAACAAGGTTGAGAAAACTAAGGGAAGGGAAAAATCACTGAAAAAATGCTAAAGTAGTAATAAGATATGGAATAGAATACAAAGATGAATATGAAATTGAGTTTGTGTCTGTATGGAAAAGCGACAACTTGGGATCGTGCTATTCTCAAAAAAAGATATTTTATTTGTATTATGTTTTGTGAAAACCCAAATAAAAATTTTTACAAAAAAAAAAATGTTTGAATTGCTAGAGCTAACTAATTTTCTTGCCGCCTTAAAAATGTTCCTTGAATTTTCCTCACTTTTCCCCATTCTCCCAATAGATTATTGTACATTTATTATTTATTGTAGCACCTTGGGATTCTTGTCACTCTCAGAACAGTTGAGTGGGAAACAATGGAGTTATCAGCACAAAAAAATGTTCCCCTAAGGTTTTTGTCTTTGTTCTAATTTCTTTGTAGAGGAAGGAGAAAATACATGTTTGCTCCTGTGGTGGGATTCAAAAAAATTTACTGCTGGTTCTGTGGGCGTGGTTTATTTGGTGGGCATGGCTTGATGGTCATGTGACTGGGTGGGTGTGGCCAACTCAATGTCGCTCATGACAAGGGGTGCCTCACCTGGCCCCTCCCCTCCCAGCCATTCCTTGTCAATTAAAAATAATAGCACAGTTTTGGGAGAAGGCGGAGCTACGTCTCGGTGTTACAGCTGCGATCTCGGGGCTCTGAGATCTCAGCTGATATTTTTGCCTCTGGTCGGTTCTAACGGACCTAAACCGTCCCGTAGAGACGGGGATTGTGAAGGCCACAGTCCCAGGATCCCAGAGATATCGCAAAATCTCTGGTTTGATCCGGGAGAAGCCCTTTTGCTGGAAGCGGAAAGGCAGCCTCCAAAGCTGCTGAAGTCGGGACAACTCCGGAAAGAAAGGGATTTAAATGAGCGTGTATCGGTTGGGTGAGAAATTCTTTTGCATTATAAATTGATTAAGACTTGAAAGGACATCCTGAACAAAGAAGAAATCTGTGACTTTATTTTGTTTGACTGAACCTTGGTTGAGCGGCGTTTAAGTGATGTCAAATTGAGACTTGGATTTTTTTCTTATTTTCTTTGAGGACTTTAATGTGACTTTGTAGGTAACCAGATTGAATTTTCTCTTATATATATTTTTATTTTTCACTTGATTTTTATTTTTTATCTTCTTAACTTTCTTTTTAGGATAGAGGCTCCCTTTGGCTAGCTTTTTTTTCCCCTTTTGTTTGAGTTCTTTATAAATACTTTTTCTTTTGGCTGGGGGGGGAAAGAGTATTAAGAGATGCTGCAACACTGCCAACTAGAGGCTTGAAAATATTTTATTTGAATTGGGGAGAAAAGCACTTCTTTTCAAGGACATTTTAATGTGATAAGATAGAGGGAGAATACAGTAAAATATTATTACAGGTGCTCTCTTGGACTGTTATCAGTATTTCAACATATGAGGCTTGGCTTTGAAGTTGCTGGAGAAGACAGTCATAATAAGAGCCTTGGATAAAGAAATAAAGTGCAGTGTACAGTGCATGAAATCTCTACTCGCCAGCCTTTTTGTAAATTTTAACTTTAGTATTTTTGCTTTTTATTTTAAAGGGAAAGCCTCAGAGCTCTTTCTTTTTTCTTTTTTTTTCTTTTTTTTTTCTTGCTTCTTCGCTTCTTCCATTTATTTCAATTGGATTAGGGTCTAGAAGAACCTGAAGACCTTTCTTTTTCCTTTTTCCTTTTTTCTTTTTTGGTTTTGGGCTTTTTACTATTGGATTTCCTTTTTTTGATTTTTTTGGATTATATTTGGTTACTATACCAGCTGGATTCAAAGTCAAAGAGAGCTTGAAGCCTTGGAAATAGTAAAATGAGCAGGAAACCAAAATCATTTGGCGTTTTTGCTTCTGCCTCTGCTTCCCCAACACCTGAAAGACAACTTTTAATTCAGACAATGTTGAAGCAAGATAAAGAACAAGAAAAAGTAAATTTACAGATGATTATGCAAGGAATTCAAGATATTAAGATAAAAATAGATACTATGGATAAAAAAATAGAGAAATCTGATGAAAATTTTAAACAAATGATGGGAAAGTATGAGGAGAGATTCCAAAAAATTGAGGAAGAAGGAAAACAAAGAGAGGAGAAGATTGGAAATATTGACATTAGATTAACAGTGGTAGAACAAGAAAAAAATGGGATGTTGAGGTGGGAGATGGAAAGATCAGAATTTTATCTTAGATTCCAAAATATAGAAGAGGAAAAAGGAGAAAACTTGGCTGCGATAATGATAGAAATATTGGCAGATCTTCTGGAAATTACCGAGGAAAAGATGATGGACGGAGTAGATGAGATATACCGAGTTTATACAAGATATGCGATGAGAAATAAACTACCAAAGGAAGTACATATTAGATTTACTAAAAAATCCATCAGAACACAAATATTACAAGTGGCAAGAGAAAAAACATTGAAATATAAAGGCAAAGAGATTGTGGTTTTAAAACAAATACCTAGAAGAGTGAGAGAGATGAGAAGAGAATACCGATTTTTGACCAAAATGCTATTGGAAAATGAAGTGAACTATAGATGGCTGATACCAGAAGGACTAATTTTTACGTGGCAAGAGCAGAGACATAGAATTGACTCGTTTGAAAAAGCAGAACTTTTCTATGCAGAATTTTTTGGAAGAAAAAAAGAGGAGGCAGAGAAAGAGGTCTCATTAATTGAGTTTCAGGAGGAACAACTGGAGATTGAAAAAGAGAAAGGAGTTGTAGGTGGACAGGTAGACAGTAAACAACAACGTGAAGTGAGAGCAACGAGAGCTGTTAGACCCAAATATAAAGCATAATCATGGAAGAAAAAAAACTGATTACAATGAATATAAATGGACTTAACTCAGCTGTTAAAAGAAGGAAAACCTTTCACAAATTAGAGAAATTAAAATTTGATATAATTTGCTTACAAGAAGTTCATATTAAAAAGCAACATGAGCAATTGTTAGTACAGCCAAAATTAGGGAAAATATTTACTTCTTTGATTCAATGTAAGAAAAGAGGAGTGGTTCTCTACATTAAAGAAGATATTCCAGCAAAACTGATCTACATGGATGAAGATGGAAGAGTATTAATGGTGGAAATAATGGATAATAATAAAAAAATACTCTTGATTGCAATTTATGCTCCGAATAATAAACAAGAAGAGTTTTATAAAAAACTGCATATGGAAATAATTAGACTGGACTATGTTAACATAATTATGATGGGAGACTTTAATGGAATTGTGGACAATAAATTGGACTATATAACAACAACAACAAAACAAAATAGAAAGATTCGCCCTAAATCTTTTTTTAAAATGACAGATGAATTAACCTTAAAAGATATTTGGAGGGAAAGAAATGTTAAAACTAAACAATATACTTTTTATTCTAATAGACATTTATCATGGTCCAGATTAGATATGATTTGGATCTCAACAGAATTAATATCTACTATTCAAGAAACAAATATTGAAATAAGTACTTGGGCAGATCATAGTCCAATGACAATTAAATGGAAGGGACAAAAAAAAAGATCGAGATGGACATTAAACAATACTATTTTAAAGGAGAAAGACTTTATACAATGGACGGAGAAGGAATTGGTTTTTTTTTTTAAAGAAAATAAAAAAGAAGATACTTCAATACAGAATGTTTGGGATACAATGAAGGCATATGTAAGAGGTTTGATAATAGACTATACAAGAAAAAAGAATATTAGGAAAAGACAAACCTCCAAGGCCTTGGAAGATGAATATATAAGACTTGAAAAAGAATTACAGAAAATACCACAGAAAAAAGATATTAAATTGAAACTGGATGTAATTAAGCATAAAATGGAATTAATAGAGAAAGAAGAACTGGCACAGAAAATTAGAAATTCTAAACAGAACTATTTTGAAGATGCAAATAAACCAGGTAGATGGCTAGCATATAAACTGAGAAAGGAGAAGGAATCAAGAAAAATATTGAAACTAATAGATGATCAAGGTCAAGTTTGTTGTGGTAATAAGGAGAAAAAGGAAATTATTCGAGATTATTATGGACAACTATATAAACAAGAGAACATTGATGAGGAAAAAATTAAACAGTATTTACAGAATGTTAACTTACCGAAGATACCTAAAGAGACTGAGGAAATGTTAGAAAGCAATATAACAATGATGGAATTAAATGAAGCATTTAAAAGACAAAATAATGGAAAAGCACCAGGTCCAGATGGGCTTCCGGCAGAATTCTACAAAAAATTTCAAGAATCATTGAATACTCCATTGTTAGAAATTATGAATGAAGTTATGTTAAAGAAGATGACACCCAAAACATGGTCAGAGGCTTATATCACACTTATTTTAAAGGAAGAGGCTGACCCGTTGCAAATTAAGAACTATAGACCTATTTCCTTATTGAATGCAGATTATAAAATCTTTGCTTCAATCTTAGCAGAAAGACTGAAAAAATATTTAAATAATTTTATTCATCCTGATCAAAATGGATTTTTGCCAAAGAGACAAATTAGAGACAACATGAGAGTAATTTTGGATACCTTGGAATATTATGAGGCTCATCCTGAAAAACAAATGGCTTTGATATTCCTAGATGCTCAAAAGGCATTTGACAACGTGAACTGGAGATTTATGTTATTACTATTGGAACAGATGGGCTTTGCCAGAAAATTTATTCAAGCAATAGAAGCCATATATAATAAACAGACAGCAAAGGTAATGATGGAGGGAGAATTTACAGATCTTATTAATATAAGAAGAGGTACAAGACAAGGATGTCCCCTATCTCCTTTGTTATTCGTATTAACTTTGGAAGTGTTGAATAGAAATATTAGAGATGACAAAAATATAAAAGGAATGAAAATTAAAAAGGAAGAATTTAAACTACAAGCTTTTGCTGACGATTTAGCTTTTATTCTGGAAGACCCGTTAGAAACCGCTCCAAAGTTATTGGAAAAGGTAGAGACATATGGTGAGATGGCTGGCTTGAAAATAAATAAAGATAAAACAAAGATTTTGACAAAAAACATGTTATTGAGACAAAGAGAAGAATTGACAGATCTTTTGAAAATTCAAATTACAAATAAGGTCAAGTATCTGGGGATATATTTGACAGCAAGATGTAGCACATTAAAAGAGAATAATTATATTAAACTTAAACAACAGATAATTACAGATTTGAAGAAATGGGAAAATTTACAATTGTCATTAATAGGGAGAATTTCAACAATTAAGATGAATATTTTACCTAGAATTTTATTTCTCTTTCAAACAATACCAATTAGACTTGGAAAAGACTATTTTGAAGATTTAAATAAAACTATGTTGAAGTTTATATGGCAAGGTAAAAAAGCGAGAATAAAGTTAAAACTTTTGCAAGATGCTAGAAATAGAGGAGGTTTTGGCCTGCCTAATTGGGAACTGTATTATCAAGCTGCAAGTTTGACGTGGGTCAAAGAATGGATAACATTAAGAAAACATAGATTGTTGACATTAGAAGGACATGATTTACTGTTGGGCTGGCATGCTTTTTTATGGTACAAGGGAACTAAAACACAGGGGTATTTCAGAAGACATTATATACGGGAGTCTTTGTGGTTAAATTGGGAGAAGATAAAAAAACAATGTTATTTGAAAATTCCAATTTGGTTATCGACTATTGAAGCATTTTCCTATCCTATGATCTATAAAAAGGAACAAACAGTTAGATATGGGGAACTGTTGGATGAAAAGGGTGGACTTAAAACGATCCAAAATTTAGAGGAACAAGGTATAAGGATGAATTGGTTTTCATATGCGCAAATACACTCAAGATATCTTGAAGATTTTAAAACGGAAGGATTCTATGATAAACAGACTGATTTAGATAAGATATTGATGGGTACTGATGAGAAAGTGATTAAAAAGTT
>BLBF01000004.1:2186151-2198219 GCA_015471245.1 Laticauda colubrina | reverse complement strand
AATAGAATAGAATAGAATAGAATAGAATAGAATAGAATAGAATAGAACTGGAAGGGGCCTTGGAAGTCTTCTAATCCAGCCCCTGCTTAACTCTACTCCTGCTCAAGCAGGAATACCTATACCAGGAGTCAGCAACTTTAAACACTCAAAGAGACATTTGGATGCAGAGTTGTAATTGCAGGAATGTTCCAATCTTGGATGGCAAACCTCAAATAAAGAATGTTTCCAAGTAAATACAACTCAGGCAAACAAAATCACTAATCTAAAGGAGGATTAGAGAGGGGAAGTAAACATATGTTAGTCTTTAACGAGAGATAATTAATTGTGTGGATTACTGTGCCAAACAGTAATGAAAGTTAAGGCTCTGTCACACTGCCCAACGGATGCAAAACGTCAGTAAAAAGGACACAACGGACGAGAAAAATGTTCCATCCGTTGTTATCCGCTCTCAAAAGGGGCAAAAATTTGCATAACCAGAGCGGATAACACGGAAAGGAACGGACGCGGGGAGGACGCAGAGCGGATGGAAAGCAGATGCGGAACGGAAGCCTAGCGGATGGAAGCGAATGGGAGCGGATGGCACATCCGCTAGGCTTCTGGGGGACCTCAGCAAAGCGGACGCGGAACGGATACAGTGAATGCACAGCGGATGAAGCGGATGCAGAGCGGAAGCCTAGCGGATGCACAGCGGAAGCCGAACGGATGCCGAGTGTTAATTGTACATGCGGGGGGGATGCATTGCGTCAGCCCCGCAGATATAAAGAGAAGCAGCTCCCAAGCAGGTCACCATTCAGAGGAAAGACCTGCTGCTGGATACATCGAGTCCTTGCCTGCCCTGCCTGCATGCCTGCCTGCAAGCCTTGCTGCCAGCCTTCCTGCCAGCCTGCCTCCAAACCTGCCTCCCAGCCTCCTGGCCAGCCTCCCTGCCAGCTTTGCTGTCTGCCTGCCTGCCAGCCTTGCTGCCAGCCTGCCTTCCAGCCTCCCTGCCAGCCAGTCTGCCTGCCAGCCTTGGTTCCTGCCTGCCTGCCTGCCTTCCTACCAGGCTTCCTGCCAGCCTTCCTGCCAGCCTTCCTGCCAGCCTTGGTGCCTACATGGCTGCCAGCCATTGTGCCTACCTGCCTGCCAGCCTTCCTGCCAGCCTTGGTGCCAGCCTTCCAGCCAGCCTTGGTGCCTGCCAGCTTCCCTGCCAGCCTCCCTGCCAGCCAGCAACCCCACAACCATGGGGAAGAAGCTAAAGCCTCAGCAACCTGCCACCATCCCTGGCAAGAGGGACAGGGCCACCCTCCCGCCCCCGTCCCTGACTCTGCTTCTGCTGGGGCTTCTGCTGCTCGGGCTCGCTCTTCTGGTGCTGGAGGTTCTGCTGAAGCTGCTCCTGGCGGTGGTGCTTCTGCTCGTGTTTACTCTGCTGAAGCTGCTTCTGGCAGTGGTGCTTCTGCTAGTGCTTACTCTGCTGAAGCTGCTCCTGGTCCTGCTGGTCCTGCTGGTCCTGCTCATGCTCCTGGACTTGCTCATCCTGCTCGTGCTCCTGGTCTTGCTTGTACTGCTCGTACTGCTGGTCCTGCTCGTGCTCCTGGTCCTAATCGTGCTCCTGGTCTTGCTGGTGCTGCTGGTGCTTACTCTGCTGCTGCTGATCCTGGTCCTGCTGGTGCTGTTGGTGCTGCTCCTGCTGATCCTGCTGGTGCTGCTGATGCTGATGCTGATGATGATGATTATGATCCTGCTGCTGCTGATGATGATGATGAATATGATCCTGCTGGTGTTGCTACTGCTGGTGGTGTGGAGGAGCAGCCCCTACTAACTGGGAGCCCCTCTGATGAGGGCCCATCTGGTCCTGCCAAAGGGAGGAAGAGGCGTATGCAACAACGGGAGGGGAGGCAATACTCCATTGAGGAGGAACACGAGGATGAAGTGCTGGAGTGGCTGAGAGAGAATGAGTATCTATGGCGGAAGGGACACAGGCTCTACAGGGACACCAAAAGGAAGCAGGCTGCTTGGAGAGAGAAGGCGGAGAGCCTGGGCTACACTTCGGAGGTGCTCCTCGGCTGGTAGAAGCACATGCACACCTGGTATGGGAAGCTGCACCTGAAGAAATCTGGCCAGGCCACGGTTAAGCTGACGGACAGAGAGACCCACGTCATGGCCAGATGCAGCTTCCTGGAGGGTGAGGTCCGCCACCGAGAAGCAGCCCCTCTGTCTACCCTCTCTCTCCGGCAGCCTGCTGAGAGCCAGTCCTCTTCTGGCCGAGAGTCAGTTCCTGTCTCCAGTCAGGTTTCTGTGGAGTGTGCCACGGCGGAGAACCCACAGACAGATGTTGTAACCGTGGTGGAGCACGTGGAGGACTCCCTGGTGCGGTGGGAGAAAGGAGACGGCGCGCCCACCACAGCCGTACCCGCATCCACCCCCAGCTCCACCTCCACAGAAAGGCAGAGAGCCGGACAGCTGGAGGGGCAGAGCCACACTGTCCTGCTGGAGATCAGGGACACCATCCGGACCAGCATAGATCTCCTCTCTCAGCTGGTCCACACCGACTCCTCATCCTCCAACCGCAAGCCCTTTCTCACCTATGTCAACCAGACCCTCAGGGACATGGCGGAACCCCAGTACCAGGTGGTGAAGGACCAGATCACCGAGCTGCTTCACAACCCTCCAGATCCAGAGGAACCTGCTCCCACCCAGTCCAGGTCTGCTCCTCCACCCCAGGTGATGTCCCTCCCATTCCAAGGCTTTCCACAGCCCCTCACCTACCAGGGCTACGGCTACCAGGAGGTCCAGCAGCACAGGCAGCAGCCCTTCCCAGTCCAGGCACAGAGTCATCGGGTGACACCGTTGCCACCGGTTCCATTGATGCCACCAATGCCACCGACGACACTGATGCCACCAATGCCAGTCCTCAACCAACTGCAGACCAGACAGCCCCACTACACTGCTCCTTCCTCCACCCGACAGCCAAGTCCGGCCTACATCTGTCGTTGGTACTGGGGTTGACACCCCATGGCATGGAGGAAGGAGCTCTCAACATCACGGGTCTGAGCCAGCTGTCCGAGAGCTTTCTCAACACACCGTCACCTGTTCTCCTCTCGGGGCCAGGCACCCCAGTGGTGCTTCAGACCAGCACTCCAGCAGCACCCACCTCCACAGCACCTGGACCCTTCACCCCTGAGACTGGGCACACCTCCAAGTGACCAAGAGGAGTGCCAGAGACTGGCTGGCTGGCTACCTGTGGACTTTATTTGGACACTTGACTTGGGTCATTTTTCTTTTACAGCTTGTTGTTCAATAAAGTCTATCTTTGATTCACACACTTGCTTCATTACTTTTTTTTAAATAAAGTCTTGGTGGAAACTTTTAGAAATGGTTTAAGCCTTTGCATTCTTGTGGGATGGGTTAAGATAGCAGTGGGGTGGGCAGGGATACCTGTGGAATGAGCAGGGATACCTTTGGGATGGGTAATAGCTATGGGATAGATAAACCTCCAGTGCAAGCATAGTGGGACTGTATGGTCCACCCTCCCAGGTGCCACACCTATGGCCCTTTATTATCAATACTAATGTAATTATTGATCCACACATTTCAACATAAACACAACTCTTTATTAAATGCCCTGTTTATTGTAGGCCCACCCAACATACATGGCCCAATATCATCCGTGTGATGAGACAGGCTGAAGGAAGCATCCATTAAGCATCTATCATCCTGTCTTGCCACTCCACTGCTCCAGCTGGGGAGTTGCACCAGTGTCTCAGGAGGTTGCGCTGCTTCTTCCCTTCACATGAGGCTCTGTTGGGTCCTTGCACATCCTCAGTGTCTATCAGGTTTTGCCCTTGCCTCCATTCCCCAGGCTCCATGTCCCCATTGCCTTGTTGGAGGTCCACGAGCCTGTTCTGCAAGACTGGGTAGCGGGTGTGCATGAGATTGTGCAGGATGCAGCAAGCTTCCACGATCCTCCTCATGGTCTCTGGGCGATGCTGCATGGTGGTGAGAAGTACCTGGAACCTGTTGGCCAGGATGCCAAAGGTGTTCTCCACCATCCGCCTTGCCCTGGACAGCCTGTAGTTGAAGATCCTCTCTTCACGGGTGAGGAGTGTGGAGGTGTAGGGCTCATGAGGTAGGTTCTGAGGGAGAAGGCGTCATCCCCCAGGTGAAGTAGGGCACATTTTGCATGTCATTGGGCAGGGGGTCTGGATCTGGGAAGCCCATGATGAGGTTGCGTTCCAGCCCCTCCTTGAGGTCACTGGCATTGCATACCTGGGCATCTGAACATGAGCAGTTGCCTGAAGCATCGATGTACATGAACTTGTAGTCAGCATCGACCATGGTGAAGAGGACGATGCTGAAGAAGCCCTTGTATTTGAAATAAGTGGACCCCGACTTGGCTGGCGCTTTGCAGGCCATGTGCTTGCCATCTATGGCTCCAACGGTGTGTGGGAAGTTCCACCTCTGATACCACTGCTCTGCAACTTTCTTCCATCCTTCTTCAGTGGAGGGGCACTTGAGGAGCTCCTCCAGGTATTCTTCGATGATGGCCTGCACCATTTCTCTGACCACAATGCTGATGGTGTTGTGTGGCACCCTCCAGCCGAACTGCATGCTCCTGTAGGTGGTCCCTGAGGCCAGGTGACACAGAGTCAGTGCCACCTTGAGCCCAGGTTCCAGGCTGGGCCGGAAGTTGGTGTTTGCCTTGGTCAACCTGGGTATCAGCTGCTCCACAACTTCGTCAAACATGGCTGGAGGCATCCTCATGAAGTTCTGGAATGCACGAGTGTCTTCGTTCCTGAGCTCCACCATCAGCTTGTTGTACAGTCCGTACTCTGCTCTTCTCCCGATCCATCTTCGGACCCAGACGATTCTTGGCTGCCTCTTTTTCTTACCGTAATAGAGTTCACAGAGCCTGTAGATGGCTTTGCACTGTTGCAGAATGATGGTGGCTGCCAAACGGACTGTGTTACGATCCACAGTTGACATGACTGGATGCTGTGGAAGAGCAAGAGTCAGATGAAGGCTGCAGAGGTCTGCACAGCTGGGCTGCTGGTCTGAAAGTGAGATCCAGATGAGTTGCTCCCCCTTTTTATAGGCAATATAGGTTTTCCACTATGTGTCCCTTTGCATCCTCTAGGCATCCTCTAGACATCCTCTAGACATCCTTAATATCTGAGATAGGTCCCCTCTGTGAATGTTTTTTCCGTTTTAAATGCTTTGTTTCCATGCTGCATCTGCTAGGCATCCATTCTGCGTCCATTCCGCTTCCTCCCTGCGTCCGAGCAGATGCGAGTTGCGCGGATGCGGAACAGATGCCTAGCGGATATAGTGGATGCGTAACGGATGCAGAACGAATGCCTAGCGGATGCAGAATGGACGAATTGGATACATTTTCCGCTCAAAAGTTTTGAGCAGCTCAAAACTTTCTGAGCAGATGAAACGTCAATAAATGGATGCTGGACAGATAGAGAGGAAGCAAAACGGAGGCAGTGAGTACAGAACGGATACATCGCGTTAACCAACGGATGGCAAGCTTTTTTGTCCATTTTACATCCTCTTTCCATCCGTTGGTGCAGTGTGACATGGGCTTTAAGCAGTGACCAAAGTTAACCAATGATGGAAGATAACTAAAAATGTGTATAAATGCAAGACTAGACTCCAATAAAGATCATCATGATCCAGTTATTCATGATCAATCAACTTGACTGCTTCGTCATTACAACAAGTGGTGCATGAACAGGGACCCTCTTACTTCATCAGGCAAGGATTTGGTGCACCTTCAATCCTTTGTGGTTTCTTCAACCTTTTGGTTTCTGTAAGTATGGGGTCCTCACTTTCTCAGAAACAAAGGAAGCATTTAGATGAATTAGGCTATTTGTTGAAGAAGAAGAATACTGAGGTACCACATAGAAATCTCTTAAGGCTGGTCCAGGATATTGCAGCTCAGTGCCTATGGTACCCCGAAAAGTGGTCTTTAAACTTAACTGATTGGGAACGTATTGGGAAAACATTGCATACTGAACCTCGAGCGAAAATAGAAGTTTTGCATGTGTGGCATTTATGTAGGCATGCAATTGAAAAATTTGGTCACAATGAACTTTCTCTTTTAACACCTCCATCTTCACGTTATATTAATGCTGTCATTTTTCCCCCTTCTTCACCTGAATATATGTCTTCAATTCCCTCAGCTCCTGACTCTATTGTTCAGTCTTCTTTTCAGAAAATGGTAGAGACTTGTAAAAAGGATGCCTCTGTCTCAGGAACAGAGCTTGCAGAATTACTGTCTGTTTGTCCAGTACAATATCATCCTGGTCAGGGGCCACAGTTTGGACTGCAAGTAGCAGAATGGGAGGGTCTGCCTTATCAGATCTTAAGAGAGTTAAAAAAGGCAGTTACAGACAATGTGTGTGGCACCCACCCAGAATCCAAAGCATGCCTTTCCCATCACTCTGACTCCTCCAGCAGTCTCTCTCACTCCTCCCCAGCCACAGCCGGTAGCGCTGGGATGGATTTAATCACTCAAGAAGAAATTAAGTTTAAATTTCCCATGGAAGTTAAAATAGTTCCATCTCAATTTAAAGATCCTCTTCCTTCAGGATTAGTTGGCTTAATCTTGCCTCATTCTTCTGCACACAAAAAGGGCTGTTTTGTTGTGCCTGGGGTAATAGATTCAGATTACACTGGTATCCTCAGGATTCAGATTTGGGTGAATCTTCCTCAAGTTCTTCCTTGTAATTCTTCTGTTGCTCAATTGCTTCTTCTTCCATATGAAATTCCATCCCTTGGTATAGGTAATCATGGGGATGCAGGATTTGGATCAACTTCTTTATCTGTAGGTTTACTTCATCAGCTGAACTCCTCTCATCCTTTGTTAACACTCTTCCCTAATAAACAACCATTTCAAGGGTTATTGGATACTGGAGCCGATGTTACTGTCATCTCCTCTTTACGGTGGCCAGTACAGTGGCCAAAAATGACAGTTTCTTCATTGTGGGGAATAGGAGGTTCTACAGCTGCTTGGCAGAGTGTTCAAGAAATTAATGTTACAACATCTGCTGGTAAGTCCTTTTTCCTACAACCATACATAATAGATATCCATACTAATATTTGAGGCCATGATATCCTTTCTCTTCTTAATGTCCATTTGATTCTTGATGGTGGCTCTTCCTCTTAAATGGCTCTGTCCTACGCCGATTTGGGTGGAACAATGGCCATTATCAAAGGAAAAACTTGCTTTACAACAATTGGTTTTAGAACAATTGGCTGCTGGTCATATAGAACCTTCTACTAGTCCTTGGAATACTCCTGTTTTTGTTATAAAAAAGAAAAATGGGAAATGGCGTCTTATTAATGATTTAAGGGAAATTAATAAATGTATCCAACCCATGGGTCCTTTACAATGTTGTCTACCAAATCCTAACTTAATTCCTAATTTTTATAAATTATTGGTAGTTGATCTTAAAGACTGCTTTTTTACTATACCTTTGCAGTCTCAAGACAAAGAAAAATTTGCATTTACTGTCCCAGTTTTTAATAATAGCATTTATTATTAATAATAATATTATTACTATTTATTATTACCCACAAAACGATATCATTGGCGAGTGTTGCCTCAGGGAATGCTTAATTCCCCTACACTTTGTCAATATTTCATGGATGATGCCCTTCAGCTCTTTCGGAATAAATTTTCTTCCTATTTAGTCTATCATTATTATATGGATGATATATTGATAGCAGCCCCAGATTTTGATGAATCTCAGTTGTTAAAAGAGTTAACGAATATTGTGGCACAACAGGGATTGTATATAGCCTCAGACAAAATTCAAAACATAGAACCTTATACCGACTTAGGACATAGAATGTTGCACAATTCCTCCATTCCAATTCTTCCTGAATTACAAGTACAGAAATCATATACATTAGTACAGTGGCAAAAATTACTTGGCATTATTAATTGGGCACGCCCATTCTTCTACATTACAACTGGTGATATGTTGTCCTTATTTCAGTCTTTGAAGGGAGCACAATCACCAGGAGATCTCGTTGTATTAACTGATCTGCAAAGGACATGCCTTCAAGAAATATTGAATAAGTTTAAGCATCGATATGTGGACAGGATAACATCCTTAACAATAGGACTTTGCTTCGCATTTCTTCCCACTACACCCTTACCCACAGGATGTCTTTATTCTAATGTGTCCCTGCCAGCAGTTGATTCATGAATGGATTAATTTGTCAGCTACTCCACCGAGAAACATTTATCCTTATCAATCAGCATTAGAGGATTTGATTATTAAAGGTCATAAATGAGCCTTACGTCTTACAGGACAGGATCTCATTAGCATAGCTTTCACTCGTACAAAAGTTGAACATGAGCATTTGATGATGATTTCAGAATCATATCAGATAGCCTTTTCTCAATATGTGGGAAACTTGCTGTATTCTTTACCCAAGGATCCTAGAATAGTGGTTACTACTACTTTAAATCCAGCCTTTTCTTCCATTTTTGTGCAAAATACTATTTCTAAAGCTCTTACAGTCTTTACTGATGGATCACCTACAAGGGGTGTGGTGGTCTGGCAGATTCAGCAACAATGGTATTCTAAATTTACTGCCACACAGACTTCAGCTCAACGTGCTGAGCTGGCTGCTGTGATTTTGGCTTTACGATTGTTCAATGACTAACCTATTAACTTGATCGTTGATACTCAGTATGTGTATTTAGCTATGCAATCTCTTCCCTTTTCTTATTGTGCTCTGTCTTTGGATAAGAATTTGTTAACTTTGTTTTTATCTTTAAAGAATAGTTTGGAAACTCACTTGTATTCTTTGTATGTAGAACACATTCAAAGTCATACTCCCTTTACGAATGCCTTGACTGAAGGAAATTGGAAGGCAAATGAATCCTTAAAGGATGTTGCATCTTTGTTTGCTGATCCTGTTGCTAGCCATTCTTATTTTCATCAAAATGCCAAATCGCTTGCAAAGCAATTTAAAATTTCATTATCTCAAGCCCGGGATATTGTCTGTGCTTGTCCAGCTTGTCAGCAACTGGCAGTTCCCTTTCCAGTGGGTGTCAACCCATGAGGAACCCAAGCTAATCAAATTTGGCAAATAGATGTAACTCAATTTTCAACCTTTAAGCCATGCTGTTATCTTCATTGACACTCATTCACATTTCCTTTGGGTTACTGCTTCAAAACATGAACGTACTCAGATGTTATTTCTCATTGCCTATCCTCTTTTGCTGTAATGAGTCAAACTTCTCAGTTTAAAACTGACAATGGTCTCGCTTATATTAGTGAGGAATTTCAAACCTTTTGTCAGAAATGGAATATTATTTTAGTGCACGGAATTCCTTACAACTCTCAGGGTCAAGAAATAGTTGAGCGAGCTCATCATACTTTTAAGGCATTGCTTCAGAAACAACAAACTGAGTCTGGCCCTTTACCATCTGCGAAAGATTCGAAATCTCATTGCTGTAGCATTATATACTTGGAATTATTTAACCTTTTTAGATTCTCTTGCAGATTCTCCTGTTAATTTGCATTTTCAAACTACTGAATCTTTAGCAAGGCCTTTGGTAAAGTATCGCCAAGCTCCAGATCCAACCTGGAAAAGCCCCACACCACTGAGAACCTGGGTCGTGGATACGTCGCCATAGAAGATCCTTCTACTCAACAAGCAGTGTGGGTTCCAGCATGCTGTGTTCGTCCGCATGGCATCAGGGCCTTCACAACCCGATTCCAGATTTCAATCTTCATCAGAACACAATCTTCGTCTTCCAAGGTCAACACACCTGCAACCCATCACTTGGGGCCAGGTTAAATCTACCATATATCAAGCTCAACAACTGCAGCAGGCCTCATTACCTCAGACTCCTGAAAATCTTGTTGCTGCTGTTTTTGCTATTATTACTGCTAACTCTGTTACCATTTTACTTTGTATTTTCTTGTTTATGGTTAATGGTGTTTCTGATCAAAATGACACTTCTGTGGTTCATATTAACCCTAATTTGTGGGTTCGTCATGCCCAATACATGTTTTTGACCCATGGCACAAATATTACTTTATACGATGAGCCCCCAATGACATTTGGTCAAATTTCTTTTATCCCTAACTTGATCATGTCTTCTACATTTATTGTCTCACAACTACAATCTATTTCACACTTCTGGCTATTTTCTAAACCCCCCTATGCAATTGAATTCTGTCCGTTGGCATTACTTGAAAGTTAGTCAATTTACAAGGTGTCTCTGTTTCTGTTGTCATGCTAAACACACTTGGCTTCATAATTGGTCTGATTATGATGCTGCTTAGCACATATTAAAAAAGCTAGTTTTTTTTATAGTTATTGTTCTGACTACTATTGGTTGTCAGGTACCTTTAATTCTTTGCATGGAATTAATATAGCTCCTGATATGTATCCTGACAATTTTCCTATATTTAATGCCTCTGATCAATCTAATACAGGATCAACATGCGCTGGTTGGCAGCTTAAGGATCCTAATATGTGGTTCTTTTTTGATAAATATGCTACTAATGTTCATCCTCAGAATTATCAACGTGCAACTATAGGTTATTTTACTCTACCTGTTCAAATAGCTATACTTCCATCAACTCGACAGCGGCGTTCCTCTCTTGGGCCTACATGTAATGATGAAGTCATTATTGACATACAATTGTCTTCTGGTTCTACATTTGGCCATGCATTGGCAGGGGCCATTACAAGAGTCCTTACTTTAGGCTCTTATCCTGGCATAATTGCTAAAGAAAACAGACAATCTATTATTGGTCTCACCTGCAGATTTGAAAAATCCATAAATGCTACTGCTGCTATTATTTGTGATTTGCAGCATGAAATAGAAGACTTAAATCTTGATAAATCAAGATGTCTTACAGCAACATTTTGCTCTTGACTATCTTTTAGCCCATCAGGGAGGGTTCTGTATATTAGTTGAACGCCGTGGATGTGCTGTGCATTTTCATTATTTGAATAAAACTATTGAGGATGAGCTTGCCAATTTATAATCATACATTCAAAATAATATCCATGCTCATTACTCACCTTCTGAGTGGCTAACCAATTGGCTCCCTGATTGGTCTTGGTTCAGACAGTTTTTCTTTTTTTGCTATCATTATTATTATTGTACTAATTGTAACCTATTGTTTTATTCAATATATTCCAAATTTATTCACATTGTTTCATCCTGCTTCCCCCTCTCTTAATCCTCTCTAATTGTAATACATTCATAAATCTTTGAATCCTCAATTTAAAATTAAAAACGAGGATATGTAGAGTTGTAATTGCAGGAATGTTCCAATCTTGGATGGCAAACCTCAGATAAAGAATGTTTCCAAGTAAATACAACTCAGGCAAACAAAATCACTAATCTAAAGAAGGATTAGAGAGGGGAAGTAAACATATGTTAGTCTTTAACTAGAGATAATTAATTGTATGGATTACTGTACTAAACAGTAACAAAAGTTAAGCAGTGACCAAAGTTAACCAATGATGGAGGATAACTAAAAATGTGTATAAATGCAAGACTAGACTCCAATAAAGATCATCATGATCCAGTTGTTCATGATCAATCAACTTGACTGCTTTGTCATTACAACATTTGGACCCATTTCCTATAGAAGAGAAAACAACAGGAGCCATAAACTCAATGTCAAGACTCCCACCCAGTTACATGACCTCCCCAGCCATGCCAACCCAGCTGATCATTAGGGCAGAGAAACAGTTGTCAAATTATTTGCCATGCCTGGCCACACATCTCTCTCTCTACCTCTACCTATCTGTCTCTCTTTCTTTTTCTCTCTCTCTCATTTCCACTATTTGAGCTCTTCTGGAGAAATTAAGATTTCAAGTACAACTAAAGTTTAGCTCTAAAGTACATTCAAAGACTTTTACCTGTTATATCAAAGGAAAGAAAAGTGCTATAAGAGCAAATGGGGATGAGAAACCAGAACATAGAATGTGTCAGTGGATAAGGTTCATAAAATTGGCAACAGGTCAGCCAATGGAGACTGTTTGGTGACCCAGATGACTTGGACCCTGGGCATGGATTAGGTGTATATATATATATA